>VXBZ01005007.1:167787-226685 GCA_013399135.1 Heliornis fulica | reverse complement strand
GGTGGGGGGCGGGGGAGAGGGAAGGTGGTGTGGGACGGACCCGGCCCCTCCGAGACCCCGATGCACACCCACCTACCAAGACAGAAAAGGCAGGCAGCGGTCAAGGGGTTCTGCCCCCTTTTCCGAAGGGGACTCAGTGGCTTTGCCGGGCAGGAGCTGACTTCTCTGGTGCCTGTGCTAACCCCCTTCTGTAGGGGGTGGCGTTGTCCAGGCAAAGCTGGGGACAGCGACTGTGGAAAATAAATACATTGAGCAGCGAAGGCAGAGACCTACGTGAGAAAGGACGGCTGTGCTGCACCCTCCCGCTGAGGCTGGAGGCTATTTAGAATTCTTTAGGAGAGGGATTCTAGTCAAAGTTGAAGCTATAAATTAACCAGCATACTTGATACTCGTTATGATGAACGTTGCTGGGGAGAAAGAACGTTGCTGGGGAGAAAAGGCAGACAGATGTGAAGGACAGCCTGAAATAGATCAAGCCAGTAGGAGAATAGCTGAGCTGGGTCTATAATCTAATCATTTAAGTCACAGGGCAACAAATAACTCACCTAGGGAAAAGTGTTTCAAGCTTATCATTTATCCCTGATGAGATGAGATGGATCTGAACACATTCAGAAATTGCCCAGAACTGCAGGCAAAAGCAGGTATTTGCAACAGTGTCATTCTCAGACACATAAAACTTGTAACTGCCAAAATTTCCTTCCTGACTCTCAGGGCATCTCACACCAAAATCGTTTCCTCTGTGCCTTCAAGTTCACTTGGATTTTCTCACTTGACCAGGGCGAAAAAGATGATCACAGATTCAATTTGCACCACATTTTCTCTTCTTTTATTGCTGTTTTCATCTAATCTTAAAAAAAAAACCAAAACTCCCAAAACCAGAAATTAATTTGTAAAGCAGTAAAAGGGTTGATAGAAGTTCTGGTTCCAGAGTTGGAAACTCATTTTCCTTGTGGTGCAAAGTTAGCAAAGGTTAATCACTTGCTTATCTTAGATAAGCAATTCAATTCACAGATTTGGAACATGAAATGATTTAGCAATTTGTTAGTAAATCATTAGCTTTAAAGACCACATAGTACACTGCACCTCGACCTTTCTGAATTTGTAAAACAATTTAAAGTGAGGGTATGGATCATTGGATGGTGAGTTTAAGTATACTTAATGGTTTTAAATCACAGTTTTTTAAAGTTTATGGTCTTCATACATATCACAGGGTTGCCTAACTAGTAGTTTAGTTCACTGGTACTTGGAGCAAGTGATCAGAAAGAGAAAAGCTTTAAAAGCCTGAGATTTTTTCTGGCAGAAAGAGGTCTCCTTGCTTTGGTGTCTCCATCCTTCTTCTCACAGAAAGAAAACCAGAGGGATATGAATTGAGAAATAACACAGGTTGAGAATCACATTACACAGTGCCGTAGGGCTCTATAACCAGTAACACTGGATCTACTGCAAATAACCGGTGGAGCAGATGTGGAGGAAATGAGGTAATAGCCTCGCCATTGAGTTAATAAAGTTAAAGCTAGTTCTAAAGTCCATTTGTGGATTCCTCAGACACTGGCATTCTGTGATCAGTGTTGGAAACATTCATACCCGGAATTCAGGCTCATGTGCCAGTCATGCTACAGTATCTAACAGAGGAAAACTGATTTTAAACAAAACCAGCTCTATATAGCTGGACACCAGCATCATTTCCATACTGAGTAAGAGAGGTTCAATTATTCATGTCCCATTTCTTTAGTACTTGGAACGAAAAAAATCCTTACTGTATTCATAAATACTTGACTTATCAAAAAGTTTTCAACCTAGTCAGCCTTAATAAAATCCACATGACTTCTGCAGATCTTGAGATCCAATCCATAACATAATGGAGACAAATACTACGCCAACTGATAAGCTCTCTGCCTTGCCCTCACGTATCCTGCATTAGACTATTTTTAACTGGTAGCCTACTAGACTAAATTCTACATAAAGTTGGAATAAGTAAGTTTCCCTTACTTTTTTTCCAAATCTTAATGCAAAATAAAATGCCCAATACAGCTTTCAGATCAAATAATAAAACTACCACCACACCTACAGGGGGAGGCATGAATTCTCAGGAAACTATCAAGAGCTCATCTAAAATCTAGGCCTCAAAGTATCCTCACAGGTCATCTATCTTTCTGCCACAAGATGAACTACATTACATCAGTTTATACAATTACTTTCCTAACCTGTATTTAAAGACCCAAAATGATAAACCTACACGCTTTATAAATGATGCATCCCAATGTTTTAGTCTTTATTTCAGGATTCTTCTTCCCTACTTTTAATCAAATCTTTCTACAATTTAGAGAATTCACTACTTGTCCTATCCATCATGGACAAAGAAAAGTTTCTTTTCTCTCTTACTGCATACATCAATATTGCTGAAGACTTGGATTCTATCTGTCTTCTCTGTAGTAAACAAATCTTTTTTCAGAGATTATTTATTTTAGACCTGTGATCCTTCTTTGTTTTCTTCTTGGTCCCTTCTTCTACCTTTCCAGGTCACTGTGAAACTGTACAGCCCATACCCAGACACTTTACATCAACATCAAGTCAATCACAAGGGCATTGTGGGATTTCATTTATTGAACTAACACATCAAATAACATTTTCCAATTGTCTGAGTAACTCACCAAAAACTTCATTATCCTCTGAAGACTGCTGTGTTAGCCTAGCTGCTTTCGGACTCTCTTTAGCTGCTTCGTCCACCTTGATTTCAGAATTCTGAAAAACAAACATGCCTTCAAATTAGGTCTCTTTTTTTTTTTTATAGTTATCAACCAGAAACATTCTCCAAACTTCTTAATTATGCTTGCACTACATTCTTAATGAATACAGATGCATTAACACAGAGGGAGTTGGTACCTCTTTGCTGTACATATATGGATAACAGGCGGCCCAGAGAGGTTGTGGAGTCTCCTTCTCTGGAGACATTCAAGACCAGTCTGGACACGTTCCTGTGTGATCTAATTTAGGTGATCCTGCTCGGGCAGGGGGGTTGGACTGGATGTTCTTTCAAGGTCCCTTCCAACCCCTAACATTCTGTGATTTGAAAAATATTGTGGGAAAATATTCTCAGGAAAAAAAAAAAAAAAATTGGTCTGTTTTAATCTGATTAGAGGACATAAAATGGAGAATTGGAGAAGAAATCTAAATTAGAGACATATCTTAAAACCCAACAGACTTGTAAGCTTCCATCGTTTCCTCCTCGTATTTCTTTTTCTTTCTACTGACATCTTCCATAGTGGACGTAGTAAACTGAGAGATCGGAAGTTGGCGCACAACTGTTTCTTCTTACAGAGTGAGCTAGAGGCAGCTGCTGTTGTCCAGGAGCAGTCACCTTCAAGTCTATAACTAAGTCATGTTCTTACTGTTTAAAGCACAAGTACTTATCTACCACTGAAACAAATCTCCCATTAGCTGCCTGGTGTTAGGCTGGGCCCAGAGATAAGTCAACAGCTTCAGCACTTAAATTGCCAGAAATCAAAGTTTTTCATTCCCTAACTAGAAAAGACTGAAGAAAACATAATCTGAGAAACACAGAGTTTCAAATATTTATACTTCTACCACAGAAAAAATAACTTGTGTTTCTAAAATGCTTTCCCTTGGTACTCAGGAGAAAGGTATATGCATCCTTGCAGCAATGCAGAGAGCAAACTGCATATGCAGTCAGTTCTTGAGCGATGGATAGGGAGTGACTTAGGCAATATCAAATATTACTGAGAAGAGTTGACTAAGAGTTGAGGAAAGATAAAAAAGAGAAATGTAGTATGCCAAAGCATTTTAAAGGACAGATACTGCTCTATTCAAGTACATGTTCATTCAGAGGCTGTGTGATGCTTTAGAGAAATTACCTCTGTACGATTCTGACTCACATTTTTAACATGCTGCTATAACACCTATCCACAAAAATTACTGGTTCTGCCCTCAGAAACACATCACTTTCCCAAACTGTTAAGTGGTCTCTCATTTCTTCATATTAATAACCACACAGAAGATAAAAGACAACAGGTAGATTACGTCCCTAAAGAACACAAGTACAAACTTAGGTCACAGAAACTCAAGAGACTTTGAAACAAGGCAAGTGAGCTTTGTCAGGAAAAAAGTTGAAGACAGACCTAGGAATCTTGCACAGCAGCAGACAAAAATTAGAGAAAGCAGAGAGAACAGGAAAGAAAGGTCAAACTATGCTTCAGAGGAAGAAACACCTGCAGAAAAAAATGACTCACTCGTGGCACCAACTTGAACACATCCCAGACAGAAAACCCATCAGTTATGTATCTCTCAAAGCTGAGGAGACAGTTTTAGCAGATGCTCCCTTCCATCCTTCTGAGGTTAACATCAGTTAAGCCAAACTGAGGTAGGCATCCCAAGATACTTGGGTTCGGGTTAAATCACTGGGGAGATCTAAACAGCAGCTGTGCCATCTACTGCCTGGATAAGCCACAATGTTGGTGTTGACAGATGTCAGCTCCAAGATGCTGACAAGAAAGTTTGTGATTTAGCAGTCTAAATCATGACAGTGCATGGTTGGATGTAAGTCTGCTTGGCCTGGCTTTTTACACAAAATGTAAATGTTAAAAAGATTTATTTTGCTTTATAATTTGTACTAAAAAACTTACATGGCATATCACATATCCACATTACCAAAAACAATACAACAAAAAAATCACTGCAAAAGAGCAATCAGTGATCCAGATGCTTTAAAACAACTACATTATAAACCAGCATTTTAAGGGCAAGATTTAGCCACTTGCTTCTTTTTCCCAGTGTCCTAAAAATTCTGAAGTGTCTCTCTCCTTCAAATTTATGAACAGAAGTGAAAACACCTTCCCTTACCCTGCCTGTGCCAGGAGAGATTCTTTACCTACAGCTGCAAAGTGCTTGCAGTTCTTCATAAAACAAAGACGCTTTGTACATAACATAGCAAACGTAATTTTATCCGGAGTTTACTTTTAGGTTGAGCAGACAACACAATTTTACAAGGGCAAAAGTAGGTTTATTTTACAGTATCATTCCCAAGAACTATAGATTATACCTGATTTTCACATTAAATAAACATTTATTGGCCTAAATTCAAAAAACATCTCTCTCTCCCAAAAAAGTGTCTCCTCAATCATTATAAAAATTAGCACTAAACTGGAATTGAAGTCCAGGTTCTTGAGATGAGATAGGCATTCTCAATATGCTTAGACCCTCTGCTGAACCAAGGCCTCCAACCCGTACTTCAGTAACAGCGATGAGCACGTGTCCTGTTCTGCCGTCATTCTGACATCAGGAAGAAACCATGATCACTAACAAAGCACACTGGAGTTGCACTTTGTACACGAACCGGACCACTCATGCTCCAAAATGCCATAAAACACCTAAGCAGCATGCCAGCATCTACAGCATTGTAAGAGCTAGTCACAGACTAGAAATACTTCTATCGTTTTTTATTTATAAAAGTTATAAAATAAGATATGCATATGTAGTACAATACTCAAAGCAGTCCTACAGGATAAGTGGGAGAGTGGCTTTTCACCAGGGAGTGTAGTGATGGGACAAGGGGTAATGGCTTCAAGCTGAAAGAGGGTATGTTTAGATTAGACATTAGGAAGAAATTCTTCCNTATATATATATATATATATGCAGTGCTCTTGACTCCACTCTGATAAAAACTAGAAATTGCATTGCTATCTGCCACAGCTTTACAAGACATTTTTGGCTCAGTTTCCCATTGTAGCTGCTCACTAATGCCTTGTGACTCAGCTTGACGCTTTTCCCATTATCCACCAAGCACCCACCACAGTCCCATTTTACGGAACATTTTATAATTTTCATAGATAAATACACAAATAACGGGTAGCTATCAAAATATTTGCCAACAAACAAACAGCAAAATCAGATACCATGTTCTGGCTATATGCATGTGCATTAGTTCAAGAAGCAAGGCTGTTTGGCTTTTCCTGCCATCTGTGCCTTTTAGATGACCTTTACATAAATGGGAAGTATTAAGAAATGCTGAGTTACAATGACCTGTGTTCTGCAGGCACTACAGAAACAGGTCAGGCTAAAAGTGGCAGTGGAGCGTGTTACATTTACTGAAGCAGCTGTTTCCTTAAGAAAACACAGGACTTGGAAATGGAAAGCTGTCATCTGGAGTATTCAAACGACTTTTTTAACCACCTTGCCAGTTTTGCATACTAGTTAGGAAGGGCTTCTTGTTTCTTTTCCTCTAACCATAAAGCTGTTGCTCAATGACTTCATTTTGCAAAGGAAAGACATACAGAAAAGCTAAAACGACTCATCAGAAACCAGACAATTCTTCAACAAACATTAGTGTTATGTGAAAAAGAGAATTAATGAAGTCCTGTGTGAAGTAGAGGTCTGTACTGTGTGTGCTCTCATTCCTGCCTTTGACCATCTATTTTGCTTTCTTATTATATACTTAGCTAGTATATGTTTAGTTCCATCCCGATGGCATAAATAAAGAGTGACATTTCCTTTATTTCCAGAAAAGCAGCACACAGACACCCGAAGTTCTAAATGCAGCAAGACACCACAGATCCCGAGTACAGAAACTGCTGCTTTGGCATCGCAGCCATTCCTACAGTTCCTTCTCTGCCATAGCACGTCACTGTCTCTGCACTTTACCACTTCATTTCACAAGACCTGGCAGAAACAGGGGCATGGGAAAACACTTCCTCCTCTACACTACATTTACGAAACTAAGATAAACAACAGACACCACCTCAAAAGACAGACGAGTTTCTAGTGGGTAAAACCTGATCTGACTGGCAATACACCTCTATTTTGAAACAGCAAGAAAAAGGTAAATTGTTGTAGGCAGTAACAATATTAATCTAAATCATATCCATAGCAGTAGATCGTGCAGCTCCAGACTTAGCTGAAGAACTTGGCAGAAACATTCCTGAACTACTGAAGTTCATCATGCTGGCTTTCACTTAATGTTCACATAATGCAAGTTAAGACAAGACACAAAAACACACTCTGGGTCAGTATTTTCAATTTGAAGCAAGAATCCTGTCACATGCCTTTCACTCTGTGCACACTAATCCTGAAACTGTACACAGGAAACCTGAACATGAATCACGTACAATCGAGACAAGTACGGACGGTGCTATGACTTGCTGTTTGCTCTAGCAATCCCACCCTGGTCCTACAGAGCAGGGCAACCACCCTAACCACCACATGGGCTGTTGAAGCTGTGAAGATCAAAATAAGGCTCTAAAGCCACACACTTGAGAACAGTTATTTTTGACAACGCTAACAACACTTGACCTGAAATTAATGTTATTAAAGCCCATGTGCTGCCCGCTTTGAACCCGGGAGTTTTTTTTCTACAGTGCCACTGCAAACAGCATCTGGCAGGCAGACTGATGGGTGCAGCTCTTGACCTAATGGAACAAAGAGGAACAAAATTCAATGAGCAGAACCAAAATAGGCGCTTTGGACATCAGGCACAATAGCAGATCTCTTTTACAAAAGATGTTTAAGCAGGTTTCCAGAACAGTCTGAAGAGTCATAAACACAATGTTGTTGTTGCTGCAGCCTCAACTCTCAGTGTATCATCCCCTTAAGGGCTGAACAAGGTGTGCATTGAATAAGGAGTGCAATGAGCAAGGGCAGTGTCTAACCCCAGCAGACTGGGAATTTTCAAATGCCACTATCTGAGGTCTTTCTGAACGGTACTAATAAAAAGCATATCCTTCTGTTTCTTTCTGCTCACTGAACCACTTCTGTATTTGAGTGTATCAGTAAAATCTGAAAAGAATTTGCATAGATATCTGATACACCAGAGAAAGATAGTAACAGTCACCGAAGCATGTAAATACTCCATCTATGCTAAAAGCACAACAGATGCAAAACCTAGCTACTAGTTACAAAATGACACAACAGTGAAGAGGAATAAAACTCAACAAAACTGTGATCATTAAAAAATGTGCAAAATAACAATGCACCAGTCAGGAAGAGAAGATTACTGATATGATAATGACAGCCCCATTACTGATATGGGCTCCTCTGAGGCAAAAGAATACCTTTCAACCCTGTGTATTCAACTTCTCATACTGCAGGTTTGAGTTCAGTAGTTTGCGATGAATAAAAAGGAAAATGCTTGCTGCCAAGATCCCTCAAGCCCTGAATCCTCTTTAGGTGTCTATACAGGTCTGTTTATTTGCCCATTTTAAGAGAGGTAAAAGAGGTGGCAGCTCTCCATGGGGCACGCAGTGCAAAGGCACTGCACAGCACTCAGCACTACAGACCTGCCTCACAGCCATGCCCCAAGGACTTCTCCAGGGTGCTGGGCTGCACAGCCACACTCACGTCCTTCTACACAGCAGCACCAAACAGCAAAGGCCCCGAGAGATCTTCAGACACTTCCCCATGGGCAACCTAGACATGGATGTCCACAAAGGAATACATCTGGGGGACTTCAATCATTCCAAACCACAATTCAGACCTGTTGCTGAGATGTTGTGATACTCAGAGAATACAGCCCTGTCCCAGACTCCCAGCAGCCACTGGCTCTATGGCACTGCATTTGCCTGCTGCTTATGTGGGGGGAGGAGGCAAGGTGGATGTAGAAATCAGTGCCTTAAGAAACATCCAATCTGCTTCATCACACAACAGGGCACCTGCAGTGCTCCAGAAATTAGATGCTCAGTTTCTTAAATGAGTGAAAATCAAATACTCGTTTGCATCAAATACTACTACCTAGAAGGTATTTTGTGTGATATACATTACAAAATGAAAATTATTGCAGGGCACCTCAAAAATACTCACTGTGAAAGTGTCAGGCCTGAGAAAAATACAAAACTATTAGAACCAAACCAGCCTCTTACTTTTTCAGCAAACCCCCACCTTTTCTGGAGCCCCAACTGTGAAAACCTTCTGCCATTTGCTGTACTTGACAGTGGACAGGTATTTTTGACCAAAGCACAACAGAGCTGACACCCTGACTCTGCAGCCAGCATTATCTTTGCTGAGAGAAAATAGATAAGGTTTCTCTTGTCAATAGAGAGGGTTGACTCCTCAGACCCCCAGAAGCAAGGTGGACACACATGACTACGTGGTCTACAAACACCTGAAGCATAATAATGCCAACTAAACACAGAGACAAGGAACTCGGTACCCGACATGACAGTTCAGCTCTCCCCAGTTCCCCAGACGCATACCAGACTACAAGGTGGACAGATTTTCACTTCTGGTATTTTATTCTTAGTTCCATTACATGTATCTCGTGGTTTAACACAGCAGGCAGCTAAAACCACCACACAGTCAGCCATTCGCTCGTTCTCCGCTCTCAGTGGGATGGGGTGGAGAATGGAAAAGAAAAAAAAAAAAAAATTCAAGGGTTGTGATAAAAGGCAGTTTCATAGGAAAGGAAAGGATGATTATGATAATAGTAACAGAATATGCAAAACAAGTGATGCACAGAACAATTTTTCACCACAATGAGTCAATGCTCAGCTAGTTCTTGAACCATGTCGCCTTCAACCCAACCCACCCCCACACCCCCGTTATATCTGGAGTATGATGTCATACAATAGGGAATATCCTTTTGGGTCAGTTGTCCTGGCTGTACCCGCTCCCAGCTTTTTGTGTAATCAAGTTTCATTTCTGGTAAGTTGGTATGAAAAATCCTTGGCTGATCAGTAACAACTAAAACATCAGCGTATTACCAACATTTTTCTCATCCTAAATCCAATTCACAGCCCTGCACTGGCTACTAGGAAGAAAAATCAGCTCTATCCCAGGCAAAACCAGGACAATGCAAGAACCAGTCCTTCAGTGTGCAAAACAGACACGCCAGAGCGTATGTCTGAGTCATTCCTGTATGTAGCATGTATGTAGACTGGCTTTACTGAGCAACAAATGTATCTTTTAAGTGCTGGCTTTGTGTGGAGTGTACCATGAAAAAAGAAAAGCCTAAAATGGTCAGACAACTTTAAAGGACTTCGCTGCTGTTCCACTCGCTGCAATAGACTGCATGGATCCAAACCCCTCTGGGCTTATTGAGTAGGAAACATGCCCTGAAACAACTGCACACCAAAAATGGGCTTTCAGCTTGGATTTAATTTTCATTTCCCAAGTCTTTGCTCATGTGGAAAGAAAGCCCACAAAAAAGCAATTTAGATTGAAAATTACATCCCTTCAACTCCTTGAAAACTACCAAGATATTTTCAGCATCTAAAAAGTAGAATTTACACTTATTTGCCAAGAATTAAAAGAAGAATTAAATATAACACCAACCAGTTAATTTTAGAAGGGAATTTTTCTGTATACTGATTTGGAAGGAAGGCAGTTTTCACCCTAAGGAACTGAATGAGGGGTGGGAAAGAGGCTAAAAATAATATTTCTTAACATGAGGGAGGAGAACTCAATGAGACCATCCCTTGGACCAAATCCACCACATATAGACCCCAATTTTAATGGGAGAAACAAGGTTTGCAACTAAACTTTTGGTGAAGTGGGAAGCTGCTGTGAACTTGTTGCCAGTTGCACAGTGCGAGGTCTTCATACAAATATTCCAATCTATCCAGCCAAGACAGAAAATTACAGACTTTTTAACTGAATGACAGAAGCTTTTCTTTTTCCCTGTTTGATTTAAACAGGCCAATATTATGATTACCCTGAAAGAAACTGTGTTTTATTACTCCATGCTCCCAGAATAAACAGAGGTCCTCTGTGTTGGGTAAATAAATGTGCAAACACCACTTAAAATATTTTCAAATGTCAAGATTTATGGGGTGATATTTACAAAATAATAAAAATGTGATTGCCTTTTCCAAAGGTAAATAAAGATTTCTTTTCAAATAACAGATGTGAAATATAGTTAACATGGAACTAAGTTTTTTATCATTTGAAGAAAAGATACAGATGCAAAATAGACTTCATAGTTCTAAAACACTGATACAATACCTTTTAACTCCCACTTATGTAAATTAAAAACCCAAGCAAACAAACAAAACCTCTATTCATTTCAGAAGTGTATGGTTTTATAGAAGACAGATTGAAGCCTAAGCCAGTACAGGATAGTGATCAGGAAAGGGTAACCGTCAAGAGCAGGGACATGCAGTCAAGTCTGGTTTCTTGGTTGCATCTAGCAAACCCCACAGGTGTTGGAAAACCTCCACGGCCAACAGTATGAGCACAAAAGTAAGAATATCTTTTTGTTTGATCAGTTCTAGCTTTGTGTTACTGTCAGTATCAATGCTGACAGAGTTCAACGAGCATCTAGATGATGCTCTCAATCATATAGTTTAGTTCTGAGCAGTCCGGTAAGGAGCAGTGAGTTGGATTTGATGATACTTATGGGTCCTCTACAACTTGAGACATTCAATGATTTTATATTATGTGAAGGTAAAGCAAGATATTGACCATATTATCCAGAATTACTTTATCAAGATACTAATGTGTCAAGTGTAAGAGTTTTTCACTGTAAGATTATATTAAAAAAATACACTAAAACCACCAGATACTAAATCTTATTAAAGTTTGGAGTCTAATAGAGACCCAGGCTTCAACCCTGTTGTGTCCAAGGTTCCTCTTGTACTCATCACCTTGCACCCTTTGCTTGACAACTCAGTCCACCACTTCCTCACTTGTCCCATGAGTTGTCATCCCACTCATTCACTGTTCCTCATTTAAAACACTCCTCATGAGATGGCCAGCCTGTTGGCAAAGATTATTTTTGTCTATTCAGTCAGGTAGATTCAGTCCTTTCTGAGCAGTCCTTGATTCTCAGAGAGCATCCCCATGGTTGTAAAAAACAAATGCCTGTTTTGAGCACCCACTGTTGACCTCCAGGATCTATGCAGTCCTTCTCAAGCCCTACACCCCTATTAGGAAGATCAGGGAGAAAATCCTTAGCCTCTGTGCCCTTGGTTCCTCAGCCCCTGAGCCATATAAGCACATTTGATAGGCACCACCTCTGCCCTTCCAATATCAAGGGTGCTCTGGGGAATAGCAGCAAGGATTTAACAAGCCCTAGCACATTCAAAACCCAGAAGTTACCTCCCTTCCTCACACCTTAGACTGCAGGAAGACTTTCTTACAAGAATCAACCACCTTTGCAAACATTGGAAGAAAAGAAAAGAAAAGAAAAGAAAAGAAAAGAAAAGAAAAGAAAAGAAAAGAAAAGAAAAGAAAAGAAAAGAAAAGAAAAGAAAAGAAAAGAAAAGAAAAGAAAAGAAAAGAAAAGAAAAGAAAAGAAAAGAAAAGAAAAGAAGTCGACCTCTTCCACTTTTAATACTAACGAAATACAGTGGTTTAAGAACTTAGATGAAAACCCTTTCACCATTAATTATTTGTTAAAAGGAGGAATATGGTCAGGTTGTGTGCCAAAATAACAGCAGGCAGAGTGGCAAATAGATATCTCCCCTGTGTTCCTTTGGAAAAGAAGAAGTCTCAGAGATTTTGGGTAGTAGTTATATGTACATAACACTGCAAAAATTGCCAACAAAAGCCATAACCTAAATGAGGATCATCTTCCCTTGCCCCAGTAAATCAGAAAAGGTTTCACCAATAACAGTGGGTTGTAAAACACTTGTACACTTTTGTTGGATACAAAAGTTTCTTCTTCCTTCTTCAAAATAATCCAGTAAATATAAATTCAACAATACTCCTCTGGTACTACTACTGCAATACATTTTAAAAAACTTCACTTTAAGAAACAGACTTTGCTCAGGAAGCAACATAAAGCTAGATGCAGAAATTTGAAATCAAAATCTTAACTCAGGAACAGCTTCACACACAGTACTACCTATCCCAGGGACCTACTCAACATCCAAATGTGGTCCCAAAACTGCCAGACTGCCCTTTCAGCTGCACACTCTAAGTCTCTCAAGTATAATAATAAATATAAAATAATAAAAATTCTAGATATTTTTCTGTTCAAGTAAAAAAAAAAAATCACCCTAGTGCTGATGCATGCTAAAACAGAAAAGTATACAACACTTCTCTGAATATTTTTGAGAAAACTATTTCAGAACATCTATTTCAATCTGTAATTTTGCCTGAGGCATTTGAAGAGGATCAAAACAAGGATCCCTTTCCCATTTTCACTAGTTACACCTCACCACCAACAAAATGCAAAATCTAAAGAGAAGCTTAACCGGTTTCTGAAATATTCTAGCTGCCAGTCATTTTTCAAGAAACCATGTAAACTGAACCCGAAAAACTGTCTTAAAGCATACAATAAATAATACAAAACAACACACCTAGCTAGCACTTAAAGCAGTACAGCACAAGTCAGCAGAATCTGAAAAAAGAAAGCTACCAAAAGCTAATCCACCCCAATAACAAGGAAAAAATACACAATACTGACACCAACACAAAAAGAAATGGCTCCCATCCATTGCCTGCTTTGACTTCAGCATCCATCACTAGGAATGGGGAGGAGTAGGCCCTCCCTGAGATGATCATCTCCCTTCCACAACATTCATGTACACTAAACAAAGTCATAGTTCTTTATTATCTTTTCAGAGAAGAGGCAAAGTTACAATCACCCCAATACGATGAGAAGAAAGACGGACCATTTTAACACAGGAATGAAGCTAGCCATCTGAAATACAAACCTGCGTGTTCAACAGCAAAGTCTCAGTGGCAAAATGTTTTGGAAAAAACCCAACAAAACCAAAACAACAGCAACTGTTTACCCAAACATGCCCAGAGAGATGACATTTTAATTGTTTATTTTCAGGTGATTATTCAGTCTGTCTTTAAAATGTCTAAACTGGTACTCAGATTGTTCTGACCACTGTGAGGGGGGGAAACGAGGACTACAAACCCCCCAAACCCTGAAGAGCTAGCAGTGTTACCAGATGGCAACAGTGGATTTCATTAGTATCCCCACACTTGGTATACAAAGGTCCTCTGAAACAAGAAGCAAACTGCAAGAAAAGAGATGGACACTCTTTTTTCATTCAGCAGCACTAACATCAGAAAGTTGATGCATCTGTGAGACACATGCACCTTATAAGCACCTATGTTAAGCCCCATGGGAGCACCTTGATCTCACTGGGGCTTCTAGACATTGTAAGGGCTCTAACCCCGAGCCCAACCTTGGCGAGCTCTGGCTATCAGGACACCAAGTGGTTCGTTATACCCGTCCCACTGCCACCTTCAGATAATGGTGCGCTCCTCCGGTGTGTGTATGCACACGTACAGGCCGCAGCAGCCCAGACTGTAACATACCGCTGTGAATACTTAAACACAGTCTTACTAGTGCTAACGCAACCTTCAGTAAAGTGACGTGCCTAGCTGCTAACGTGTCTTGGTGATTTGGTAGGCAACAAATACAGATAAAATGTGACTTTTTTTTTTTTCCCCTGCCATACTATTTAATTTAACACATTCCTAACTTTCAGAAATAGTCACCTGAAGTTAACTATTGCTGCTTCCCACAATGAGCCAGCTGCAAGACAAACCTCAAGAGCCCGAGGAAGTGACTCAGGTCTCAACTTAGTGCTTCTTCAGTCCCAGGTGACACCTGATTCATCAGCAAAGACACACTATTACTCACCTGCAAATAGGGGAAGTTTTCCTGTAAAGCTAATTGCTACCATTAAAAAAAAAAAAAGGACTGTGATCAGAAAACATTTATCAAAAGCATCTTCACATGCCCAGTATAAAAAGTTCAATGCACCATAATGCGAATATTTCATATGGCTGTGCTCATACCTTTTGAGCAACACAAGCAAATAATCTGATCACTGCATAAAATGCCATCCACACTATAAATAACCCTGCTCTTCAGAAGCACTTCTTAATTTATTATTACTGCTTTTGAAACTGCAACAGTTTGCAGACACAGTATTGTTTTAAACAGTTGCCGTTACCATTTTGTAAATAAAGAAGGTCAAACAAACAAACAAAAAAAAAAAAAACCCACCCAAAAAATCCCCAACCCTGAGAAAGATCAGGTAATAGGAATTTCCAACCAAATGTAAAAATAAATGTCCACCTTCTCTACTACCAACGTAAAGAAATGTCTAAAGTGATGACAATGAAAGACTCCTGTGCAAGTGCAGACGAGAGAAACAGTAATACCAGAAATACAACCACACCTGTGAGCAGCTACCTTACCACACTCTGTGAGCCAAAAAGCAAACAGAAAGTAACTTTTAAAAAGCTGATTCAGTTTACCAGAGTTTCAGTCACTGAAGCGTTTCTAGTAAACTCCTGCATACCTTCGGGAGAAAGGTAACAGGCAGGGGACAGGTGGGGACAGGCAGGAGCAAAGACATATATATCTGTATAATTCAAAAACTGTACGTTAAGAAAACATGAACAGTGTGTGTATGTGTGTGTGTGTGGGGGTGAGGGGGGCGGTGTAAGTAGGTGACACTTTTGCATCACTCATACTCATCCCTGGTGCAAGGCCCAGGCTCTGTGGGGAAGAATGGAACATGACCAGCAAGTGTTTATATTCACTGTGTGCGACTGTCTCAAACTTCAGTCTTCTCTTCTTCATCTTCATTTTTTTTTCCTTCAGTGCCTCATTATCAGATCTTTGCACTTTTCTAGCTATTTAATTTAAAATAAAAAAACACTTCAAGTTCACCAGCCAGCACTGCCTTTCCTTTCTAACCACTCAGCACTAACTCTGCACTGTCAAGAGTTAACACATGCAAGCCAGTTTCAACTTCTCAAGTCTTTGTGAGGCTGTGACCAGTGCCCATCTTCTCAGCAAGGTTTCAAGCAAGCAAGGATCATCGTTGAACTAAAAAGTGCACTTCATGCCTCTTCTCTCTTTTATGTCAATTTGTCTTGAAAGAAAAAGGCCTCATCTTCAGTACTTTTTTTCAATTATCCCAGAGTGCAGTACTTTATTGAAGAATAAAAGACTGTCAAAGGTAGGGTACATTTTGTGCTCAACAGAAACCTCTGCATCAACAGCAGAGGGGTGCTAATGCACTGGCAAGGCGAGAGCCACACTTAAAACACAATATTTCAAATGCTTAGCTGTTTTTATCTTTTTATTAAAGGAAGATGACGTAACAGTTTTAATAGTGATTGTTCTCCATGGATAGAAGGTATGTGGGAAGAGCTTTCTTGGATTTACCAAGGGCAAATGGTATCTGACCAGCGTGATAGCTTCCAGTAATGAAAGGAAATGACTGGTTCTGTGGAGGAGGTGAACAGCATGACATCACAGTGCAAGTATACTAGCCACAGTGCCTAAGTCATGGAAGGCAAAGACAAGGACTAGGAGAATGAAGAACTGCTCACTGGAGAAGAGGAGCAGGTTCAACAGTATCTAAGGAATCTGAATGCAAGCAAGTTCAGGGGACCTGATGAGATCCACCTGGAAGTCCCAGGGAACTGCCCGATCAAGTAGCTAGGCCACTACTCATCATATTTGAGAAGTTGAGACACTCTGGTGAAGTTCCCAATAACTGGTAAAGGGGAAACATAACCCTGACTTTCAAAAAGGACATCCCAGAGAACTACAGGCAAGTCAGTCTCACCTCCAAGTGAGCACAGCCTCAGCAAGCTTGCTGACAAAAACAAGCCGTGAGGCGCAGCTGGCACACTGGAGGGAAGAGATGCCATCCAGAGGAACCTCAGCAGGCTAGAGAGGTGGGCCCATGTGAACTGCATGAAGTTCAACAAGGCCAAGTGCAAAGTCCTGCGCATCAGTCAGAGCAATCCCCAAGCACAGCTATGGGCTGGGTGGAGAACAGATTGAGAGCAGCCTTGAGGAGAAGGACTAAGGGGTATTGGTGGATGAGAAGCTCAACATGAGACAGCAACATGAGCCTGCAGCCCAGAAAGCCAACCATATCCTGGGCTGCATCAAGAGAATCATGACCAACAGGTCAATCAAGGGAAGACATGCTACCCCTCTTCTTTCATAAGATCCCCCACCTGGAGCTCTGCAGTCCCTAATATTAGAACAACATGGAGCTGTTGAAGCAAGTCTAGAAAAGGGTCACAAAGATGTGAAGACAGGCTGAGAGAGTTTGGCTTGTTCAGCCTGGAGAAGGAAAGTCTCTGGTCATAGTGGCCTTCCAGTACCTGAAAGAGGGTCTACAGGAAGGATGGAGAGGGATCCTTTATCAAGGATTGTAGAGACAGGACAAGAGTTAATTACTTTAATCTAAAAGATTTACATTAGATACAAGGAAAAAAAATCTTCCCTGTGAGGGCAGTGAGGCCCTGGCACAGGCTGCCCAGAGAAGCTGTGGCTGCTCCCCCCCTGGCAGTGATCAAGGCCAGGTTGGATGGAGCTTTGGGCGACCTGGTCTAGGGGAGGGTGTCCCTGCCCATGGCAGGTGGTGGAACTAGATGGTCTTAGAGGTCCCTGCCAACCCAAACCACTCTGTGGGATCCCCTGACATATAGCGTGGCCTGGAACACCTCCCACGGTCTGACACCCTGCCCTTATAGTCAAAGCAAGAAGATAAGGTTTAGGTAAGTGTAATAGATAACTGGTTCGACCACCGGTCTCAGAGGGTTGTGATCAACAACATAAGATGCAACTGGCAGCGAGTCAGCTGACACATCCCTTGGGAATCAACACTAAGGCAAATATCATGTAATGCCTTTAATAAAGGCCAAGATAGTGACAAACTGGGGACACTGAACAGTACACTGAAAGGCGGAGCTCTTATTACAGGGTCCTTAACAGGCTACAGAAATACACTGACAAGAACTTAATGTTTATTTTTTAATTCATTTTAGTTAAATGATTGTACATTATTCTATTACAGTAGTTTGATGATCAGATCCTGAATTACACAGCAAAAGCAGGTGTTATTAGCAAAAAAGGCTTAACCCCAGTTCTCCTAAACTTGGGCTTTTGCAAGAAAACATGCATGAGTCCCTATACACCAACAAGAAAGAACAGATTCATACTTAAGAGTTCTGATGACAGATTTTCTCCTCTTGTTTTGCTTTGCTGCTTCTGTAGAATTTAGATATACCTCGCTTCAAGTCAATACTGTCACCAGAGATGACAGCCTCCCAACGAAAAAGCTGTGGGTAATACATCAGTTTAAAACCACTTGAACATCACAGCTGGTCCCAGAGAGTTACAGAAAAACAGGAGCCTGAGCAATGCAAACTCAGGACTGATTTCTCCCCAGGGGGAAAGGTTTTTGACCTCAAAATGAAAATGGGGGACTGCATGAATGACTACAAAAAAGTTCACGTAGTACAGTGTCTCAAACACAGGCAAAAAATGCAGTCAGACAGTACTTTGGAAAAAAACAAAACAAAGAAACAAACAACAACAACAAAAATCAATCTACACAGCTTTTGCAGTGATCATGTCAGTAGGTTTGGTTTTGGTTTGTTGGTGGCTTTCTCCCTGCCTCCCCTTTCTGTAAATTATCCATAGCAAGAAAGAAAATTAAAACCAAAATATCAATTGCCAGGAATGAATAGATTAAGTGAATTTTGCAAGGTTGACAAGTTATCATACTATCCACATGCATTTCTCAGTCATTAATAAATAACATCCTTGGATTCTGCTAAAACAACATTACAAAAATCCAAAAACCTAACAGATAAATATGCCTGATATTTATGTCACTTTTATAAAAGAAGTGTGGTAATAGCTACTTATGAAAGTTCATTTTTGCATCTCTTATGTACACTGTTGTAGTGATATAATTAATCCAAGAACCTCACTGAAATGAGGTTCATAGTCCATGATGAGCAAATCATACAGCTGAACAAACTCTCACTACCTTCCCCCCACAGAACCTATTCACATATGCACACAGATCTATCTCCCAAGTATTTGCAGACAAAAAGTAGATTTGTAACAGAGAAATGAGTTAGAAACTGTAGGACTTCATGATAGTTCGTTAGCATATAAAGGTCTCCAGCTCAAAGCTATCCTGTAAACTATGCAAGGTTTGATTTTAAGGAAAGGCTGATCACTTGAGTAGAACCTGTCTCAACAGATAAGCTCCATCTCAAGGTTAGACACGTGATCTTTCCAAAGTAGCATTCCTTGAAAATGAATCCTTGGAAAAAACCCAAATCATCTGATAACCTCAGTGCAAGATTAGAGGTAAACACGTTTACTAGAGGAGACACAGCTCAAGGCAAACTTCTCCTTGTATTATCAACACCAAAACTATCCCTGACTCACAACTGGCCTTTTGTTTGTTTGCCATTTGACCTTCTTGTCCCTGAAGGGGGGCTATAGGGGTGACTTCTGTGAGAAGCTGCTAGAGGCACCCCTGTGTCAAATAGTGCCAATGACAGCTGGCTCCAAGACAGACCTGCTGCTGGCCAAGACCCAGCCCACCAGCAACAGTAGCACAACCTCTGGAATAACATATTCAAGAAGGGGTTGAAAACAATACTCTGAAATTGCAGATGGAGAGAGGAGCAAGATGTCAGAGAAACAACTTTACAGACACAGTCCATGAGGAAGGAAATGGAAGAGGTACTCCAGGTGCCAGAGCAGAGATTCCCCTGCAGCCCATGGGAAAGACCATGGTGAAGCAGGCTGTGCCTCTAGAGTGGATATCCACCTGCAACCTATCAAGGACCCCATGTCAGAGTAGGTGAATCCTGAAGGAGGCTGTGACCTCATGGAAAGCCTGTGCTGGAGCAACGTCCTGACTTCACCTGTGGACTGATACTGAAAGGAACCCACACTGAAACCAGTTTGCTGGGGGGAATGTGACCCCATGTGAGACCCACATTGGAACATTCTTGTCCTTGGGGACTGTACCCCATGGAAGGGACATACACTGAAGCAGTTTGTGAAGAAGCACTGACCATGGGAAAGGACCCACATTGGAAAAGTTCATGGAGGACTGATTTCCATGGGAGGGACCACACACTGGATCAGGGTAAGAGTGGGATGAGTCTTCCCCCTGAGTAGGAGGGTGCAGCAGAGAAAATGTGTGATGAAGTGATCACAACTCCCATTCCACATTTCCCAGTGCTGCTCGGAGACAGGAGGTAGAGAAAATCGGGGGTGAAGTTAAGCCCTGAAAAAGGGAGAGGTGGGAGGAGGTGTTTTAAGATTTGGGTTTATTTTTCATTATCCTACTCTGATTAAATTAGTAATAAATTTTCCCCAAGTTGAGTCTGTTTTGCCTGTGATAGAATATGCTGAGTGACCTCTCCCAGCCCATATCTCAACCCACAAGCCTTTCATTATATATTTCTCTCCCTGTCCAGCTAAGGAGGGACAGAGAGGCTTTGGTGGCCAACTGGTGTCCAGCCAGGGTCAACCCACCCAAACATGCAAAACATACTGATTACATGTGGCAACCTTTATTTCTATAGTTAGGTATAAATATACATAAATAAATATACNACCAGAGAAGGGAGTGAGAAGGTGTAAGAAACTTTGCAGACACAAAGGATGGTGAAGAGGGGGAGGAGGAGGCACTGAAAGAAGATTCCCCGAGGCCTGTGGAGAATACCATGGTGAAGTGGGTGTCCCCCTGCAGCCCATGGAGGACAGAGACCCCACTTGTAGCACGGGGAGAGGTACCTGAGCCAGGCAGGAGCCCACCAAGGAGCAGGTGGAAGAATACGGAAGAATCTGTGATCTACATTGGAGCAAGTCCCTGAGACAGAACCTGCAGCCCACGGAGAGAGATAAGAGGCAGAGAGAGAGAAGGAGGCCCACGCTGGAGCAGGTTTGCTGGGGCTGCTTGTGACTCTGCTGGGGACCAGGCTGGGGCAGCAGTCTGGGACTGAGAGACTGAGAGACATTCTATGAGTTTATAGCAGTGACCCACACTGGGGCAGTTGGTGAAGAGCTGAAGCCCAGTGGGAGAGGACTCACGTGGACACGGTTGTGGAGGACTGTCTCCCATGGGTGGGACCCCACGCTGGTGCAGGTAAAAAGTGTGAGAAATGCCTGACCCCAAGAAGGAGAACAACTCATGAGGAACTGACCGAAGACTGAAGCCTCCATTCCCAATTTCCCCCACTTTCCCCTGTGCCATCCGTGGGAAGAGAAACTTGAAGTCTGCAAAGAAGGGAGGGGCAGAGGGTGTTGTTTTAAGGGCTGTTTTGTACTTCTCATTATCCAGCTCTGGTTCCTCTCTGTGTGTAGTGCAGTGTAATTAGTGCAGTGTAATAAATTAGAGATTTTTATTGCCTTTCTTCTGTGCTGAGTCTGTTTTGCCCGTGACAGTAATTGCCGAATGATCTCTCCCTGTCCTTATCTCGACTCCAAAGCCTCCCAACATGTATATTCTCCCTTGTCCAGCTAAGAGGGGAGTGACAGAGTGACTTTGGTGGCAGTCTGGCCTCCAGCCAGGATCAAAACACCACATATATTAGGGTCCATAATTATGGTGTGTGATGGAGAGGATTAGGTAGGAGAAAGCTAGATTTCATCTCCTGTCCTCAAGTCCAAGCTGCAGAGAGTCTCCAACTCTTCAAACCTCACTGCTGCTGTTTTTCCCGAGGTTTTGCTCACACATAGCCCACAGCAAATGCCATTACATTAATGTTCGAAATCTATGTTAATAATGCACTACTTGGCTGGCAATTTTAAGTGCACAGACGTCATACAGTTAAAGACTGCATTTCCCTCAGCAACTGTTACTTAGTAACCCTCAGCACATAAATAGAATTTTACATTACCACATATGTGTTGGAAGACTAAAATCCATACATCAACTCTACAGACAAGCAGGAATCAGAGGAGTCATGCATTGAACTGTAAATCTGTAAATCAAACCTGAGCTAGCTGTCTTCAACTGCTTCTCCAGGTAGAGAACTGAACTGGAGGGAGAAAACTTGTGCATAAACAAAGACATGTTTCTACTGTTGTTCCCTTGCTGAGATTTCACCATAAATAAAAGGAGCCAGTACAACTTCCAATAAGTTAGACCTCAGCGAGACTTTCTGGTATTATTCACGTACTGTGAATAAAAAGAAGAGAGTGGGGCTGGTAGGTGAGGAGCAAAAGGCTCCCTGATGCATGGTTTGAGGACACTCACTTCAGGGTGACTCTGAGCTGTATGGCCAGAGTTGTGCGGTTCAGTGAGAAACTGCATTGTGTATCACCAGTTCTGTATATTTTGCCATAAAGTCCTGTTGTTATTTCTCCCTCCCTTTGTTGTCCCAGTAAACCATGCTTATCTCAAACCACGATGTTTGCCTTTGTCTTCCTTTTTTTATCTTCCTCCTCACCCCTTCCCCTTCAGTTGTTTTGTGTGGGGTTTGGGTTTTCTTTTTTGTTTGTTCTATTGTTGTTTTGGGGGATTTTTTTTTTGTTTTTTGGGTTTTTGTTTGTTTGGTTGGTTGGTTTTGTTGTTGGTGGTTTTGGGGTTTTTTTTGTGTGTTTGTTTTTTTCTTTTTCCCCTTTCTTCCCCCGTGCCCCCCATAGGTGAGGAAGTGACAGAGAGCTGCTGGATGGGGCTACACCATGAACATGTAAACTATATTTGCTGTTATTACACTGAGTCACAAAGCATATGCATATAGATTAGCAAAGCCATTTAATTTGCAACTCCATTAGCAAGTTTACAACCTTATAGTCTAGCACATCTTCCTAAGCACAGAATTCAAATAATCATTTCCCATTTCTTCCTACCAATTAAAAATAATTATCCTAAAAAAAGGATTTCAAAAATTCTAGCAAACCAAAATACTCCCACAACTCTTGTCCTATAATAAGTAACACAAAAGATACAAGTTCTCCTTGCAAAACCCCAGAGTCAATCCTTCAAAATATGTGTTCCTACTTAAAAGCTTTCCTCTTTGTCACAACTATACATCAGTATTAACAACACTGTAACAGGCAAGATGTCCTAACTCAGACCAAGATTCTTCACCCTGTTACGCATCAGTCATTTTTTTGACGATAACAGAAACCAGCTAGGAACCATTTCAGGGTTTGAAACTAGCCATGCTAAACTGTAAGAGAAGTCCAGATACTCAGACACATCCCTGACATCCTCATTTTCTTAAAGCCACAAGACCAAACTTGGCAGCACAACAGTAGAATCGAGAACTGAGCAGGAGGAGACTTGGCCAGGTCTTACTTGGTAATGGGACAATTAACTGGCCATCTGGCTTCACTGCATGGGAGAAAGCAGCTCTGCACCTGCTCTGCCAACCATTAACCTACCGCTCTGGTGGCGGTAGGTTAATGGTTGGACCGGATGATCTTAGGGGTCATTTCCAGCCTTAAAATTCTATGATTCTATGATTCTGATTCCAATTGGTTAAAGCAAGCTAATCCAGGCAAAAACCAGAACAATCCCTCATCTGCTGAGACCAGTGTTCAGTAGTCATGATTGAAACCGAGCCTCCCCACTGCTCCTGGTGGAGCCATCTCCTATGTGGGCTCCACAGAAGACATGTTCAGAGGGTCTCCAACCTGTTATATACCGCACCAGGAGGCTGAATCAGAAGTGATCAGACACACAATTTGGTTGATACAAATCCTATGTGTCAAGGCCCATAAACTTCCAAAATGCCACAAATCTTTTATTCTGTCATAATCAGGTGACTCACAGCTGCAGTACAGTGTAACATCAACAATCCCAAAAGTGGAGTTTTCTGTATAATAGCACAATAAAGAAAAAACAGCTGTTACTTTATGCAATGGGCCTCACCCACTTTGAGTTCTGAAGCCTTTCTTAGAACATTCAGAGGTATTTACCTATAGTAGTACTACATATTTCCTAAATAAAGATATTTAAAATTTTTAAACAATACATAGTAGTAGTATATTTTATGAGATAACACACATTCCTCAGCTGCCACAGGAACTGACTTGAGATTCTCAAGAATCCTACATTCACCAATTCAGCCTTTTATCTGCCAAGTCTGCAAAAAAACCCCAGGACTGCCTGGAATTTCAGACATTGAAAAAACCCCAGTGGAGTTTATCACTCTGCAACATAGTGCAATTTTAATCTGTAGTAGAAAACAACATTATGAAAAATATTTAGCCTGTAGTTCACAGTAAAGATCAGAATGTACTTTTTTATATATGGATGTGGACATACATATGTATGTATGTGTATATATATATATATATGCAACATGGAAATAGTGAGATTTAAAATTTTTGTATATAGTTCTACTTGACACTGACAAATTTTAGCTACGTTTTCCTAACAGAATTCAACAACAATTCCATTATCTGCATAAACCAAAATCTTTTGGCAAGGTACAGATGCAGAAAAACCTAACACAACATTGCACTATATAAATATCATGATGATAAATAATTATGATGATCATAACAATAACAGGACACAGTTCTGATTTTCAGCTTTTGACTACTGGCAATGGCACTATGCACTGCTTTGTAAAGCAGCATGTAGTATATGTAGTATGCTGGGATAGTTGCTGCCATTCATACATTAAGATGGAGAGAGCGAGCAAGCTGGCTAGAAGAAAAAAAACATTCTTCAAGAGAGTATGTTCTTGCAAACACTGCAGATGTTCTCTTTTCTTCTATGCTATTCCTACCTGCCTGATCAGGCTACCTGTTAGGTGGACATCTCTTCACTGTTTCTGAGCACTCAACTACACTGTTAGCAATTAAGTGTTATTTCTAATAAATAAATAAAAATAAATGTGGCATTGAATTTAGACTGCATCAGAGATTTAGATGCTGGCAAAAAGTAGTGTGCAGAAAGAAATCAGGTGTAAGGAAGAGTGGAGGGAAGATAAAGGGAGGAAGGAAGAGGTGTGTGTGTGAAAGTCTGGGAAAACGTGCTAGACAGAAGTCAGTTACGACCACAAAGCAAAACAAAATATAACTCAAAGTTCAATGTAAATCTTTGATAGTGCCTTTTAACTGAGCCATTTACAGTATATTGGGGTTTCCATAACTCATCTGAAAACCTCAGCACTACCAGACAGTGAATCCAGTCCTGAAACTCTTACACGGAACAGGAATAACCGAGGACCCCAAACCAGTAACTATTACTAAGGGTAACTTACTCATGGGTGATAGACTTACTAGGATTCCTGGCTCTTAAAGTCTTTTCCGTGGCTTTTGAGTCACACAGAGTTCATGAGCAAGGCGAGTGCTCTCACACCACCCTAAATTCATCTTTCTATTTTCAGAAAGCCCAGTTACACCACCCTGAACGTCACACTCTGGCAGTGTGATGAACATGTACGACTTCCATTATTGCCTCTTCTTGATTACAATGCTCAGAAGTCCTGCTAATTATCCAGGGTAGGTGATATGTAACTTGTTTCTTTCAGCTTTATGCAAATTTTTGTATTTTACGGCTACATTCATGGAATGCCAGACTGAAAGATCAGATTGTTTTTAAGTGAACCTTATCTCAGCAATCAAAAAATTAGTCATATTACTCTTTTTTTTTTCAATTTCCTTTTGCAAAAACCTTCTTCTCCAGCAAATACTACATAAGTATTTCCATCAGCTTAAAGCAGAACGCATGAGAAAGTTAAGAAAAAGAGTAAAACACCCTGTGACATTTTAGTTCAATGTGGAAAAATCCATTTTGAACTGTAGCTGCAGAAAAATTCAATTTTCTCAGCCTACAAATAACTGCAATTACATAAGAAATTAATCTTCAGCTTTTGAAGTGCAAATAGAAGCTACTGTTTTATATTTTCCCATAATATGTGGGAAAGCCCTGTGTCTTTTTCTTCCTGATGCCCATTTCACACTCAGTGAATTTCCAAATGAGAGAAAGATCCAACTCACTTTAGCAATATGGAACTTCTCTTTTCTCATGATGGCACATTTAGCATCACACCTGAGCAGGGCTGGTGTTTTGACTTTGTACTGGTGCACAGTGTGAACCCGTCTCAAAAATGGTTACACTGACCAACCTGCCCTGTCAGTTACACTACCAGAAATACAAACATGTGAGACAGAATAAAACATTGCCCCAGCACTCTTCCTCACAGTCCAGGAGCATCAGGGACAACAGAAGTAGAATTAGGAAAAAATGATGAGGACAAACTTCACAATGCACTTTCATTGGGTTTGATATGGACAGATTTACCAGCCCCTGTCTTGGATACTCGAGATGATGCTGTGGTTTGGCCCTGGATACCTATAGCTTGGCAATCTCTCTAATAGGGAGAATATACTTCAAACCTTGACTGATTTTACATATATCACCTTATTCGAGGGTAATGTATTACTGCAAAAGTTTCTTTAGGCTCTTCACAAATGCAACACATGGAAATTCAAATTCAAATTTGACCCATCTCACCCATTTTCAGAACAGATGATATAACGTATCAGCGCATGCTGATCTATGACCACTCTTTATGATATAAACAGCTTCACCTTAATTCTTCCAGAATGAAGATGCTAAAGCAACAAACAATCCGTTCTCAGACTAGAGAATAGGCTGATGCTTATTAGAAAATTCATACTAGCAGCTAGAATAGTTCTCAAAGTTCACAAAGAATGGGCAGTGCCTCACACCCCTCTTCTTCCAACTCCTTGTTAATTTAAATCATATTGACATTAAGCTAATTTGACAGCATGTTTATCTAGTTCTACTGCAAAGCTAACAAGAAGGGCACTATAGGAAACTACAGCACAACAGCATGGCACCTGAAGTGCAAGACCTTAGAAAGTTCAGAGCATACTTCCCTCTTCTAGTCAGTTCTGCAGGCTGAGGGTGGGAGAACAAAGCTCAAGACCCTACCTCCTCCCCAGCCAAAACCACAGCAACTGTGCCTCTTCCTTTTACACCCACGCAAGTTCAACCAGCTCAAGACCTAAAACCAAGAAACACGAGTCTTTAGCAATTGTGCACACAATGGGAAAACATGCTCTGGACTTATTCCGTGTATCCTTTACTCACCTATTTACTTACTTTTTCACTGCAATTCTGATCTAATGACATCCTGCCAAGATTACTCTGGTAGCTCCTTAAACGCTTGCAGCAGGCACTGTGGGACTGAGCAGACCTTGCTCCTCATGCACATCTGCCATCTTTAACTCCTCCACCAGGTGCTCTGCACACAAGCCTCACTATACCATCAGTGGCCTTCACGTACACGCAACAAAGGGAAATGGGGAAGCATAAGAGAACCAGCTCTGTTTCAGGGACAGTTTGTCTTCCACACATAATTACTATCAGTTTAGCATATTTTAGACACTAGAAAGATTAAATAGCATAAACTACAATTAACCCAATTCAATTCATCACCAGAAGACACGTAGATTAAGACAAATATATCATTCACTTTATAGCAGAGCTACTTGCCTGCTTAAACAATAGACATGGACTTCCGATATCACACTGAATGATGGTTTTAAGGGTAATTTTTGAGGACAGATGTCAGAGTTACCGCATACCTGGCATTCTCAGAGGCTTCAAACAGTACAGTCATTTCTGTATCACTGTGATATCATCTCAGTAACTCCACTCAAGGTCTCCAAGCATCACTATTAATAAAGAATGACACTGCTTCTGTCCCAACAAAAAATCCAGTTAGAGAGTACGGAAGCTTTGGAATTAAACAGTAGGTTATAGCATGCAAGAAAGGATTCCTCAAGGCCAAATCTAGATCAGAGGTAGAATTTGAGGAAATGGAATGTCTATCAGTTTGATCTGGTGTTGCTTAACCTGAAAAACCCCAAACATCTCTTCAAAACCCTGGAAAGAGATTTGTGTTTCCAAAATCAGCACTTCCTTGTGTGGCATAACACTGGCATAACCAGACACTGTCTGGTCTAGAGCATTTCTATAGTGCATAACCTGCAAAACTGGCTGGTGAAAATCCTCATCAAATCTCTCACAGAAAACACTGTCACTCTCAATGTTTCTATGTTTTTCTCCTTTTCCTTTGCCTTCAGAAGGATAATTGCTTGAGATGGAGTGTTTTAATAAACATATCAAATTACAAAGAATACACCACTACAGCCCCTGTGCTCTTTATTGCTTTACAGCAAAAGGTAAAACTGAGAAAACACACAATTGTACTAGAAAATAGAGTGCTATACAACTTTGCCAGGGAATACAGTGAAAAGGCTGCACTCTGATTACTATATATATGGTAATAAGACTGGTTATTTAAACATAGTAAAATAATTTTTATATATATAATAAATATATATAAATAAAGGGGGTTTTTATTATCATTTTGGGTATTGTTTGGTTTTAGGTTTTTTGTTTTTGTTTTTTTTTTAACAGAAAAGCATATCCCAGACTTCAAAATCCATATAATCTGTATGTCACATATCTCTCAGATGGCACATACTAGAAAATAACCTTCTACCTTACAAAAATAACACTTCAGAACAATTAATAAAGGAAATAAAATGACATTATCTGTTGTTTTTTTCCTTTCTTGATACTTTATGATGCATACCAAGAGGAAGCACCTGGTAGAAACCACACGTACAACTCAGGTCTGCAAGCAGTCTCAACCATGAGAGGTAGGGCATCAGATTAGATCAGTGTGAGAACCCTTCTGCTTGTAGATGGTTGAGTGTCTGTGAGGTGAAGGATGTAGTAACCACTGTTCTTTTCCAGCCATCTTCAGAATTTCAACTCTCTCTCATCAGGGAGAGACAGAAAACGTTTCTGTAACCTAACATGTGGAAACTAGGTTCTATAGACTCAGTAATGGGACAATCATAGAATCATAGAATGGCTAGAGTTGGAAGGGACTCCAGAGGTCATCTAGTCCAACCCGCCTGCAAGAAGCAGGGACACCCCTAACTAGATCAGGTTGCTCAGGGCCTCATCCAACCTGGCCTTGAACGTCTCCAGGGATGGGGCATCCACCACCTCCCTGGGCAACCTGTTCCAGTGCTCCACCACTCTTACAGTAAAGAACTTTTTTCTAATATCCAGTCTAAATCTACTTCCCTCTATTTTAAAACCGTTACCCCTTGTCCTGTCACAACAGGCCCTACTGAACAGCCTCTCCCCATCTTTCTTGTAGGCCCCCTTGAGGTACTGGAAGACTGCTATAAGGTCTCCCCGGAGCCTCCTCTTCTCCAGGCTGAACAGCCCCAACTCTCTCAGCCTGTCCTCGTAGGAAAGGTGCTCCAGCCCCTTTATCATCTTTGTGGCCCTCCTCTGGATCCTCTCCAACTGGTCCATGTCCTTCTTATGTTGGGAGTTCCAGAACTGGGCACAGTACTCCAGGTGAGGTCTCATGAGGACAGAGTAGAGGGGGAGAATCACCTCCCTCGACCTGCTGACCACGCTTCTTTTGATGCAGCCTAGGATGCGGTTGACCTTCTGGGCCGCAAGAGCACATTGTCGGCTCATGTTGAGTCTCTCGTCTACCAGTACTCCCAAGACCTTCTTATTTATTATATATTCTTATTATGGGACAATGCCAAAAACCTTCCTTCTAACTCCATATTCCCGAATAAACAGTGAAATTAAAGGTTTTGAAAGGTACCAAGACAGTTCAAAGAATTTGTGATGGCAACACGTGTGTTGTGCTGAGCTCTCTGAGGGAGACAATCCAAAAGGAAAGGAGCAGAGTTGCAACACTTAAGGCACTTTAATCATTAGAGAAGAGAACTTGGCACCTTGTACCTTAAAGATGACAAATTAACACATCAGCTACAATTTGAAACAAAGAGTAATAAAACTGCAGTCACTCACTCAGTCTACTCTTCCACATTTAGCTCTGAGAACCTAGAGAAAGTCAGGGCACGAATGACGGCCCATTCTTTTTGTTACTGTTCTTCCATATATTTATGCAAGTTTAAACCCAAGCATAAACACTAAGAACAAAGTTAAACAAAACAAATACTTTCATATTTACTAATGCATTACGCAGACTGCAAAATCTAGTATCTTCCAAAGGAAAAAGATGATAAATTGCTGGATTTCTTGAATAGTATTTACGTATTTTACAAAAATATATTTAAAAAAATACATCCATTAAACACAAGCTATGTAATCTGACAAGCTAGGAAATCTGACAGAAGAAAGATGGAGCACAGTATTACTCTGAGTAAAACATGAGGGTTTTGTAAATATTTTCCATGTTATTTAGGTCAAATGGACTATTTTTCAAAACAATGAATTAATTTTACAGCATCTCTTTGTTATTTACTAATCAGTGGAACTTGGCATATTTATAAAACAAGAGAAGCACAATATTTTGAAAGAAGTATCACAGCATAGGAAGTCGTCTTACTGTCTTTTGCAAACTTTCTCATTTGAAAGCAACTTGGTGTCACATTAGATATTTCATTAAATAATTTCTTCCCACAGGTCTGTGTCTAATTTCCTAATTCAAACACTTGAATTTACTGAATGTAAAGCAAAAAACCCCATCCAAAACCAAGAACATAGTAATTAGTGTATTGCAACAGTTTGGCAAAAGTCTCCCTAACATCACTATGGATAAAATAGCCCTCTGGAGAACAGGTCTATCAGTTCAGGAGCCAGTACAGTGTTTGTCCATTACACCTGCCATCACAGGTAGAAAGCAGGTGCCTAAAATTCTTTGGTATTGTATTTTTGGAAAAGTCACCATAGTAAACAGCTTGAAGTTACAAGAGATGAATTTTAGAAGGGTCCTTAATGAGATGTGAGCTTCTTTCATTGCTCTTCTGTTGCTAAGAGGGAGGAAAGGCAGTTCAGTACTTCCACTGTAGTCTCTGCAAACCTTCAGAAATTGTCTCACATATAACACTAGAAGACTGGTGGGAAAACAGTTCTAATTTACAGCTATATTCAACAACACCAAAACAGCCCTATTTCAGCTTAACGGGGAAAAAACCAAAAAAGCATGACATGGTTACTACTGCCAGTAAGAACATTAATGCTGCCTGTAAGAAATGAATCAAGGTTAACTAGTTATGAGGAATACATAGTAGCAACTTAACCATATATTTCTTGATTTTAATCTGTGGCCTTATCATTTCTTATGACATAAATACTGTCTAATGTGTGTAAGGGGAGATTGGGTATAGCATTGCCTATTTCAAAGTTTAGGGAGTCAGTGTTTTGAGGTTTTATCACTCTAGAAGGATATGTGAAGGACAGAAGAGATTACTACAGAAATAAGGTCCCTCCTTCAAGAATATTTTACGTAAATTAATATTATTTTGATGACAGAATCAAGTCAGCTCTATTAACTAATTAAGAAAAAAAAAGGAATTAAAGAAATTGCAGCAATCCACTTCCTCGTGGACCTGTCTTACACACCAAGCGGAAGACTCATGGCCACCTGACTCTTGCTCACCCCTACAAACTTGTGCCTATTGCATAGGTTTCTACAGTTTGAAAAATCTTTGCCTTTTTGAGGCCCCATGTGTCCAAAACCTCACTTATCTGCCACTCAGATGTATCAGACAGAGGTGATCCCACAAAGGGAGAAAATTTATGACCTGTTTTCCTAACCAAATTTTGTTCTCAAAGACCAAAGCAGAGGATACATGATGCACAACAGCCCATCGAGCTCTGTATACCTGCCAAATCACACCTGCAGGATCTTACACCCTTGGTCTGAAAAGATCAAAATAGTTACTTCAATACATCTGCTAGGTACATTTGACTTTGCTACATTTCCACAATGGGGTTTTCTCTCAGGGAAGTCTACAGGAGTGGTCACTACAACACCACAACTTGGAACTGAAACAGCAACTTTAGTCCACAAAACCATTTTCCAAAGTACCACACAAACTTAAACCAAACATATACATAGCCAGTTGTCTTCTCTTGCTGCTGTTCCCCCCCTACTCCATCCAGCACACTTACATATTTTCCTAAATGAGATGGCAGAAAATTAAAACCTGCATGATTTCTAGTTTGCATCCCTTTTAGGGATACTTCCTTAACTGCCACAGCAATGCAAAATACCCACGCTCCTCCAGATAAAGCACAGAACTATCTGTTTATATCATCTGTCCAATGCTTTATACAGTGTGGGCTCAGACTATAAACTGTTATTTTTGGGTTGTGATGGGTGGAGGGAAGTTAGCAACAAGCAGCATCTTCTTAATATACATAGAAAGATATCTTATTTTGAAGATGTGTATAAATTCTCTTCCGGTACAGTGTAGAAAAACAAATAAACAAGATATTATCACAAGGCAAACAGAACACCACATCGTGTGCAAAATACATATCAGTGTCATCAGAGGCTTAGAAAACAAATACTAACTTGTAATGAACATTTTGACAGACTTTTTTTGTTTGGTTGATTGGTTTGGTTTTTTTGTTGGTTTGGGTTTTTTTTCCTAGTGAGGATATTTTTAAAACTCCATCTCCTCAAAGTGATAATCTTTTCCTTTAAAATTCTCTTACTTTATGTTTCTACATAGTTTCTTGCTTATGTACAACACCAATGACTGCCCAAATGCAAAGCTGTTAATGCACAGAATGTAAATTCAGCTCACTGATTCTAAATATTTCTGCAATAACATTCTCATAAGGCTCATTTCATTTATTTCCACTATGACTGAGAAGCTTTTTATCAGCTAGGGATCTGACATAGGAAAACATATCTCTCACTAAATACAACACAGGAAAATCCTGGTTTAGCCACATCTCATAGGACTCTTTTTAAAATAAGGTGGTCATTTTACAGTGAGAAGTACGCTGAAAATCCTAACATGATAAAAAATATAAATGTATAGGCATTTTATAACATACTTATTTCTGAAGTGGCCTTGCCTCTTCAATTTTCTACACTTACCTTTGTTGACTTGTCAGTGCTGTGTTCTCGTTTTCCAACATGGTTCCCCATGATGGATCACCTGAACTTCAAATTCTGAAAAGATAAAACCAAAACAATTTTGAGACCAATACATCTGTAGTGAAATATAAACTATTTTTTCAGCCAACCCAGAACAAAGAGTTCTCATACAATAAGAATTTTTACAGTCCAAGTTAAGATCTGTTTTAAATCTTAAGGCAATTAAAACCCTTATCTGTCCAGCCTGCAAATCTAAGCAATACCAGAAAGTTTTCATTTTTCTAAAAAAAAACACAACCCAAAACCAAAAACCAAAAATAAATAAAAAACCCAACCCAAAATACAGAGGAGGAAAACGGTGTTTATTGCAGTTTACATATAAACGAAGGCTAAATTAGAAATTTGGCAAAAGCTCTGTCTTTCAAAATGAGGATTATAAATACCTAAACAGTGTAATATGTATCAAATGACTTTTAACTAAGGTCATTAAAGATCAAGTAATTACTTTCAAATTCACATTTGCCATTACATAAACAGCAATTACTGAAAAAAGCACCAGGCTAAACTGCTCACACTTTGCCGTGGAGGTGAGAATGGATATGTTCTATACAGCCCACACTTTCATGACAAGCACCTATGAAAGCAATGCCAACTCTTTGTATTTTCTGGCTCATCTTGTTGTATCTGAGCTTTAACAGAGCTCATGTAGGTTAAACCACAACACTCACATTGGAGCTTTTAGAGTACACTTGTGGTTACCCTACATACTTCTCCTTCTATGTGTGCTTCTACACAGCTACTACATTCAGTCAATCTGAATGCTGTGCAAGGTAGCATCTTAAGTTCTGAAACTTTAAATTATAGGCAAAAAAAGTTTCAAGGGTACTTCTTCCCTCTCAAAATCATGAGCTGAGCTTTCAGTAATAAAGTGCAATTCTGATGCTAACAGCAGCACTTTGCTCCTCTGCAATAAACAGAGGTACATAGCATAAAACTCCAGCGTCAAAAATCCTGGCACCATCAGTGGGCTAAGTTCTTTTATTAAGCATAATCCTATGAAAAAGCTTGGGAGAAAAGGACCAGACCTTTGCTATGATATAAAATGCATGAAGTAAAGCAGTAAGCCATGAGCCAGTTACATTTGACAGATCATACAATATAGATATAACCCCAACTACATGCACTGATTTGTGTGCCAAAGGACTCTAGAGATAGAGGCTTTGATTACTTCTGACTTTCCACCACAGAAACATGTACTTTATCAAAAGCAACCTTGTCTTGATTCTACTTCAACTTTTAGACATATTCATCCTTCCCCACAACAATGTTTTTTTTATATTAGTGAGGGCCTACAAGCAAACCAGATAAAAACCAAACAAATGAGGAAGCACATGAAAGGGCTGACCAATGCTCTCCTCATGGTCTTGTGCTTAATTCCTTCAGCACAATGCTAAAAATTACACATGGAGGGAAAAAAATAAAACAAAGAGCAACCAAGAACAGGGCTTGGAGAAATGGAAATGCACAACTCTAATCAAAGTTTAGGAGTGTGGTTTGAGCATACACCTACACCTGGGATTAGCGTTATGTTTTTCTACAGGAACGGACTTCAAAACTGAAAACTAATTACGTTGATTAGGCCTGGAAATTTACACTACTGTTTCCTTTATAGTTTTCAATGTGTCAAACGGTCAAAATCAACATGATCAAGCCCTTTCATATTTTCACTTCGTATCCAGAAAGTGTACTCAACTAGATTTTACCTCATCTTTCTTCTTCAGAAATGAACACAGATGTTTAAACTCAAGATAAGGTAGCTATGTATCTGCTATAAATTCCTTATGTAGAAATAAATCTACTGTTTAGCCAGACTGACAAAAAGTAACCAGCTGGGTAGCAAGGTTATCCTAAAAGTTACAGAATTCTTCATGCCTACCTATAGAGAAAACAGAGTAACCCTTTGGGTAAAAAAAGGCTTTAAAAAGAAATTCTGACAAGAATTAGGAAAGGAGACATATAGTGCCATCTGTTCTGCAGATATCTGATTAGTAAGTGAAAACATATATACACATAAGCCTGTAAACATCAAAATCATTTACAGCAACAAAACCCCCTAATTTTTCACTTTAGCCCCAAGCAGAAGTCTGCCTTACTTGATTAAAACCAAAGCAGACAGGTAATTTCCATTTGAGGATTCAAGTACATCCTGAAGTGTTAAGACTTAAACACTGATTTTGGTTCTTACTGCCGTGAGGAGACCACAGCACACAACTTCTACTTGCACCAATCTTTATGCAATGAGTTGAGTCATTGACTTCAATGGGATTACTCATTGTACAATATTTGTAGGAACATGCAGCCAACTATTTAAAAAATCTGAGCTGGAAAAAGATTTGTATTTTCTTTTTTCGTCACCTTTATAATATATACATGTTGCCTAACTAATCAGCTCTGCCTATAGCAAAGCAGCAGCTTCTTGCACTTATTAACAACTGCCAGTCACCTGGATGAACATTCTTGAGTCCATACATGCTTTAGCACTGATAAACAGCCACAAGAACAGTCACAAAGCTCCAAAACAACACAAAAGTACTGTATAAGTTCAATAACCTTCTTTGAATCCAACATGAATCACTTCTAACAATAAGATGCCAAAATAGGCCTGAGCACGAGATCGAGCCTATGACAGTGCAAAACCTTCCTGGTGACATCCTGCAAGTTTCCTAAATGCTGACAGATTTTGCACATGAGTTTGAGTCACAAAATGAGAAAGGACACTGTGAAGGTCTGCAGCGACCAGAGTACAGCACCAGCTCCCTCGGTAAAACTCCCCATCAAGCCTGAGGGTGTCAGCATATTAAAACTGCCTGTGAGGTCCAGGAAATAACAGGCCATGCAAGCAAACTGATTGAACAGGTCTCAAAGTTGAAAACATTTCTGCGACCCAACAACTCTTTCGTGTTACGCAAGTGAATTATGGCAGGAAGCTGAAAACCTCTGTGCAAACACCATCAGTGGAATAACCCAGCCATCTCAACCACGTACGCTGAATCAGCTCTGCTGCCAAGACCCAGGGACTTCCCAATACATGACTGATACAGGAATAACTCCAGCTAGACAGGTGGCTTCAAGTAATTCAAAAAACATCCCTGAGCTTTTGCCTGGGGAAATAAAACTAAGTCTGTCCTCCCACCAATTTAACTTCTCGTGGAGTCCATTTAAGAGGTAACCCAATGGAAGGCTATGCCAAGCTGCTTTCCCACTTTCTTCACAAGAGAAAGATGTAGCCCACTGAGCAACAACTACAGAAACGCCACTGCCTTACCCAAGCAGAAAAACTCATCCTTGCTGTTCGCCAAACACAAAAAACCCCTGAACAAATACAAAAAAAGGATTCAAAAAAAAATCTAAGTCCTATACACAACATTCACAAACAATACCCATACAAATACATGTATATTTGGATCACATAACTTATTTTTCTTCATTCAAATAGTTAATTAAAATAGGGGTTTAGAAACATGTACTATCATAATATTTTGAGTCCATTCTAATCTGCTTGTTGAAATTAAATAGATATTTGTAGTTAAAAGTAGAGGTTCTCATCATCTCATACATACAGACTTCCCTTAAAACAGTTTAAACTGTGACTTAGAATTTTTACTGAAAGGCAGAAAAATGCTTCTCTTGACTTTTTAATACATTAAGAACTACAATGTTATTTCTTTCTGAAGTTTACACTGGTTTAACTGCAAATAGCTCACGGTAGCCTGAGAAAAGTTCATCCCTTGTAACTGTCTGACCCTAAATAGTGTCCTTCTCCTGTATTATCTCACAGAATGTTATAATTTTGTGTATTCTAAATAGCAACAAAACAATTAAAAAACTAGGAGCTGGTTCACAGTGACAGGTCACCAACTGCAGCTCAAGAGTTACAAGAGCCTATAAGCCAGTGCATCTGGAGCACCTCTACTGATCATCACTGGGCATTTCATATTAAAATACCAGACGTAAATCAGAGGATGCTGCAAATGGCTTGGTAAATATGACTGTCGAAGAGTAATTTAGTTATGTAAAATAGGGGTTCAATCTTACCTCTTCCCACACACTTAATTATGACTCAACAGAACTACATACAATAATGAAGGTATGCAAGTACTTACATATTTATAAGCATCAGAACATAATTATTACCTTGTCCAGGAGTACATATTCACCACAGACTGATGTTGGTTGATAATGGTGTAGAGCTACAATGCCAGATACGTTTACCAAGTGCTCATAGCCTTACTCACATATGGGAAGGGTAACCATAGAACATAAAAGTATTTGAGGAATTCACATAGAACTTCCTGCTAAATGAACTTCCTACTATTCTTATCCAAATAAATACTACATTTTACTACATCTGTATCTTATTAAGAAAATAAAAAGTGTATTTCCTTTTGAGAAACATACACGTTCTAATTTGGCAAACCTCTTAACATAAGCTCTTAATTATAAACTTAACCAGCAGCATGACACGCAAAAGACTTTTTTCCTAGAGTCAGGTCCAGGTTTAGTTTTCGGGGAAGCACTGGCTGCCAGCTAGCTGGAAATACTGGAGTGCTCTTTTCAGGTTCTCAGTGTGATGTACATCTTTGGAAGGAAGCCCTTCACTTCAAGCCTTCTCTCAGAACAGATCAAGGCATTGGGCATGCCTCCTTCAGAATTCTCTCATTGTGGAAACCTGGCACATCAATGCATCAAAAAAGAAAAACTGGTGGGTGCAGGTAAACAACCTGCAGCTAATTCCATCAGCAGTCGAAGTCCAATGCTCCAGAGACAGATGCAAGAACACACATAACAAAAGTAACCTGCCTCATGGGCAAACTCCTTCCCAGGAATCCTGCCCTCTTAATTCAAGTGTTAAATTATTTCATAAAAGATAATGCCTTATATCCTTTACAAATTTCGGTGTCATTTAATGCAGATTTAATTTTTCATTACCCATGAAATTGTGTGATTCTTGCTAGACCAAACCTTATTTCACTTTTGATTTCTATGGTATTTCTCAGAGGAACCCTTCTTGAAAGAAAAATACAGTATTCCAGACACATTTCCATCATGAATGATCAATACCAAGATTTCAGAGATGACCACAGTATTTAAATCAGAGATGACACAGGAGTTTAGTACCAACAGGCTATTTAATCAGACTTGTACAGTACCTTGCATATCAGCCCTGCCCTTACTGGCCTATGTAGACATTACTATGATTTCTGTGTTCACAGACAACTGTACGTGCCTTAGCAAGGATCTTAGAGACAGAAACCCACCCCCTCTGAGATGGATACAGTTCTGAGACACTGTATTTCTGAGAGAGCTAGTAGAGTTGTTCAATAATTTACTTACACTTCATACATCACTGCAAAGGAGATCAAAATTATTTAATTTTCACTACAGTTTTATGCAAACAGTGTGACACAGGAGAAAGGCTACAACACTGAGGTAGCATATATTCTGGGGAAGAATAGCATGGGAAGCTATTTCCTAAAATTGCCATGGGATAAGCACAGCAGACAAGCCCCAAGGCTTAATATCTCTTTCTAACTGCTTTGATTACAATTTTCCTCTGTTCATACCCAACAGAAGGATACTGCACATTAACTTCTGTAAAAACATGTGACTTTGAGGAGTTTCATCTCAGCACAGCTAAGGATAGTCCAAACCTGATGATAGACAATAGTCTGTAAAAACAATTACAATGAAATTGCTAAACACAAATATTTATTTTCTGCAGCTTAGGTTTCTCTTGCTTTCCTTTCTTTCTTTCTTCATCCCACTCCACTCTACTTGCTAGAACCCCAACAGCCTCATCTCACCCACTTTGGGAACATAAAAGATATAATTGGAAAAAAAAATTCTCTACAGGGTTTTTCTGCTTCTCCTCATGAACAGAAAAATGCTCACCAAACATCACTTAGCACACACTGGTATCTGTACTCCCTTACATAAATTAATATTGTCAATGAATATAAGCATATGGCATTAGCTACATGCTTAATGAACATCTGTGTGCTGGTTTTGGCTGGAATAGAGATAATTTTCTTCCTAGTAGCTAGTATGGGGCTGTGTTTTGGATCTGTGCTGAAACAGTGTGGATAACACAGGGGTGTTTTTGTTACTGCTGAGCAGTGCTTACACAGAGCCAAGGACTTTCCCGCTTCTCACACTGGGGTGCACAAGGAGTTGGATGGGGACACAGCCTGAACAGCTGACCCAAAGTGACCAGAATGGTATTCCATACTGTATGACATAATGCTTACCATTTAAAAGCCAGGGCAAGAAGAAGGGAGACAACGGGAGTGATTGCGTTTGCCTTCTCAAGTAACCGTTAGGATTGCTTTTGTTCAAGGTCCTGGGTACACTTGATGGGTAATGCAGAAGTATGGGCAAGTCCAATGTGTATCGCAGTAGTATTTGAGTTTGAATTAAACTGTATGACACTACTTGCTATATAAACCTGCCACTCTGTGTCATCACTACTACGGTTGCTATATGTCACATCTATGGTATTACAGTAAGAATCACCTGGATTAATGAATAACGAACTACAATGAAACCTAGCAAAGCCCAGCAGTGATGGAACCACACTGACTTCAGCATGCAAGAATTCAACAGCACACACTCTCTCCTGACTGAAAGCCTGTTATGACACATGGAACACGAAGTCACACGCTAAATGAGCTCAACAGGTGTTGAGTAAAATGGTCCATAGACATAAGGGAATTATGTCTGTGTGCACATATATAAAATGACAGGAAAAGTAAAGGTGATTAATTCAAATGATTTGGGAAGTGTGGGACCTGGGCATAACATAGATGGTATAGAATAAGGGGTGGATATCATACTGGTTTTAGCTAGGATAGAGATTTTTTTTTTTTCCTCTTAGCTGGTCTAGTGCTGTGGCTTGGATTTAGGATGAGAATGATGTTGATAACACACTGGTATTTTGGATGTTGCTACATCAAATTGATGATTTTTCAGCTTCCCATACTTCCCCACCAGCAAGGAGGCTGGGGTTGCACAAGAAGCCAGGAGGGGGCACAGCCAGGACAGCTGACCCAGACTAGCCAGAGATATTCCATACCATATGACATAATGCTCATAACTTGGTGGAAGCTGTCCAGGGGTTGGGACTGCAGCTCAAGAACTATCTGGGCACTGAGCAACTGTGCATCACAATTTTTATATTCCTTTACTATGATTATTATTACTGCTACCATTACTCTCTTCCTTTTCTGTCATTTAAACTGTCTCTATCTCAGCCCAAAAGTTTTACCTTCCCCCCCACCCTCAATTCTCTCCTTCATGCCACTGGGGAGGGGGTGATGAGCAAAGAGCTGTGTGTTTTGTTCTAGCTGCCTGCTGGGTTAAACCACAACAGGCTTCAAAACAAGGTAAGGGGAGCACTGTGAACTCTATGTTCATCCACCTGCAGGGCCATAAGGAAATTTCCTTAATCACCTCTACTTTAAGAGAGGGAGGAGACAGGTACCACCCCAAAGACCAGAGTCAAGGTATCAATGTCCTGAGCATGCCCAAGAACCTAACCATGTCATTCCTGTTGCACTTCTACTGCAGCACCTACACCTCAAGGGCCTGACAAAACATGGATTCCCTGTACACCCTCTGTGCCTTCACTGAGATACTTGAGCCTCACAGGTACTGCTAGGCTCAGGAACAACACACATATCTAACAAATACACCCCTAAAGCTGTAACAAAAAGGAAATACTGCCCTCCTATGAAATTAAGAATGATTTCAGTATTTTTATCTCAGTCACAAATATCAAAAAGCTCATTTATTTTGCTACTTGCTGCCTTTTGCACACACCACCATGAGAAAACAGGCTAATTTTTATTTTTTTTTTCCTCATATTGGAGGACTGATTAGGTCATCATGGCTTACAAAACCTAGGAGCAAAGACCAGGTTTTCCTCAACCCTCTGAAAAGGGTCCGACACATATTCACCGCTATTAATTTCCCAACACCTGTATACTCCAGAGATAAAAAACCCTGACACTGCAGTAACATAAATTATCTAATGAACACCCCTCCACCCACAAAACCTAACAAACAAAAAAACTCCAACAGGACAGAGAAAGACATATAGAGAACGGCTAAGCAAAGACACATCATAACCTCATTCTATACACTGTAAAGATACACAGTAGCTCCTGAAGACCATCGCTTTCCACTATCACTGCTTCTGAAGTGCCGTATTTCCTTTAGGTGTACGCCTCTGCAGCTGTGAACTTTGCTTCTTGGCCTCAATGAGCCAACGCTCTAGAGGTACACATTTGTCCCAAATGCTAAAAGATTTTTCAAAAGATAAATTGGCACACAGGAACATATAAGCATGGTATTAACTGTAAAAAAAGAAAAATAATCTAAATTCAGAAAACAGAAGAAATTCGAGCCAAATTAATAATTTTACCAGTAACAGAGGAGAGAAAGCACAAAATAGTACAGAAACTGTATAAACATGTATCATTATTTCTTACTTGGAGACTTTCAGTTTTTGAAATAAAGGTAGTCTGGAATTAGACCAGACCCAAGACCTGTTTTCACAGTATGTCGGGAGTTGAAGGGGATCTCGAAAGATCATCTAGTCCAACCCCCCTGCCCAAGCAGGATCATCTAGATTAGATAACACAGGAACACGTCCAGAATGGTCTTGAATGTCTCCAGAGAAGGAGACTTCACAGCCTCCATGGGCAGCCTGTTCCAGTACTCTGTCACCCTCACAGTTTTCATGAAGAAAGTACTGCAATAATAAAACTAAGGTATATTTGAAGACACATTATTGGGTTTTTTCCCCATCTCCACTTAGAAAAGCAAGCCCTCTCCAAACAGTGAACGGTATATTTGTGCTTTCAAAGAGATGTAGGTCACCTTAACTTCCCAGTGAACACAGACACTTTGATGATCAGCATTTCATTAACACGCTGTAGAGACTGATGACAAAATGCACACCCACAGTTCTAAACACCCACGAATCAAAGGCACCCTATGCTGGCACTTATCTTCTCATATTCAACAAACTGACAGATGGGACAAGATGATGATTCACCCTCTCCAGACACCGTTAACTTTGCCATAAGAAAATACTGAACCACTATATACTTCTCATTTAAATAAATAAAAAAAAGCCTATGCCTCTCTTTCTGTGACCTTTCTCTCCCTTTATAAATGAAGCCAGAGCAATAGATCTATAATGTAAACATAGCAACCAAGAGGCAGGTTTCCTTTAAAGGCTCCTCTGTCGCATTTGGCATAAACTCTGGTATTACGAAAGGGTCTGACTTTCGCCATACTCCCAAGTTGACACCCTCTTGGCTCAATTTACTGCTGTAAAGTCATGTCCCTCCCTTACCAGAAACACAATGCCAAAGAGGCACAAATCTCCATCTTTTTCTGACATTAAGGATCCGGGGTTTTGGGTTTTTTGGGTTTTTTTTTGTAATTATGTGCTTATATTTCTCACTTTCTGTGCATTCTGCTTCTCCTGAGGGTTCATGCATGAATTCATGCTCTGAAGGTAATTTTTTAATTTTTTTTTTTTTTTAGTAATTTGATGGAGACTTAGACCTCAATATTTTTTGAGTGCTTAAGGCATGTAACAAGGCTCAAGGTTCATGTAACAGCATCCTAGCAGGTTACCATTAACTGCAGTCCACTAGCAACGAAAACCACTGTTCTCCAGCTTGAAACGGTTTACTCTGCAAGTGACACCTCATGAAGCCTTAGCAAGGATTTATAAATTCCTCTGCTCCTAAACCCGTAATTAAATTTCTGAACAAAGCGACTTAAAAAGCTGCAGTGAAGCAATTTTTCTGTGCTCATGAATGCCTATTTGGAAACACAAATAATATATGACACCAACTTGGGATTTACTCTGGAAACAATATAGTGTTTTACTTTCCCTTCTGAACAGAGAAAGCAAAATTATTTTTTCAAAGGATAACTGTATCTGAGAAATAAATATCTATCTCCTTTACAAATGGAATTTTACTCGCTTAGGTCAGAGGCTCAGCAGGTTACAGTCACTAAGCTGTGAGTTGTCCCACTTGGAATTTTAAATAATTAATGAGTAACAGCAACAACCCTGGCACTGAAATCTCCATTAGAAACCACTTCAGACTTTACATCACCTGATACAATTACTGTACTTATGTGTTTTGTCAACTATGCTTTCAAGTACTTGAGCATGCCTTGTACTCAAACATTGCTTTGTCTTATCTAAATCTTAAATTTCATGTACTGATGTTGCTTTCCCAACTTTTATCCAGGCTATGTACAAAGGCAGCACAGAAATAAGTCATTACTGAATTATTACTGAAGATAACAATGACAGACCCAGGGAAAAAACTCTATTTGAACACCAGACTATACAAAATGTACACAAGACAATTATCTCCTAATTTATTATTTCTTTCATTACAAAGAAGAAAAAAAAAGAAAATCAGACTGTTTATTCATGTTAACAGGAAGATAAAAAATGTGACAGGCCAAACACTAGTTTCTTCAGTATAATTTGCTAAAGCAGTTCACCATTTACTTCAAATCCAGTGTACCAAAACAAAACCAAACCTGGCAACATGTCAAAATACAGAGCAAGAATTTCAATAAGGAGACTAGCAGTACATTCACTTTCAAAGACAATTATCTAAATTTAATCACATAGTGGATTTGAGGCGTAAGCTTATATATAATAATCATGGCACCCATCACAAGAATATCTTGTTCTTGAACAAGTTGCACTTTAAAATACATTTTCTCCATATTTTGCTTTTTAAAGCATTCAATTAACAATAAAAGAAAGAAGAAAAATGTTTCGGGTACCGTCATTAAAATTGTGACAGGGTCCACAGCCTCCAACCAAGAATGTGTCTGACTCCAGACATCATGCAAAGATAGTGAAGAAGTTCCTTCTCTAAAGTCTTGCAACATAAGCATACAAAGCACACAAGCTGCAGGTAAACCTTTCTCCCATACTACAAATATAGAACAAAGAGGGAGAGAAGTTAAGGGCAATAGTGAAAAATTACTTACAGCCCACTTGAGAAGCTCAGGCAGACATCAGAAACTTAAGTCCAGGGGTCTAATTCTGAAAACCTGTTCTCAGCAACCACATAATACAGTGGTTGTAATCACAACAGACATCTCCTTACTTATTTTACAAGTGCTTCATGGACTACAAGTTCTGCCATCAGTGAGAGGAAATAACACTCCAGCCATGATGACACAAGCAAGCAGCTTCACGTCATTTTACACCAGAACTCCATCAATACAGAATGAGGTTATTTCTTTGCCATCCTAGGTCTTAATTCAGTAGACTCTCAGACACAGAAATGCTAACCATCAGTCTTATCACAAGATAGCGTGGAAACCACTGTAATATCCTCCTTTGCCTTTTTTTAAATACCAGGAGGTCACCCATAGCATTGGGTAATGAGCTTGTGATTAGCATACTCACACAGGATGTGGGAAACTAGGGATCATTTTAGAAGATACTGAGGGGAAAGATCAGTCTGACAATCACAAGACAACTGTGAGTCACCAATGTGATCTGGCAGGGGAAAATTAAAAAAAAAAAAAAGGAAAAAGAAAAGAACCATCAGACAAACAGACCTACGTTGTACCACGAAGGGATATTTCCAGTCAAGATAGGGAAGAATTAATGTCATCATACATGCCACTAGCATAACCCCAGCTGAACACACAGCAAAATTCTGGTCAGCCATATTGAACAACATGAATTTTTTACTAGAACAGATGTGAGGATGAGGAGAGCAATAGCAGCCTATTATAAAGGGATAAGACTAAAAGCCCTTAACTTGTCAAGCCTAACTACAGCAAAGTAAACAAGTGTTAGGAAAAAATACATGCTGCCCACCTATATATCTAAACTGAAAGAGCATCTCTAGACATCAGAAGCTGCTTCTTGTTTCAAGACAGTAAGCAGCAATGTGACTATCGTATTTCAGAGACCGTACGAATGGTGTGGTTCTTGCCTAGGCAGAAATTAAATCATAAAACCAATGATGCCCTAGAAAAGAAGAGCAAAAATAAAGCAGCAAAAATACCAGCTGCATAGAAATGAATAAAGCATGCTAGCTTGTGGTCATCTGGGTTTCACTGGGGTGTAGGGTACCAGACAGAGACTCAACTCCCCACTGTCAAGTACCTTGATAAGGATAAAATGCATGAATAAGAGGTTAAGTGATCAGTATCAAGTACAGGAACACTAACTCTGCACAAGGACACACACACACATCTACTGAAGAAAGGTGCCAATCACTCCTCTACAACAGCCTCTAACCAACAGCTGCAGAGACATAGCTGGATCCCCAACCCAAGTGGAGTAACACTGCATCTTGGCCAACCAGGTCTTCCACAAGCTTGAGAGCATTTCCTCTCAGGAAAGAGTTGTGAAACACACATGAAGCCCACCTATGCCCCTTGAGGCTCTGGGAACAGGAACACTGGCATGACACCCTTTGGGCCAACACTAACCTTAATAAACCTCCTGCTTGGCTTGTTGGCTGCATTTCAAAATAACCCGAGACATGTAATTCTCACTACAAGACAGACAAGGCTCTTCAAGTCACTTTAACCTCTTTTTCCCAAATCATTTACAAACCAACTGGTCTCCTTTTAACTTTCCTACAGGACTATGTTCTGACACAGTCTGTAAAATCCCCTCCCTGAGTACTCAGCAGTGCACACTCCACCACGGGAAAGCAATAATGAGTAATATTTCTACAGTCTGTGACTGAAACTTCGTACCACACATATAAAACAAACTCTTCAGCAACATTTCCACCTTGACGGTGCATCACATCATTGTTTCAGCAGAGAAAGGTGCTTTCATCCCACTGCTTAACAGAGTTCAAACCTTTCAGAAAACAGATGCTGAGCTGCTGGTTTGGATGAATTCCTTACTCTCCCACTTCAAACAATGCCTCCTCCCTACCTGTTACTACCAACTCCTTATTCACCTACAGCACTCTCAAGCTTATAGCACTAGAGGTGCAGGCATTAATACAAGTTATTTTCTGAAGTGGAAATTACATGATGGCTGAATAAAAAAAAAATTACAAAAAACCCCCCAAAACCTCTTATCTAGCACTTAGGTGAGTTACCTGTTGAATGAAAACAATGGCTCTTTTATTTCACTTAGCATCTTGCTTAAACCACTTTTATTCGGATTGTAAGCTATCAATCCGTTTGCAAGCAATTAAGTTATGCTTATAAGTCCTTTTTTTTTTTTTTTTAGTGTAACATCAGCTGAGTGGTTATGTCCAGTTTAAGATGTTGCAGCTAGAGCCTTTTGCTCCCAGATGCAGTGGTGATGAACCATGTCCAGTACCAGTTCCTTCTTTATGCCAACACAGCCCACCTGTTTGCCCTAATATTTACTTTGTGGTATTTCAAAACCTTGCAATAACTCTGAATGACCAAATTTGCCCTTACTAAGCTAACGCTACAGTTTTAATCACTATGGTTTGCGGGTTTTTTGGTGCATCCTATATGTCCAACACATTACCATTTCTAAGTATTAGTAAATCCATTCCTGGTTTGGTATTTGAGCACCTGCCAAAGTTAATGCCAGTATCCAAAACAAAGTACAGCAATTCAAGGAGGAAAAAAAATTCCTATTATCTTGAGGCACATGATATTAACTCAGAAAAACAAAAAAAATGATAAAAAAAAATTACAGTACCACCCCCAAATAGAATAGAATCTGGCAAGGATGTTTAAAAACATAAGCTAAAAGCACTGCAAAGTGGAAAAAAAAGCAAAGTGGAAAGCAATTACCAACTCAACTGTTTTCTCGTTTTTGTTTTTGTTTTTTTTTTTAACATAGCTGCATGTAAACATTCCATCAGTTTGGATACATCAGATTTAACTTATATTCACTCTTGAATTCAATCAGCAATGCACTTAAATTACTCTTATCTTGCCAATTAAATCGTATGAATAGCCAGTCCTAAAGCACGTAAAATTACACTACACGTTGGTTGTCTGCTAGAATGGAAGAGGTTTGCAGATGATACTCTTTTCTCAAATGCTACATGGGGAAAAAAATATAAGCGGTAACACTGGAACCAGATGACCAGCATTGCCCAGCCCAGTAGGACTGGGAAATGCACAGGGTGATAAAAGAATGGTACCGTAACACAGCAGAAACAAGGGCACCCAAGAGTTTTGGTACCAATCACTGTGCTGCTCATTTCAAGTTATATCACTCTTGCAATACCAGTATCTTGCTCATCACTTGGTTATCTCTTGCACACCGCAGTTTGCCCATACACAAACACAATCCACAGTATGTCATTTTTCACCAAGGAGATAGTTCCTTGACCTCATATTATCAATACTGTATTGCAAGGTGAAGGAAATCTTCCTTCTCAGCCACAAAACACCATGTATGTCCCACAGCAATGCTGCTCAGGATTCTGGTCAGTCTGAACTCTATTTTCTTGCCTTTTCCCTGAACATAATTTTTATTTTCTGCTTCATGGGAACTGGTAATACTGTTGTGACTTGCCCACTTCAGGCTTCTTGTTATGACTTTCTGCTAGAAAAGCAATCACAAGAATCTCTCTAATGAGGAGCTAATCTTGATCTTTATGACGGGTTGAAGTGAAATTATTTAAGTGCATCATTCAGTTTCATCAAATGATAACTTTATTTTCAGGAACTTGAGTGATACCAGACCTTAGGAAAATTTATATTCTATGTAAGGTTGGACCACTAAATCATAAGCCACTATTATAAAAATAGGGTCTCTTAAGAGTGGCAATTTTAGTTACAACAAAGATCAAAATCTGCCCAATAACTTCAAAGCATGGGGTTCCCAAGAAAATACAAATAAGAATAATTTCAAACATTTCTGAACTGCAGCAACCTTTAAATGTGGAATACTTAAAATGCTTAAAACACTAAATGACAGGCAACTCATTCAATTGACTCAGAAGGAATTTTTATATAAACAGAACGTTATTATAAGCTGAAATTGAGTCAACATACTCTAAGTCAATGCTCCAATCAACTAAAAAAAATCATCACAAGATGATTCAATACCAAAAAAGAACCAAAACAAAAAACCAAAACAAAAACCCATATGCAGAATAACTTTTGTATCTACTTACTATCCAAAATTACTGTGACAACAAATAGTAACATCTTAAAATCTTCTTGTATACATCTGATCTAACTTATTTGGGTGGTCTTTCCTTATACAAGCTAGCCCACTGAAGACAACACATTGTTTTGCATCAGGAAAACACTGCAAAACCAGCTTTCAAGCTTGCATGTGCCGGTATTATTGCTGTAACACACAAGTGATTACGAAATTCTTTAATTACTCTCTTTCCAAAGCCCTGATTATTTCTCTCAGGTTAAAGTACAGAGCTGGCTGATTGTGAAATAGCTTTAATCATCTGGCCATCTTCAAATGTAATATTCTACCAATGTCATATCTGCATGATAATCTTTTATTTGCAGTGGTTAAGTTGCTAAACTGGACAAAAGGAAAATGTGATTTTACACTTCACCAATAATCAAAGCATAAACCCAGATTCCTAATATATGAGTCTCAGATGTTAGAGATAAAAGAATTTATGTATCTAAAAGTCACTATGTAGGTACTATTTACTTTTCAGCATCTGACTTTTTCCCCTACACACATTTTTCAGTCTCACTTTAAAAAAAAAAAAAAATCAATGATTTTGGAGTACATGCAAGATTGCGTTAGAATACTAACGATAATTTGCAATCCTGTTTTTTCTTGAAGTATTACAATCTTACTGTGATTAAACACTACTGGAAACATTAAAATAATGAGTTAATTACAGGTGTCATTTAAAATATATTATGAAAGCTGTATTTCTGATTAATTCACTGCTGACAGAATTTTTACTATAACATTTATAAACTGTAAAATGTAATTCTTACACTCAGTTCAGCTACTGGCTCTGGAGACATATTTATAACCTTACTCCCAAGAGGGTTTCAATCCCTAAATAATAATGCAATAATAAATTAAAAAAAAGAAACCTAAAGCACAACGTATAGTTCCGTAGAGCATGAAACTAAGGACAGCTATCATCACATGACCAAGTTATTTTGGTACATGTTCAACTACATAAAATACTACATTGCTCATAAGTAGGAAAAAAAGTTGGACAATTAAACATCTGAACTAGTAAAGCATATGTTGCCAACAATGAGAGCTGAGAAATACTAAATTCCCCAATAAGTCACTGCAAACTGAGCACTTGGCTACAATCAGGTTAAATCACTACATGCAAATCAGACAAATCTCAGTTTTACTGTGAGTCTTACTGCATTTGAAGGCTGTCAGTGTTTCCCAAAACACCACCTAAAAATTATGAGTAATAAGGGAATATAGAAATGATGATTATAAGAAAAGGAGCCATCGTGAGTAGAGAATTTTTAAATGTATATTCGCAACAACAAAAAACCCAACAACCACACCCACAGAACAACCAACCAACCACAAAACCAACGCCTTAAATGCATATTATAACGCACAGAATTTTTCTCTCACGGACACCTGCATGTGTTACTATCAAGCTAATGGCGAGATTGTGGACCTAAACAAAACCAAAACAGAATCCAAGACAAGGCCTACTGGCTACAAGCACATCACTCATACAATGATCAAACCGATATAATTATTAAACTTACTGTCACTTTTGCTGCCACCTTCCTTTCTTGCGAATTCCTCAAACACACCCAGGGAGCAAGAATCACTGTAGCAGCAGCATGCTGTTACTAACAAGCTTGTTCTCCCAGGTCACATGAAGTGCCACCTTATTCATCACCACATTCCCAGGATGTAGGTACTCCATCCTGTGACCAGCACGCACTCGGACACCTACAGATGGACAGCTTGGCACTGTGTACAGTTTACCAAGTCTGAGGGATCAGTGGGAAAGCAAGCATCCTAGTCTAACCTACTTTCATTGTTAGCTGACTCCCACAGTATGTTCAGGCACATGCCCCACCTGGATGCCATTTCTGTGCATATGAAGAAGGTGGTGACTGGGAATCACCAGCAAGGGTTTGTCAAGGTTAAATCATGCCTGACCAGCGTGATTGCCCTCTGTCAAACAATGATGGAATTTGTGGGTGAGAAGAGATCAGTGGTATCATCTAGTTTGATTTTGACAAGGCTCAACCAATGTCTCCCAGAGCATCTTTGCACCTAACCTGATCAACATCCTCAAAGTCTTTTCTAGCCTGAACAAATCTAAAAATCTGTGTTGGAATTGTGAAGACGTGTTACGCAGAGCATGCACATTTAGGCACAATGAATCCAGGAATAGAAGAGAAACTTAAGGCATCCTCGAAACATGCTGTACAAACAATCAATTTACATGCAGTAAATTGAATCTCTTCACTATTCCCTGAATTGTACACACTTATGCAGATCAAAAGATTTGCATATGCATGTATTTACTTACTCATGTGTTCCACAGAACACATCCCTCAAAAGCCTCTATGATACCGCTTGACTCACTGAGCCAGGAAGACAGAACGACCTTAACCACAATTAATCCTAATTCACTTGGCAGCACTGCAGCTATGGGGGAAATGCCGCCAAAACCTAAAAGCAAATTATAAATAAGACGAGACCACAGGTAGAGCACACACTTTGTAGCCGATACAACAGTCCCTAAAGGTAGATTTTAATTACAGTTAGGAATTCCAAATGTGATCCTGCTCAGCATTGTACCAGGTAACTCCAACAAGTGAAGGAGTATTTTTGTTGTTGCTATATGCTGTTTGTGGCCTCGCCAAGGCCTATTAACTGCACAAAACATTACTCACAGAGAGGAAACATACAAACCATTTACAATAAAAGGCCAATTAGAAATAATGAAAACTATTTTGCAACCTGTCTCACACTTTCCAGGGGCACAAAGAATTATTACTTGTGGCTACAATTCCAGCTTTTAGTTGGAATCAAATTTCTTCCTGTAGTACTTTCATTAATAAAAAAGGTTGTGGCATTCACAAACAAACAAACGCAAGAAACCATACCACATACAAGGCTTCTTACCACAGGAGGAAAAGAATAGAGTATTTTGCAACCCACTCTGCAAGTCAGACAAAATTTAAGATGAACATTTCAACACTGACAGTCCTGCACTCAGCTGAAAAGCACCAACTACGATACCCATTAAAAGAACAGCAGCCTCTGAGCCTAGTACGGGTTCTTTCACGTTTGACAAGAGTATCGTTCTGAAAAACAAAAACAGAGCCAAATTACTGCCTGCCCTCCAGGTGAACAGTGCTGAGTCAGGCTATGCTGATGAAAGCTGTACAGAAGCTTATACCAATCTCTTTTCCACAAACAAGTAAGGGCAAAGTAATAGTACAGATAAAAGATTAAGAAAAACCAAGCCAGGGAGTTTCTATATGTAGAATCTATGCACCTTTTTAGCAAGAAATCCTTCCATATAGTAGCTTCTACTACTTGTGAAAAGAGTCCGGGAGTAGAAGGCCTAACAAGAGGCAAAGTAAAATATAACTGCATTTTTTTTCCTCTAAGTGAGTCCCAATTATCTTAAAACACATTAAGGTAAAACAAAACCATGACCACAAAGCATCATCATTTTATCTTCTTTCAATTTTCACAAAAATAAAGGGAGAGTTAACATCAAGGCTAACTTCAGAAACATGAAAAGCTTCTGTCCATCTTTGCTATCGTTGATTTGGCAAATACATGAAGCACACCATGCAATCATTTCTACAGCAGTGCACGATTGTTTTTCGGTCAACCTTCTGGGAACTGTGGGGTTTTTTTCCTTTGAACTAAGCAATGTAGAAATGAAAATGCTTGAAATCAAATTGCTGAGTTTTTTAGTGACCATTTCACTAACAAGACAAACTAGAATTGGATCATCACTTAACCTGACAGTGTATTTTAGGGAATTCTGGGTTTTGCTCCCATTTTAGCTCTCTAGAATGGTGTGAGCTGTAAAAAAACTACAGTGAAGTTCAGAAAGATTTTTATAAACTATTAAAATTATTATGTCCTTTATTGATAAAGCTTCAAGAAACACATTAAAGTTATTGCTTCATATTGTTTCATCAGTATTTTGCACCATACCACACATCTGAAAACATTTTGGCATTTTATTTGACTTGCTTTGGCTTCAGTTCTTGTTCCCACAGTGTGAACCATAACCGGTCCTTTCTGGCCACTAAGTTGTAGAGCTTCACACAAAAAAGCAGAGGATGTGCAATTCCATCATAAATCCTTTGGCATCTCCTTAACACTCAAAGGGTCAAATAGATGACTTTATTTTAATCCCTGCAATATCTGCCTATGTTAACTTTTCAGATGGTATTCCAACACTACTTTTCACCCAGAGATTTAACGAGATTTGACAAGAGATTTTAACTAAGGACTGGATGGGTGTTTTTTAGAATCAGAAGAAGGATGCTGACATCTGGTTAATAACAATGATGAAGAAAGATAAGTGAAAAGCATTACAATAGATTACACAACATTTTAAAGCAATGTTTTGCTATTAACTGTGAGATGTTGTGGACTTTACTGTGATCCCAGAAGCTGCTGAGTCTCTTCTGTGATGAGCCGTAAGTCCAGGTTACTCAAGGAATTTGTCATAAACTCCAGGAACACTTCCTGGTAGTATGTACTACAGGAAGCCAACAGATGTTCTAAATATATGTATATATTATTAAATATATTAGTCAGAAGAAAATGTCTATGGGCTGGGTATATCATTGATGACACTCAGGTTTACACACAGATTTTAAGGCCATAGGGCAGTAACTGCTGCCCCTAGGATCTGCGGAACTGCTGCATTAAAATAAACAAAAGTCTAGGCTTTATCTTCATCCAGACACTAATGCAGCCTATACAAAGCCTGAGGAATGAGTGAGATTTGGTCAGCTGTAGCGGATAAGGTGAAAGTGATACTGTAAGGGTGGTGAGGAATAAGATTTGAGGAGACAGCAAAGACTATCATTTAATGCATTCCACAATCTGAAGCTACTCTACCTTACTACAGTTCACCTATATGAAGTCTATCAAGGAAAACGAGGAATATGAATACTGAGTACAAGGTACAGGACAGGTGTCCTTAGCGCTCTGAGACTATCACTACATCAGAACCTATGATTTTACTGGGACAGTTTTACCAGTGAAACACTTTATGCTCAACAATGAACCTACTTCATGGTTGGCTTCTTACCATCACCACACACTTTGGCAATGCCAGGCCCAGAAACAGCTGACAGTAGATCCCTAGACGTAATAGGAAAAGCAGCTACACACTGTCCTCTGAAAGACCCTTGGATACCCAAAATATGCAATTGCTTTCTAATCTGGAACTATCATGGCCCACATTATAACAAAAGAAAAAAAAAAAAACCAACCCAACAGCTACCTCAAAACAACAATAACCAACCAACCAAAAATTAGAAAGGCACTTACAACTACAGAACATCTGTACTTAAGGCCTTTTTATCCTTTGAAGGACAAATATTTCCATTGAGGTGACAGGCTGCTGTGCCACTATATAAGTCCTCAATCAAACCTAATTCATTTCATTTAATCATTTGTCTTGATCTTGCACATATCCATAAGACCACAATCAAGAGAACTGACTCAAAATTGCAGTCACGCGCGATGAACATATTGGTGTCTTTGATAACAACGTTCCCTCTCCTATACTCTTGAAAAACCTTTTTCAGAGAGTAAAGGATTAAAAGCAAATGTTAAGACCAGGTGCAAGGGCTGTAAAAAAATACCTAAACTTTCTCCAGAAAAGCTTTATGTGTGTCTGTTAGTACTGATCTCACACACTGCCAAGCCTCTTTTTTTTCAAGTGTCTGAACTCCAAAAATAGCTATAATTTGTCAAACTGCATTGTTTTACCTGAATTTTGTGAATAAGTAGTAAACTAAGAACAAGCATATTCTCACTTGTTATCAAGAGATTTCAACTGTTAGGACAAGCCAAAGATAACACAACAGGTAAATATATAAAAGTACACTAAACTGCCTGAATAAATTTTAGGAATATATGTTGCTGCGTATTTGCTTTGAGTTTCCTTTCCTTCTCAATTTCAAATCATTGTACTTTGATGCCAGATTTTCTCAGTTCTTAAGTTCAGCAGTCTTGAAAGGCTTGAATTTAAACATTCACGTTTAAGATTACCCAAAAGTTAAAGAAACTACATACTGAGACTTTCGGCTATACTACCAAGAGATTTTGCAAGTGTTGGAACAAAACAGGGAAAAAAAAGGATTTAAAAAACATCCTCAGATTTATTACTCTGCTGCCTTTTCTCCTTTGAAAGGTCTTACAAAGGCTTCAGGGGGAGGAAAAAAAAAGTGCAAGAGAAGTAAAGATTTAGAAAAGTAACTTCCCTACTGAGTTATTTCAAAATCACTTCAGGACTTTAATAAACCAACAAACAAACAAACAAACCCCTCACACAACACCACCACCAAACAAACGCATACCCCCCCAAAAAAAAACCCAACCAACCAACCAACCAGACAAACAAAAAAACCACCAGCAACAACAAAAAAATGGCTGGAAATTTCCATGTTATTTCTTGGTTTTCCCTCACTTGCCCTTTGCGTGGGTTTTCCTGGGAGATGTCCAAGATTTACAGCTATTCCAAGTAACAGAGCTGGGATTTCACAGTTTCTGCAATCTATGCAAGGAGCCTCACAGGAATGATCTCATTTTATATTAACCAAAGAGTTCTTCAATTATTTTTAACTGAGCATTTTAAGAAGCATAAAGTTTTTTTTTTTTCCTGAATATGAGAAACCCAGAACATTAAGATCCAAATACTGTTGTCAGGAACTGTTAATCTGCTGTTTAGAAAATCCTTAGGCATAAAAAAATTCTTCATGATACATCCTGAATCCTATAAAGAAAACAGTAGGAAGTTGTATGTCAATCTCCACTGAAAAGTTAAATCCAGGATGAACAACCTACAGAAAGGTCAGTCTCTCAAGTATGAAGATAAGGTGTATGAAATAGAGATGAGAATGACTGATACCTCCTGGACATCAAGAATATTTCTGGTTTTTAAAATCGATCAAAAGCCTAACTCTGAAAAATAGCTGGCAAAGCACAAAAACATGAGTGCAATTTGTTATTGTTAATGAAATTGCTTCTCATCTAAAAAATTATTATTTAATATTAACATCAACATTATTTACTACTACAACCAAAAGCCCACGTGGCACAAGGATTCAACCAGGATTACACTTGATATTTGCTCGGTGATTAGATGGTAGGAAAGAAAAATTTCTTCACATGCTACTAATACATGAAAATAACCAGAGTAACAAATACAGAAAATCCATAGTGATTCAAACTAGACTATTAAGTAAGAAAAATATAAAAAACAAGTGTGACATAGCCTTTATTTAACATCACTGAATATGTAAGACTAGCCACTATCATTGTCCCACTGTAGGGACATCCGCCAAGGATGTTTCACACCACTCTTTCCAACAGCAGCTAATTCTACCTACAGTGCTCCATGAAATTAAGGACATTTTGACTAAACCCTCAGTTGGGCAAAACCCCTGGAGAACTAGATTTCCATTGTGTCATTTTAATTTATGATCTAGTTATTATCACCACATTGCGTTCCTTTAGTTCAAACACAGCATTTGCATGTTGTCTCATCGGGATGAGAACAATCTGCCTGCAGAACGAACAGCACAGCGATCAGTTGCAGAACTACACAATACAGCTCTAATGTAATCTCCGCTGAAGTCAGCCACTGCCTTTGGCAACGGGATCAGTCCCTCAGAGTCCAACTTGATCATTTCATACCTAATATCTCATTAAGTCCAAATTAAGCAGTTTGTCCGGAGGGCTGGGTGCCCCAGAAAATGGCTATTAACACAAGAACATGTGCAAATAAAGTACCTAGATAGCCTAGTGCTATCATTCTGAAACTTCAGTTGTACAAGTTGTTTGAGAAGCTGAACTCTAAAGCATACATCCTTTTTCTGATTCTTTACTTCCATTTTGTTACCAATTTATTTTTTTTTTATACATACAAATTCAGGCTTCTTCAGAAATGACAGTGTCCTGCTGATGTTTTTCTTGGAAGCACCTAACAATTTTGGACAACTACAATAATGTGTTTTTTTCACTTTCCATCATCAACAGAGTATTTTTAAGAAACCAGACAAATGCCTGGTTTACAAAAGACTATCAACTGGCTTTATTCAAAACTGCATCTCAAAGTTCCTGACCTCCTGGTGTTTATCACTGGCATCCTTTATTTAAGTAAAAGCCTGACCACAGAGAACACAGGCACAGCTTCAACGTGTCACCATGCCTGACACAAAAATTATCCAGGTGATTAAACACCACAGGACTGGGCAACTCTCCAACAATCCAGAAGACTGTGCTATCCTTTAACCCATGACAGAGTTTGCACTTTAAACCTGTGCGCAATACCCAAGTCTGTAAACTTTCTGGACTTTTCCCCTATTAACACCAGTTAGCCTTTCAGTCCTTCAGCCAGAGGACATGAGATTTCATCCACATAGTCCATATACTGTATTGGCTACCAAAAAAACCTGCTACATTCTCATCTAAATTACATCAATTAAGCAAGAAATGGAACAAAACTGCTCGGATTCTAATACACCAACATTCATCTATTTTCACAGCACTTTCTTTTGGCAGGTTAGAATTTAATAGAAAACAGGTAGCATATCACTGTGAAGACTTAACTTTTGCTACTTACTCTGCAAGTATGAGACATGAATTTCAGTTTAATCTGCTTTCTCTCACCAGTTTATAATTAAAGTGTTTCTTTAGGCCTAACAAGTATGCAGTAGAGTAATTAGAGCCTATACTATAATGAAATGTTCTAATTGATGGAACTGAAGTGGCTACTTCAACCATATGGGTAATTTATATTGAGTAATGAAGAAAAACATCAGAAAACGAATAAACAGGAAATTTGTGCATGCTCTACAGTACTGAGCCTCAAGCATCTATTTTCCAAATTCCCCGTTTCTCCAGGCAATGCCAAAAGACAATACTTGCATTCTCCTAGGATAGGTTGTTCTCTTGACTGATCCTACCATTACCATTCCATGTACTTTCATTTGTAATCCAACACACCACCAACGCTCATCTTCTCAAACTCTCAGAACTGGAATGACCTGGAAGCATGTCCCAAATGCTACTGATTCACAGGGTGACCCATCTCAAGTCCTGGTTGTTGCCATGCCTTGAAAACAGATATAATCCTTCTCTGCATGTGCAGGATGTCTCGAGACCCTGATTTTTATCATTCTGTCAGCTTGCCTTTAAAAAGGATGTAAGGCCTTATCTGACTAGAAATCCAAGTATCGTATGAGACATTATGAGGAATAAAGCCCAATGCAACAACAGTTTCATCATGAAAATGTTCATGAGAGCACAAAAATAAACAATATGCAAATATTTTTTAAGTTGCATGCTGCAATTTCTATCATAGATAAAGGGTCTGTATCACAACAATAATGACTGTAACATTCACTACCTTGTAGTAATTATTGCTATAGATAGGGGCTTTGAAAGTCTGTGTGTGTACTTTCTATAGTTGTACAGCATGGCATAAACTCTCAATTTCTATTCTTAATTCTCTACTTTTTGTAAGTCCATCCAAGCTGACAAAACATTACATTTTATTCAAGGCTTTCTCCCAACTCAGTGGAAATGAATTTGAATTGGTTTCATTAGGATACATTAGAAGGATGCACTCTGCTTTTTCTTTTGTTCATTATCAATACCAAGCTTTATTTTAGATGGTTTATCTCAGAGCCTAATGCCAGAAAAGTAATATCCATTAATATAACTTCTGTGCAAACCAGAAATTGCCCTTTGACTGTCTTATTACTGATCAATAACATCTGCAAAAGGCTCTGCCTGGTTAAGTATTTCCTCAGATGCTATTCTATGGTCTTATACGGCTTCAAAAACTACTGTATAAAATCAAGGGCCGGGGCAGGGGGGATGACAACATACTTTATGTTTGTCAAGCATAAAGGCCCCTCATTACAAGAAGGATGTTGAGATGCTGTAGTGTGTCCAGAGAAGGGTGACTAAGCTGGTGAAGGGTCTGGAGTGCAAGTCCTACGAGGAGCAACTGAGGGAGCTGGGGCTTCTCAGTCTTGAGGAGACTGAGGGGAGACATGACTCTCTACAACTACCTGCAAGGGGTCTCTCTGGTAACAAGTGACAGGATGAGAGGAAATGGTTACAGACTGCACCAGGAGTATTTTAGATTGGACATCAGGAAGAACTTCTTTACTAAAAGATTTGTTAAGCATTGGAACAGGCTGCCCCGGGAAGTGGTGGAGTCACCATCCCTGGAGGTATTTAAAAGTCAAGTAGATGATGTGCTGAGGGACATAATCTAGAGGTGGACAAGGCTGGGTTAAGATGTGGTTGGACTCTTTAATCTTAAAGGTCTCTTCCAATCCAAGTGATTCTATGATTCTAATACTTCTACCCAAGGGATTCCTTGAACAGAGCTGCCTGGAGTATTCTGGGGAAGCATCTCACAATGCTTTTGCTATCATGGTCCTTTCCAGACATCTGGTCTTGGCCACTGCCAGTAGAAACTTTAGTATATTCCAGTACAGTATTTTTTAATGTTCTCACAGGCATGCTTTAAAATAATTCAAAACACACAGAGGCAGGGCTGATGTAAAACATGAAACATATGTCATCCATGATGCTTGAGAGCTCTGACAGACTCACACCAGTTGTCACTAAGTGCTCTTAGACCATTTAAAGACTTTAAAGAACTGTTTCGTACTCAACTGCGAAGAGTAATCAAATCATTAACATAAACCTAGACGGTTCTCTTACTCTGTTATTATTTATTTTGACTGACAGGTCGCACTTCATCCTTCCAGACAGTTATTTCAATCCTATACACACAATCACCATGTAATCTACGGGATAACTTGTTTGTATCAGTGAACTAACACAGCTCCACAGGCACAAAGTTACACGTATTAATCTCAGCATTTTAAAAATAAGTACTGCATGTAACAGAAATCCCATTCAATATATATGCACTCCTGATCACCTGAGACTCAGTAGTGGTCCCAACAAAGAGGGGGAAAACATCCGTTTCTCCACAAGAAAGCCTTTATTTTCACAGTTTCTTCATATATATATATATAAC
>VXBZ01005007.1:120453-166306 GCA_013399135.1 Heliornis fulica | reverse complement strand
GGGGGGGGGTGTGTCTGCAGACTTCGCAGCCAGCCGAGGGGAGGGGAGAAACTCTGGGACGCGCGTGGGTCCCTCCCGCTCGGTGCCAGTGCTTTGCGGGCCGGGGTTTCGCGTTTTCCTGTCCCGCCCCGCTACCCTCAGCTCTTCTCTCGAAGGCACAGCGGCGAGGCTGAGCACCCGGTACCTGCGCGGGAGGTGCGCCCCGCCGGCTGCAACCGGGAACAGACAGCGGGCGAGGGCACCCGCCGGCGGAGGCGGGCTGGACAGTGACCCCCGGGGCCGAAGGAGGGGCAGGATCCCGCGACCCGTCATGGCGAGGGCACCGTTCTCCGGCCGCATAAGGGAGGCGAGGGGGCTTTGGGCTCCTGGGAGCTGGATTTGGCCAGGGCTCCGGCGAGGCAAACGGTGGCAACCTGCCCGCCTGGCTGCTTGCTCCCCCCACGGGCCTGACGTGGGCCGGTATCTCGGTCCAGCGGGGTTTTAATAAGCCTGACTTATGGGGGATAAAAATAAGGGAAAACTACCTGTGATTTTATACTCGGACCCCGGGTAACTCCGCGGGCCTGGGTCCCAGGCATAACTTCCCATCTTGATGGACAGGTGGGCTTCCTGCAGCGCAGTTTCACGGTGTCACATCAGGGTCAGGTGCAGGCAAGCTTCGTCCACCTTTGTAGGAAGTTTAGCATCGGAAACCCCTCGGATAAGGCTGCTCTGGGTTTGTTAGAAAGGGAAACCACCTTGTCCATTTCATCTAACGCATGGGGTGGATGAGCCCATGTTCATGACTGTTTTGGGAGAACAAAATTTGTTTTCATCCTGTGTGAAAATGCAGAAGTAGGAAGTAAATATATAGATAGCAGCTTTTCTTTAAAGAAGTCACTTTATTTGGAAGGTTCACTGGTGGTTACTGTATTTATCTGTTGCACTTGTCAAGTGCATCATGTTTAAACCTCAACAGATGGAGAGTTATTAAGTCAGCTACCTACTAATTCCTCAATACCTAAATCTTTTTTGTTGTTGTTTCTTATTAGTTTTTGGAGATGATGGAGGGTTTAGAAAAATATTTGAGGCCACTTTACAAACTATATATTCCTATAGATAAACAGGCTTCCCAGAGAAGCTGTTGCTGCCCCTTCCTGGCAGTGTTCAAGGCCAGGTTGGATGGGGCTTTGGGCAACCTGGTCTAGTGGAGATGGTCCCTGCCCATGGCAGGGGGTTGGAACTTGATGATCTTTGAGATTCCTTTCAGCCCAAACTGTTCTATGATTCCATTATATGGAAGGAACATCCTACTAATAATTCTTTACAGTGTGAGCTGAGTAGTTTCAATTGCGAGTGTACTTTTAAGCATGAAGACTACTATACAGCATGCTACAACATGAAGACAAAAAGCTGGAATGTGAGTTAAAAGAGATTATAGAAAGGATGGATTGCAGAGGAAAAATAGATGGAGTGTCACCAGTATAAGCAATTCCAAGTCTGGGATTTTTATATTAAGAGTATAGACAATGCTGTTTGGAATCACCTTCTTTCCTCACATTCCTTCACTGACAAAATTCCCAATTAAATTGTCACTTTCTTTTCTTGGAAGTTTAAGTAGCCTGTTAAATGAGTTTGATAGTTAAGCATTATGCGTATTTTTACTTTGCAAATGGTAACTTTGTTAAAAAGTGTGACAAAAAGAAACTGTTACATATCAACTTTAAAAGACAATGTTGAGTTTCAGTCTTCAGGTGGTCATCTCTGCCTTTCTTGCATGAAATCTCTGGGTGAGATTAGATACAAAATCTCTTCTGACTGCTCAGGAGGCAGATGAGTAAATCACAGTAAAGAGACTAGTACCTTAATCTCACATACTTCCATGCAGGTGGTAGGTCATGAATTTACACATGTGCGATATCTTTGTGGACAGATGTGTGTATAGAAATTCTACATATATATATATACACATTTCCATATATATATATTTCCATATATATATATTTCCATATATATTTTTTCATATATATATATATATGAAAAAAACAAAACCCAACCTCTGTTTGTGTCTGCCTACAATTATGTAATGTTACTTTGTTGAGGCCTAAAGGTATATACAAATATGAATGGAGTCATGCTTGTAGAATGTGTATTTTCATACAGAACGTTGAAAAAAATATTTGGAAAAGTTACCACCATTGCACAGCTGTGTTAGATGGCATAGCTGTATATAATGTGTTGAACATTTCCCTGCTACTCAATTTATAGCTTCCCTTATTGCTCCAGGATTTTTGTTTGGAAGCAAATGTCAGCATGCTCATTTACATATGCTCATAAAGAATAAACTTCTCTGCAAAAACTAGAACCACTGGACAGCATTGGTAGCTAGAAATGTTGACATTCTAATTCTGCTACACATGGACGCCAGCCCCTGGAAACAAGTGTGCATGTTCAGCAGCAATGCTTATGTGTCCAGGGTTACAAAGCCAGTATTGTTTGTTTTTTTTTCCTTCTGTTTCCTTCCTGTCACACAGAGAAAAGAAAAAATGCTTTTTTTTTCTTTTAATAAATATATTCCTAACACATTATTCCACCTCTGTTCCTTGGGTCACTCTAAAGAGCTGTACCTGAATAAATGGCAGTATGAGAACAAGTGACCCAGGGAAATTAACCTTGATTTTTAAAAATTAACTTCCCAGTAAAATTGCTTGGGTCAAATAGAGTGTTCTTTTATGCAAATCAGAGAAAGAGAATGGAAGGAAGGCAGAATTTGCACAATATTTTATATGTACTTTCATACTGAAATTGACCGTTTACTATTCCTAATGACCTGGTTGGCCAATAGGTTGGACTCACTATGGAGATGATAGTTTGGGTGCAAAAATCTAATAATGAGTACCCAGACCAATGTCATATAAACTCAAAGAAAGATTTAATTAAAATTCACAGGATGCTACTGAATTAAGATGAAAGAACAACTTTCACTTTCAAGAAAATGGCAAAATGCTGTAATGAGGAACTGTCATTGACACAGTGGTGATTGCTGATGCAAGATTAACAATATCAAACCTAACATGCAGAGGAAGCAGAATCTATACTCAATTATGAACTCATTTGAATTTTTTGATTTTGAATTTAGATTTTTAGTGAACACTTTAAATTTTAAAATCAAATCTTAATTATAAAGACTTCTGAGGTTGCTGTATTTCACAGAACTTTCTATAACGTGTATTTTGTAAAACCTTTTGTTATGTTTCTTCAAGACACCAACATAATGCTTACAATACTTGTATCAGCAGAATCAGAACAAGTTTTTGTTTTTTTTTTTTTCCCAAGAAATCTCTGATACAAGAGCATTATCTCAGCAAGTGCTTGGTTGAGTGATCTCCAACTAGGCAAATAGAACAGTGATACCTGCGGATGCTGAGAGACAACACAAACTGGGAGCTATTACTGGGAGCTAGTAATTGATTAATCCCAAAGTTAAATTCGGTTGCTGAGACTTTTCTGTATGGTCACGGCAGCTGCGCTTTAGAAAATCCCTGCCAAATATTTAGAAAAATAGTTCAAAATATGCCCTTCTTCAGCAAATACCTGTGAAAGGGACAGGGAAAATGGCTGTGTTTCTGAAGCCATTGTGTCTTAAAATAACTGCATTTTGATTTTCTAAATGAACCTGGAGACTCAAGGAGTTGTTCTGCAGTCTCCAGGGGACTGAGCTCAGAGTTTCTTACGCCCCATGGTTACAAAGGCATATGACCTCATTGTAAATATGCATTAGAAAGAAAATCTTTCTCCTGGTAAATGATGATTCCCTACTGAACAATGACAGCAGTGGATGAATGACAATATAATAGATACTGACAATCCTTGCAAATAATATTTTATAGCCTTGCCTGAGTGTGAAAGAAAAGTAAGGGCTTACAGAAATACTGTAGAATAGAAATAGCCTAATAATGATCAAATAATTTTTGTTCAGAATTGTTTAACTAATTATTTTATATTCCAATTCTAAAGCTTTTTCAAGAGATAAGCATTATTTTTATGGTACCACCAGTATCCTGTTGGCCAAAAAAAGATCAAAAATCTCAGTAAGAGGTTGTTGCAGTAGCACAGAACTGTGAAAAGCTCAACAAAGACTTTCAAACCCTTTTTTCTCCATTTTGTAGTTTCTTATCTCTGTCTAGTCATTGTCTCTGACAGTTTTCTGTAAAACTGATTGTCTCACAGGGTATTTCAAACAGTTCTCACACCGCAATATTGGTCATAAAAGCCTGATGATAAAAGGTGTTTTTACTCTTGTTTCTCCTAACACAAACATTCCAGCTAAAGGAAAAGCTACTAAAAACATCAGAGGTGTTTAATAAGTGCCATTAATCACATCACTGTATTTCTGTTTTTCACTAACAATCAGTGAACATGCCTGATGTGAGTGGATAATTAACAAATGAATCGAAAACATGCCTATGTATATGTACTTCTTCACTTACAGAAATTAAAGTGCCTGTACTACTAATTACTTACAGATACTTGCACACACATATACATACATATGATACTTGAATATCCCCTTTTTTCACAAGCTACTGTAGAGTGTGGTGAAGGCTTCTGTGGGCAGACGGCTGACTTGAAGAGGGGCAGAAATGGATATATCCAATACTTTTCCACTTCTATTCTTCCCATTTTCCCCTTCCGCTTGTTCCACTTCGGCTCTTGCATTGCATGTTCTTCAGAACTGTGACTTCTCTTTGGGATGACCAGCACAACACTTCCTCTGCTTCAGTATAAACACTTTTAATATAGTAGTCCTTGCTCAGCTCAGTGTCAGGGGAGGTGCTGCCCATGTCTCCATTTTCCTACAGAATCACAGGATGGCAGAGGTTGGCAGGGACCTTTGGAGATCATCTAATCCAACCCTTCTGCTAAAGCAGGATCACCTGGAGCAGGTTGCACAGGATCATGTCCAGACAGGTTTTGAACATCTCCAGAGAAGGAGACCCCACAGCCCTCCAACCAAGGTGGAATTACCTATGTTCCAGTTTGTGCCCATTGCCTCTTGTTCTGTTGCTGGGCATCACTGAAAAGAGTCTGGCCCATCACATGAAACCAGCCCTTTAGATATTTGTAAGCATTGATGAGATCCCCTCTCAGTCTTCTCCAGGCTGAACAGCTCCAGCTGATTCAGATCCTTTAAGGAGAATCTTATAGGCCTTCAAGACCCAGAAGGGAGATGATGTGGTCCCCTCACCATCTCTGTAGCCCTACACTGGACTCTGTCCAGTAGTGTCCATCTTTCTGGAACTAGGGAGCCCAGAACTGGACACCTGCAGTGCACCGAAGTGCTGGTGAGTTTCTGATCCCAGTTTATGGAACCATTTGGAGAAAGCAGCTTAATTCTAGAGATGTAAAAGCTCTAACTGCCTATCACACTGAACTTATAAACAGATGTTAAATACAGTTCTGTACAGTTGGAAAACTTTTATTCATGAAAAAAAAAGAGAAGAATGCTTTTCTCAGTTTTAAAATGAATTTATACAGTTCCCCAAATGAAAGTTTCCAAAAAATGGTAACTGGAAAAAAACACAAGATGATAGCATAAAAATGGATTTAAGAAACTTACTTAATAAGAAAGATTGACTGGCACCCACAATGAAATAATTTATTTATTCTTTGCAGAACCATCAGATTCTGACATCTGAACTAAGGAGTTCACTTTTATGAAGGAAATAAATAAAAGATATATTAAAATGTGTGATAGAAGGTGATGATGTAATTTTAGTTTTCGCAGTGCGATTCTGTGAAATGAAAATCTGGGGAGGCTAAATTTTGCACTGCATGGGGTTTGTGACTAACCCTTGAATTCACTGCACTTTGAAACTAAGTCACAGAGTGCAGGTGAAATACAGCACGTCTTTACAGGAGGATCTAATGTGTGCTCAGATCACTTTTACACTGAGTAAAACACATGCTTTAAGTCTGAAACATGATAGCCATTATTACATTCTCTGCGTTGCCGAAGAGGGAAGAAGCTGTAGTCATTGTGTGGGCAGACATCTACAAAGCTCTGCTTTATTGCTATTCAATGCATTTCCAACGAGAGGAAGTCAACCAGTCTCACACATAAAACACTCCACGATTTCTGAATACAGCTGCAGCCTTATCAGCGCTGAAAAAAACAGAAAACACTGCTAATAACTGAACTGAGGCCTTCCCCTCTCACTGTTTCCTCTCCTACAACAAAAATATTTTGCAGCTGGGCTTCAGCTTCGTGGGATGCCATTTTTCTCATTTGCTGTTGCATAGTCTCAAGGCATTTGAAAACAACAAGCAGTTCTCAGTGCAAAGCCAGGCAAAGCGCACGATTATAGGGCATGTGCTTGCTTGCATGGCCTTCTCTTTTCCCCCACTGGGAAACATTTTTCTCTTTCATACATGGCAGTGTGCTAACCACTCTCTTATCTTTTCTTTCGGTTGGAGCAGATTAAATACCTAGTGCGATGTAAATAAGAAGGAATTCTATCAACCACCCTCGCAGTGCTTGTTACTGAAATGCACGTAGCTTTGCTTCTGACTTTAGCTAGCGTACTCGGTGTGTAAGGTTCCCCCCGCCAAGTTCTTTGTTTACAAAGTAGTTGAACAACAAAGACAAATTATTTAGACCTGTAACGTTTGTTTTCAGAAAGAGGATACAGCACCCTTGCAGAGTGTTGAATCACTGCAACGAAACAGGACCAGAACACATGAATGTCAGTAGCGTTTTAAAGGTCAGTGTGATAGTGTCCCAACTTCTGCCAGACAAAGTCAGTTTGTGGTGATTGCATCTGACTGACAGGTATCTATTGGCTTACACTATGAGGTAATCAAGTAATCACGTGAAGTGAGAGAGGGACTTTCAGCAGCAGCTCATTCCTTTGCACCGTGTGCTGTACTGTTTGCTTAGTACTAGAGTATACCCCAGAGTCAGAGTCAGAGATGGTGGGTAGGAGGGTCATTCAAACTTTAGTCAGAAAGTGCTTCAGGTTAAATAGATTTAACCATAACAGAAGACTGCTTTTTGGACTGACTATGAAAAAGACTGCGAAAAAAAGAATGACGGAGAAGTCTGAATCTATTAAAACAGACACAATATACAGTAATAAAGACAGTTCTGATTTTGTCTTAATGAAGAATGATAGATTTAATAGCATTGTCTTCAACTCCCTATGATTTTTTTCCCTACACATCAGTCTTCAGGAGACCTTCTTTACAGTCACAGTGCAACAAGACTCAAGTTTGACAAGCCACAGCCTCCAAACATACAGATGATAGAGGATTATCCTCAAAGTTTTAAAGGGGATTGAGGATGTTAATTTCTATCTTGCCTCCACAGACAATACTGAAAACTCTGTCTCAGACCAGTTCTGGAGTTGACTATTCTGAGCTTTCTATTTCTTGGCCAAAAAAGGATAAGGTGAGCTAGGACTGGACATTAATTTTGGCCTGCCTAGTAGATCTAAATTCTAAATAGTACATATACTATTGCCTATGTGAGTTTAGACGTACATTGTAAAACCTAAGTTTGCTTTTTCTTTTTTGCCTGGATAAAACGACTTTCTGTACAAACCTAACATAAGATAGAGCTCAAACAATGTTTCAGAGGTAGTAGTAAAGGCCGTAACCCAAATAAATTGCTTTCCCAAATAATTGAAATTTGGAAAAACTGTAAGTGGCCAAAGCTGAGTCTTCCAAAGGTTGGTGTTGACAACCTAGCAATACTTGCAGGTATACCTATGATCTTTTCTGTAGCTAATTATTACGTATTTCACAATGCATTTCATACATATGTGTTGTAAAAAATGTTATGCAGTCTAAAAGCAGGAGTAAATATATCCAGCTGTTTCCCAAAATATACTACTGTATAGGTTTTAAGATATTCTCTGATCTCTCATAATGCAAACCATAGAGCTTCTTTGCTTTTAATAGTAAAGTTGTCCCTTGAAGGAAAAAGAGTAGGCAGCTCAGAGCTAGCAATAGTATGGTATGTTTTTTCATTTGTAGTAAGCTCTAGTTACTAGTATGAAATTTAATTTTCATTAACAGAGTTACACTGAAAAAAAAGGATATTAAAAATAGAATTAACTAGGCAGTATGAAGGAATATTGAAGTAGGAGAGGAGGTATACTTAATGAAGGCAAAATATATAACAAAAAGAGAAGGAAAATCTATTAGTTTTTTGTAAAAGAAACATAATAGAGTGAGAACACAAGATTTAGTACATAATAGAAGATGGAGGACAATGTCCCACATAATGAAGATTTGCTTGAGCATAATTTTGTATGAAAATAATTCATACCTCAGAAATGGTTGAGTTTATGGGAGAAATAATTAATTGGATTTATCTGTCAGAAGAGTTGCATCTGATTTTTAGGTAGTTACTGATCATTGACAGACTAATTTAAAAATTCCCTTATTACTAGCTAGTTTTACTGCCTATGTAAAGAATGCTTTAATATTATGAGACTAATGAACAGTTATTACTTGGTCAAGCAAAGAGCGACTATATTTGTTGGTACAAGTTTCTTTCAAGGAAGGAGAGCTAAACTTCCCTATACTGAAAGTTGAGCAGGAGGAAGATCTATGCTTATGAAGAAGTTCTTTGCTTATAGAGGTTCACTTTTTAATAATCCAGCTATATGAGGTGTTTCCTTCTACATATAGGCTACCTCCATTCGTACATGTCCACAACTTCATGTAATGGTCACTGGAACAAGCATATAAATAGAGATTTTTGAGAGAAGGAGCACAAAATGTGCTCTTTAGTCCATATTTAAACATCTGAATAAAAGACCCGATTTGCAATAGCAGTGCACTTGAGCTGCCACTGTGATCAGTGGGGATTATCAAATGCTTAGAGACTAAGAGACTTGAATGCTTAGAGTCTTGGGACTCGGATGCATTTCAAGAGGGATACACCCTACAGTTGTCTCTATTCTAGTCTATGAGCTAGGTAAAAAAGGTGCCCATGAAATGGGTGGAAAATGCCAACAGAGAAAAGAGGAAAGTGATTTGACAGGACAAGATGAAAATGAAAACCTTTAAGAAATTAAACTCTAAACCTTTCCTAGGCATTACCTTTAGGAAAGGGAAAACAAAGGTATTCATACTTACAAATGGGGACTAGGCAGCAGTACTATAGAAAACAACTGGGATTTGCAAGTATATCTTTAACTTCATTAGACAAGCTTTGGGGAAGCTCTGCTTCAGTACTTCTAGTAGCTAAAACAAGGATGTTTGTGCATGTAAATGGTTGCCACTAAGATGACGGGTGATGGGAACATTAAAGAGGCAAAACTGGCTACTTAAATATTCCATGAATGACTGACTACGCACTGTCTTTGGTCAGTGGGATGAAACATCCAGTGTTCAATGTTTTAGAAGAACATCCATTTTCTAAAATGAAGAAAATGCAAAGTATAATCCATTGTTGTACAGTTTACTCAGCTGTGGAAAGACTTTAAATTGGTGCATCAACAAGAGGGATGATTTAAAATGGAAACTTAACATTTCAAGGGGGGAAATATTTACAATGGAAAGCAGAGAAAAAAAATGCTAGTTACTGCAGGAAGCTGAATTTTCGAGAAGAAAGAAAGCAAATGGAAACCATGCAGATCAAGATGGAGTTTTGTGTATGTTTTTTAAACTTACTCTCAGCATCTGTTGGGGAACAGCCAAATTCTGTGAATCAATGAGTTTAGAATTAAAGTGAGTATATTCATAAATTGTATATATTTTAATAATTTAATTAAAAATAGTAAAGTCTCAAAGTTTTGGTCTAGACCATTCATTTCTTTGTACACATTCAGAAAAGTCTTTATAAACTAATAAACCTGTGAACACCAACGTTTACACAGAATCACAGAATGTCAGGAGTTGGAAGGGACCTTGAAAGATCATCTAGTCCACTCCCCTGCCTGAGCAGTTTATTGTTATAGGTTCTAATTATACAGTGATAGATGTAAATTATCAGAAAAACAAATCACAACAGAACAGCTGCCAGTGGCTGAAACTATCTATGTAAAATACCAGTGTGAGTTTTTTGAGGACTAGTCTTACCTGTGGTTCAGCCTTAGTCCAGTGAAGTCTCCTTTTCAGGAGAAACAGCTGAAACAGCTCCATTTCAGTCATTGTTATGTTAACACTACTAAAGTTGTCTTCAGGTTACTTCGTGTAATATTTACTTCACATGCAATAAACCATTGCATATATATTTAATTAAATTTGTGGGTTGGTAAAAGAGTAATTGTAGGTTTCTCTTCCACATTTTTCTGTCAAGCTCATTGAAAACCTGAAAAAAATCAAAACATCCTTAGAAACTAGTATAATAAAAGCTTTTTTTTTTTCTAGGAACATCTTAAAGAGTATCCAAATTAAAAAATGCACTAAGAAACAGCTAAAATAATTTTTAAATAGCCATTTTAAGACGATAAGCCAAAAAAAACCCAACCCCAAAACAAAAAACAAACCACTTGGAAATCAGCATTATGATCTATTATGGTCTATTTTGAACTTTTATAAAAAATAAGTTTTGTGAATATACTATTGTAAACTGGCATGTAGTGGAGTCACCAGCCAGTCCAGAATAACAGAAAACAGTTGTATTTTTGTAATCAGTAATATAGCTGATGCTTAATTTCGACATCAAGTATCAGCATAAGGAAATGGCTCATTCAGAAAGGACATAATGTGGAGTGAAGAATATAAATATATTCTACTGTAGAAAGACTGTTAAGGGAAAATGGGATTTTGATTACATTAATGACCCATCAATCCAAGTCAGGTACATATTTTATATCACAGTACCCTTAGACTGCACACTTCTTTAGAGCATTCAGTTTTACAGGTAACTTACATCTCATCCCCATTTCCAATATTTTTGCAATTAAAATTCTCTGAGTTGAACTTCATTTAAGTTAGTCCATGAAGTGGTAAGGTCTGAAGCCAGTTATTTGCTTATTGAGTGTATAACCCACTAAAACTGACAGAAATCCTTAGGGGGGAAGGTAGAGAGGGCATTGTGATAAGCCCTAAGTTCTCGCTGTGAACATCAGCAGAGCTATCTCATTATCCTCTTTCTAAGTGCTTCAATACCTTCAACTGCAATAAGACATATGTTAAGAAAAAACCCCAAAACATTCAAAAAACACCCATGCCAAACAAAAGCACCCACTCACACACAGTGTGACTGTGGTTAAGCTCTTGGTGTTCTGAGACAACTGCTGGGCACACTGACCAATAGTATTTGCCTCTTTATACTCCTTCCCATCTGCCTATGCCCATCTACCGACTTGTCTATTATTTAGTCTTTGTAGTAGTCAACATCTTTTACTTTCATGTTGGAAACAACATGTAGCATAAGAAGGCCTTGGGTTCATTATGACATCAATAAACATTATTGCAGCTAATACGCTTTTAATGTTTTCATTTTTTAAATTTTTTTCCCTTTTGACTACATTGATTTCTCATGCCGTGGGATTGTAGCTCATGAAGATCTTTGAAGAATTCTGTGCTACCTACATTTTAATGACAATGTGTACCTCCTGCTGGTTTGGCACAAAATAAGGGTTCCAGTGAAATCTAATTTGCAGCCAGATGGGGAAAAAACATATCTGCTTTAACAATGAGCAAACATATTTAGTTCATGGGTTATTAATTAGCTCCTGGTTTTCTTTCCCCATCAAGTGGGATAGAAATTACTTAAATTGCTGTTTCTGTATCTTATGCTTGTCTTTAAAAAGTGGCAATAAATGGAAGAATGTCTTTCTGGAATAAGTTTCTACACCTGCTTTGTTGAAACTAAATTGCAAAAATTAAGGGCTTTCTTTGAGGATCAGGCTTCTCTTGTTGATCCAAAAGGTTGGACAAGCTGAGTGGAATCTCTCCAGCCTCACTGTGATTTGCTTGTGCTGAGTGCTGTGAGTGGCATCGAAAAGCATCCCACTTTTTCAGTGGAAAGCATCTTTGAGTGGAGGAAAAAAAAGTGAGTTTTGATGGGTATTCCACTTGTAAAGAACAGCTTGCTGAATGGCATCGTGCACTTGATTCACTTACGCTGCCTATTTGAAGCAGTATGCGACTGTGATCCTTAACTCTAAATCTGTGCTGATGCAATCAGTCCCTTTCTCTTAAGTTAATGAGCTGGTCTACGTTGATTTTCATGTCAGCTTAATCAGACCGTAAGCTCTTCAAGGAAAGGAATTGAAATTTCTGTGCTGTGTGGCATCCAGCCTGCTAGAGAGAGATTTAATTCAGGATGGTAACAGTACTTATAAAAAAAAAACCTGGTAGCCATTTTATTAAGTAGAGAAATTAGTATTTTAATGATAGTGTCTGTCATAAGTCCTCTGTTTAAGTGAAATATTAGGTTAAAATAAAACATATTAACCATCAACTAATATTATGGATACTTGACATGTGCCTTACTCAGCACTGTCATAATAATGGCATTTTCCTTTTTTTCTTCACAATACAATAATACTAATTTCACATTCTCCACTATTTCCCTTGCAAAACACTAAATTTGGAAGAAAATTATTTTTGTGTTTTCAATCTCTCTCTGTGCCCATGTCGTAAATATAAGATCACAAAGTAAATATATAATTCTGCTTCATCCAGTGATACTGAGAATTAGTGACACAACACATCATTATTACCTGCCTCTACTTGGAAAAATCTCATTTGCAACTTCTTAATGTGGCAAGGAGTACCATTTTTTTTTACAAGTACTCCAATTAAAAAAAACAATTACATTAATTAAAAATAATTTACTCTATGAGTTGCCACGATAAGTGAGTTTTCCTTTTTGTACAATAATCTATTTTTACTCATGACCTTTAGCTCGTGGATTTGCTACTCAGGAGAGGTGCTGAGCTCTTTGAGGTCTCTCAAAGTGACGTTGCCTGTCCCCGTGACTAGGCAGCTCTGTAATATGGATGCACTGCCACCTGCCTTATTCCACAGAAACTGCCAGTCACTCTGCTTCGAGGTTATCTGTGAGTTCAGTCCTCACAGCTCACCTCAGTGTCCTGCTTCTGCCGAGAGTGATTTAACTTCTTAGTTATCACAGAATGACTAGGTTGGTAAAGATCTTTAAGATCATCGAGTCCAACCATCCCTGTCCTGTCCTAAACAATATCCCTGAGCACCTCATCTGTCCATCTGTTAGATACATCCAGGAATGGTGACTCAAGCACCTCCCTGGGCAGCCTCATGGCATCCTGTTCCACATCCCAACAACTCAGTGAAGAACTTTTTCCTGACATCTAATCTGAATCTGCCCTGGCACAGCTTGAGGCCATTTCCCCTTGTCCTATCACCTGTCACTTGGCTGAAGAGACCATCACCCACCTCTCTACAACCTCCTTTCAGGTAACTGTAGGCAGTGATAAGGTCTCCCCTCAGTCTCCTCCAGACTAAACAACTCCAGCTCCCTCAGCTGCTCCTCATAAGGTTTGTTCTCCAGACCCTTCACCAACCTGGTTGCCCTTCTCTGGACCCGCACCAGGACCTTGATGTCCTTCTTGTAATGAGGGGACCAGAACTGAACACAGTACTCCTAACAGGCTTCAGACCAAATTATTCTGAACAGGGAGGGAAATAGTGGGTGTTGTGCTTTTTTGAGGCAAGAGATAGAAGATTTTCTTTTCATTTGGCATATTCTGGGAATTTTATTTTTTTATTTGAGAACAAAATGTAGTTCATCTTTTGCTCTTGAAAAAAAAATTAGTCTGAGGCAAAACTCCAGCCATTTTCCTTCATTTTTCCTACCATCAAATGAAGAGAAAGAGACTGTCATCATGACATAAATGCAGATGATTTGGGAAACGATAATGTGATAATCATGACTTCTCACACAACTTTCATGCACAACTATTAGCACCTGATGTACCTGTCAGCTATTTTGATGCAGAAAATCAGTTTTATCAGATGAAACTGTTTTCCATCCTCTAGATCCATGAAATTGCTAAATTTGATCTCTGTACAGAATAAGATGAAAAGTTAGCAGTTGATACTGTATAAATGTTTCCAATGTTTTCTGAATGTACCCAATAAATAATAATGAAAAAAAAACCACCCAGACTGAACACATTAATTTTTCTATGTTTATTTCTATTTTTATATTGAGTTCCCATGAAGAAAAAGACGTCATTCATTGAGACTTCCCGTCATACATGTTTGGGACAAGTATCTCAAGACTGAAGAAGGCTGAAGCAAAGCACTCACACAGTTAGCATATATATCTGAGAACTTTCAGGGGAGCGAAACAGTGAAGAGGCCTCTTTATGCCTTGTCAGAGCTCTGGCAGAGAGGTGATTAGCAAACCTAGCCATTGATCAAACCTCTCTTCATTACCGGGAAGGCTCATGCATATGCAGTCAATTGCCTAGCAGGGACAAGAGAAAATTAAAACTTGCATTCAGCCACACTTGCACTATCAGAAGCTTAAATATTATAGGAATGGTGCTCCAGGTAGAGAACTTAGAGTTCTCAAAAAATGCCAAGGTTGCCTAGAAGACAGGATCTTGTGGAATTCCCTAACGCTTTCAGGACTGAAAGAGCTATAGAGATTTTAACTTTTGGAGGATGGAGAGAAGGAGCAAGATCTGAAAAGCAGGTCTCCAAGATTTGCATCCATCTTTACTCCTGAAAGATATTTAAGCACACCTTTACAGAAACCCCAGCAGGATTTGGTGATGTGCTCTAAGTTGGATATCGGTAGTGTTTTGAAGAATTGTAAGCACATTTACTCAATCAGTGATGGCACAGTGACTAGTTCTTCCAGCTCATCAAAAAGCTTGCCTTTTGAGTTGTTACTGACTAGATAGAAGAATCAGTTTCAACCTAGTCATTTTTGCATAGTAAATTTAAGCAAAAACTGGAAAAAAAGGACACTACATGATTAATTTAACCTGACTTTGTTTATAAAATATTCTTTCAGCTCTCTCACAAACACCACTTTCCTGTCTTAATCTGTTTTTCAACAATACCACTATATCACTTCAGATAAAACCTGCCATTTCCAAATCTGAAATACAAGATTGAATTGCTCCATCCAATGTGGTTTTGATGTTTGTCAGTCTGTCTAATCTTCAAAATGCAACTTTTTGCAAAGTTTTCAGTATTTTTATTTGACTTGATCAGAAGTCACTATAACATTCTTGTTTTTAAAAGCAGAGTTTAGTCTTAAATCTCTCCCAATATAGGAATGTACTTAAGGTAATAAAACTATAAATATATTCTAAAAAAACTTAATACCATTAGTATGTACAATTGTATGCTTTAGAGTGTGAGGTTGGAGATCAGTCACCAAAATTCACTGTCAGTCTAGGCAGGACTTGGCCAGCAATGAGATGCAGGCAAGCACCTAAGTATCTCAATTATGGTTTTATATACAGAGTGATACAGAATAGTGAAAGCTGCATCCCACACTGAAACACGGCAAGCAGTCATTAAAAAGAGGAGTAAGGAATTTTACTCACTGAAGAAAAGTATTGTCTACTAGCTAGTTTATATATAGGCAGTGACCTCTTGTCTACCAAAGCAATATATAGGTATTGAAGGAGAGGAAGTAATTTTGGTTTATAATTATGAAGAATGGCCTGATTATCTCCTGTGCAAGCGTGGGTTATCTTGAGTCTTCGAGCGAAAGAATAGATCTGTCTGCACATCCTTGAAGTATTGGTGGGGAGGAGAGCTAACACTCCACCAAAGGGTGAGAAGGGAGCAAGTGGAGATGTAAGCACATCTGAAGGTACACTGTGAACGTGTTTCCCTGCTGAAAACTGAAAGAAGCTGTAATAGTCAAGATTTCACATGGAAGCTACTGAGCAGAGGCAATCTGAGACAGGAGGCAAAGACCCAAGCCCTACACGATAACGTCTCAAAATGGGCAAAGTATATAAGTGGGCAAAGTGAATAAGGGAGAAAGATTTTTCTTACTAACGTATCTTTAATACATACGTCTCTACTCAGAGGGTAATGGGACTAGGCTACATTTCAGTCTCACCAGTCAGATGGAGGGTTCGCACCACAGACATCAGGAGAGAGTCATGGTTAAATGTGAAGCTTGCAGGGAAAATGTCAGTGTCATTACTGGTTTCCACTGCATTACAGGCTAAAGGAAGCCACATGCTCCACAAGCTGCTCAGTAACTTTGGAGTGAAAACCATGTAGGAGATAAGGCATAAACATTTAATGAGTCAGTAAAAGTCTACAATAGCATCCTCTGATGCAGCAGGCTCTTTCCAAAAGCTTTGCAATGCATTATGCTTGCTTTCCCCAGGGGTTTACTTCTTTTTGAGCAGTGGAATAACATGAATTCCAAAGGCTTTTGGAATCCAAAGATTTGGGAAAGGGAGGGAAGAAGATGTTTCATTCAAAACCAAAATGGAAAAAGCACTGTATTTAGCTGACATGTTTAGACATGTTAGACTTCATATTTATCTGTATTATGAGAATCCATAATCTGGAATCGCTCTTCCGTCCTTCTACCCAGCTTTTACCTCTGTATCTCTCTGGAAGCATAGACTTTAGTATAGGTCTCCGATGCTCAGAAACTAAAAGTTCTTTATCACTTCTCTGTTCTGCAATCATTTATAAAAGCAGAGCCGTAATCATTAAGTTAATGTTTTGTCTCCAAATGTATATTACTATATTTAATTATTTATTTTAATTGCAACATCACGTGCAAGATCCTGGCAAGATTATATTTGCCTGTTACAACAGCAGAGTCAAAAACCCCGAAACCCAGCAAGGGCCATTGTGACAAAAAAATCCTAAGCTAGGTAGACAAGACAAATGGAGAGACAAATGGATGGAAAGGGATTAAATTAGTTGCTCTGATCTGCAGAGCTCATCTGTGACAGTGTCTGCAGAAACCCTAGATCTTACTAGGAACAAAACTGTCAGATCTGACAGTCTATCAAGCTTTGCGAAAGTTTGGTCACACAACTGAAAGCCACATATAATCTCACCCAAAAGTCACAAATCAAAGCCCTACACAAAAGCTATTCAGGGAAAAATAAAACAACGAAGCAACCCATGTTCATCTGTTTTATTTGTTTTGTTGCTTCTCCATCACTCACAAGTTCCCTTCAGCCTAGTGATGATATCTATCCCCAGATCTTGAAAAACTGTAATATTCCATACAAAGTGAGTGTGCAGACAGAATTGTCTGTGATTCAGATGACTCTCAGTAACTGAATTATCTCTCAGGGCATGGCCAGTGACAAAGGGAAAGCTTCATGCATCACATAATCCCTAAATGTTGGTTGATGCCTCATATCAGGAGGAAGGCACCATGCACACTCTGGCTAATAAGAAACACGAGTGAATTTATGGGTAGGGAACATGAGTCATTCTTCATAAATACAGAAAAATTTGCTGAGGCAATTGCCAGGTTTCCCATATATCACCTGAAGACACACCACACCGAAGCATCCAGTTCTGAGGTAGGAATCCCTATGTAGCATTTAGCATATGGTGCATATGGTGGAGTACTTTGTGTGAACAAAGTGGATAAAGAAATCAAACAAGATTTCAAAATTTTTTTTTCCTATCTTAACTTTGAATGCTCTGTAGTGGGGATAGAGCAAAGATGCATTTCAACGAAAAGCAATCAAAAACTAGAATCTCAGTCTTAGTATGTGGCTTGCAAGACTATGAATGTGGAGAGGTACAAGGCATGGAGCTGCCATCAATAATAAATTATCTCTCTCCAATTATAAACATCTTATGAACTGGAAAATACCATATAGTGCATTTCCGAATGCTCATTATGTGAAGAACTCCAGTCTCCTGGTGGAGAGCAGTTACTGAGAAATCTGAAGGAACTTCTGTCTTAAATTTCTATTCTAACCTATTTTTTTTAATTTCTTATAGTCCACATGCTTCTACTATTGCACCCAGTGGCATCTGTGGCAGGTAACCAGAAATCTTGCCAAACCTTCTGGACAAGATTTGAAAACAGATTGACACCCTGACACTTTCATGTCAGGAAGCTTTTGTAATACACTCTTTTGAAGCATGTGATGACTACACTGAGAGTCACAATCTGCTCTGGTAAATTAAGAATTCCTCTTAGACGTGTGACAAAAAGTTTGGTCTTCTCTGCTCTCAGGAGACTGGATAACCATGAAATATTGGGAATCCAAAAGTCACCTCATTAGTCAAACAAGAATCAATATAACACACTCATATAATGGAGCACAGAAGAGGCAAGGTTCACAAATGCTCACCCTGCCTCAATTGTTTACATTTCTGTGCCACTGCCTGTTACACAGTGTGACTGGCTCACAAGCAAGGACTGACAACCTTAAAGAAGACTTCCTGTGCCAATAGAAATGTCACATGGTGGCCAAATCTTTTCCCCTGGAAACTCATCCATGATTTAATAAATCTGTTTTGCTTCAGAAGGTTTTTCTGCAACATTAAAAGACTTAATATTGTTCCACCGCATGTCACAGGCCCCACTTTTCTCTCAGCGCTCTACAACTGTGCTTGGAAGGGCATGTGCCCATCTCTTCAGCAGGGCGAGCATCCCCAGAAGTGCCAATAGCTTCTTGGGCTTATTTACCTCCATAGTGTTTTCCTCTTGGTGTGGGAGAAGCTGGAACAACACATTTGTGCTGAACAACATATTGTGGCTCAATACCAGGAGGCACCACCACCAGTCTGGCTTTCTCTGCTTGGCCCCAGAAGGACAGCATGAGAACTTGAGCTGCTCTTGCTGGCAGAGGGATGGGTATGTATTTTGAATCACTTGGCCCAATTTAGTCACAGAAAATGGGTCAGTATCAAACTCAAATCTTTCCATCTGAAATGTATCCACAACAATTTAGACTTACAGTTTATTCCTGTCCATTTTCTACACCAAGGACTTTGCTAGGTTCTCTGTAATGGGAGTGGGGAGTACATGAGAGAAAACACTGATTATAATGGATAGCAGATAAAGAACCCTGAGTGACACACCACAGCACAAAATGTTCTGCTCTTCCCACCTCAAACAAGAAAAGTAAAATCCCTTCCAAATGTGAGGAATTAAATTATACTAAGGTGAACACCATCCAGGACCATATGAGGTGTTCTTTCCTTGGATAAAAGAGTATCACACAGCAGAGGACATTTAATTCTTCCTCTGATTTTTTTTTTTTGTTAACCAACCATACTGCTTGTTCTCATTAATTATATACATCCCAAAATACATTCTGGTAGTCGCAGTCACTCAGAGATGAGTAATATAAGAACAGAATATTAACTGTGTCATAAGCAGCTCTTTCCAAAGTATATTTAAATTAATGGATGTAAGAAATTATTTCTTTTCTAATGAGAATCATTAAACATGAGATGGAATTTCAGCAACATCTGAAAAGGCATAACAGATTGTCACTGGTTTCAAAGCCTGAGCAGCAGTTTGAGCACTACTTTCCAAGGTGAAGAAAAATGTATGGGAGAAAAAAATAGTCTTTAAACCAGTTAGAACTACAGGCAAAACTGATAAAAAATTCTTACCTTGGGATCACCAGATAAAATGAACCTAGTGAACCTAGAGAAAATGAACTAAGTGAATGGATGGAAAAAAGTGATGTCTTTGCCTGAAAGGATTTACAATCTATATTGAAAATAGGCAAGAAATGGATGATACAAACAAACAAAAAAAAGAGTAAGGCAACTGCATTTACCATATTTTGTTAAGTCCAAACATTCATTATCCATCCAAAATGTTAAATGCTGTGAAGTAAAACAGTATTTTACAACAGTAGAAGCATGGAAACAGAAAGCTTGAGCAAGATGGGGCCAAGTCAGAGGCCCTAACCAAAAGTTGAATCAAAGAACAGCTGAATACAACAAAGTCTAATCCATTTCTTGATCCTTTAGTTGCAGGCTGTTATGTGACCCTCTCAAAAATAACAAAAGGTACAGTAAATACCAGAAAAAAAACTTATCACTTGGAAATATCCTGGATCATCTATCATCACCTCTTTTTTACTGTATTTTCTGTTAGGAATGTTGAAGTATTTCGGTAGAGAAGCACACATTTTTACATGATGCAAACCTTTATAAACACCTTGTCTTGATGCAACACTGATAAATACCTGACAGTAGTTTAAGCGCATCAGGCTCTTAATAGAATTCTGTCTCTGCTGCCTGTATAAACAATGCTTTTTTGAATCCAAAATCCAAACCCAGTCTTCAGTACACACAGGATTTTTCTTCTGCGAGAAAGTCTCACGGTTCAAAAAATGTTATCTTTAGCGATATAAGTTTTTAAGATTTTAAAAATTAGAAATAAAAAACCCAAATATTTTGGTCAGGTAATAGAGCCAAGCCAATGGCTACAGAGTTTCCCATCCTGTTTTTTTTATCAAAATTTAGAGGGCTGCAGAAAACTATACTGAGCCTTTGCTCAGCATATACATTCATTATAAACTGGATCCTTCCATTTTTCAGCATTTTGGCTACACTTTTGCAAGGCTGTGGGGAATAATTCTGTCTGGGTTTCACCTGAAATTATGCACTGAGGTAACTAGAGCTATGTCAATTATAAACAATGATGAACAGATAAAAGTTCTTTTGTCTTTTAAGCTGTTAATGTTGATACTTACAGATGGAAAATCCTGTTCGATTTGGTCAGCATGAACAGTCTTCAAATGGAACAAATTCTGAATAAATCTAGAAGAACTGTCAGATGAGATATTACAGCCAGAACACAGCCTAAAATAAGATCCAGAGATCCTGGCTGTCATTTTCTAGTACTTTAATTAATACATTGATCTTTCCTTCTGAACCTCTAATGAGGCCCAGCTTCCTCCACCCACACAGAAGGAAAATCTTTATTATGACTTAATCACACACAGAAGTGTGAGTCAGTACATTCATTATCCTTAAAGTCAGTCATTTCCCCAGTGTAGGAAACCACAGCAAAGAGGAGGGCCCTCTGGACAGAAGAGCCCAGAACCATATTGGTCATTTCCACAACAGCTGATTTAGGCATGAGTTATGAAAGCAATACTATTTTGTTACAATTATCTTTAGCAATTGCTTTGCATCAGAGTCACGCCTTAGGGAGACTGTAGGTTTTCTCCCAGGCATCTGTGTTCCATTAGCAGATGTAACTCCAAAGGGTTTGGGCAGAAAGTAAGAGAAACAAGAGGAATTTTTCCTATAAACTGACTGAAAACCTTTGTGATGTTATCAGGTTGCCTATCACAAGCTTTTAGTTTTGATCTATGTGAAGCTTACAACAGATACTGCTGTCACATCTGAATGGTATAGTCTAGTATCAAATTGTACTATAGGAAATGGCTTGAAAACTTAACAATGGCTATGGGAAGCATTACTGATTTTTCAGGATCTGAGCAATTTTTCAAAATTGTCTTACAGAGATTTGTTTCAGAATTCAGGTAATAGCTCAATCCTGAGAGGAACCTTTGCAGTCATTTCTGAATTTGAACAAAAAAAGGTTCTCATTATTACACACAGCAGTTTATTTTCTATAAATCTTTTCATGTCTATTATTACCTTTATCCTAGCAATTCATTCTGCATTTGATTTACACTTTTTTTATTTCATTATAGATATGCAATTAACTGACCAGGAATTAATACAATGTTTCAATATAAGATTTGACAAAAATATATTAGAGAATTCAGGAATAAAAACATCCCTCTAAATGTTAACAAAGTATAAATTTTTTCCACTGTCCCACCCTCCCCCCTCCCCATCTTCCTTTTTGATCTTATTTGTGAATTTTGACACTTTGAGTACATTTCCTATAGTGAAAATCAGAGTTCTAATGTTGCAAATCAATCACTGCAGTTCCATTATAGTGTTATTATAATATCTAAATATAAAAGAGAAACAGTTATTCTCATCTGTATTTTCAGCAGTAGCAATGCTGAAATGCAGCTGACATCACAGGATGGAGAAGCAGAAATGACCACGCCTAAGGAAGAAGGAAATTGAAAAAAAAAAAAAAAAAGGAAAATTATAGAACACAGAAAAGTTATTCAGGTTTCCTGTAACATTTATGAACCTTCCTCTAACTTTTATCCCTTCCTTTAGGAGCCTTATTAGATGATCTGCAAGATGTCATTACTTTATGACTGCTGTGTAAGTTAATGTGATCTCGAATGCTGTTTATAAGAAATTATAAGAAATTCAGTATTTCTTGAATACTTAGTATTTACAATGCCAAGGAACCAAAGATAAAAAGGCCGTTATGTCAAGGTTTATAAAGTTAAGAAATGCAAATAAATGCACTGTTTAACTGCATCCCAGCCTCATTCAGTGCATCAACTATTGATAGACAGCTATTCAGTATTTTGGCTATTATTTCCCACTTCTGATCAATATATGGGTAATAACTTTTCATGTCTTCTTTATAATATTTATACTGAAGAAATGCTGTTCTAAAAGCAGATTTTATGCACAACTTTCTATGCTATTTGTAAGTATAGCATTAGGGTGTCTCACAATGCTCCCGTGATACAAAGATACAGTATTCCCTCCCTCTCATGAAGAGAAGCATCCAGCCAGGAATTAAAGACAGAAGTTTCTGTTAATTTAGATACCCTATCTGAAATGCCTACAACTTGGTTTTGAAGTATCCAGTAAGTACTCAAGTGTCCTATTTTGAACGTAGAAAGCACAGGACTCCTTGGCTTAGCTTGTAGAGTGGAGCTGTAATAGAATTCAATTTAGCCCATAGCATTTAGAGGTCTCACTTAATGAAACTATGCTTCAGTGAACAAATATAGTGTGATTATATAAACTATCTTACTATGTAACTAGCACACAGTATGCCCAAAAGAAAAGCAGTCAATATTGGTATGTCCTTCTGCCAAAATGGCAAGAGTGACAGTGACAGCTACAAGAACCTCTCATGGCCATGGGTACCAGTTTCCTGCAAAAACTCTGAGGTCACTACTGCCTCTTCTATCATCCCCCAAAAAAGTATGATTCTGCCTGCAGTGAGTTATACTTCAGGGCAGATGTGATTGGGGATCACCCTCATACAGTTTTTCCCAGGTTTTTTAATATAAATATTCATAAATAGTTCAGTCTGAGGCAGCACAACTGGTCTAGATCAAGCCCTCTAAAAGAAGTATATAACCAGTTACAAAGAGGAGGACTGGAAAATTGGAGCCTGAACATCTTGCAGTTCTAAAAGTGAGAAATAGGCCTAAAAGGACAACTGCAGGTGTTTTCCATTTGAATTTTGGTATTGCAATGACATTATTAGTTTGCTCACGTGCCACCACGGTACAGAAGAGGATGGGCTTAGAATAGTTCTCATTCTTCCAATGGAAACTAAGTTTGAAAACAAATCCTGTGTTCAGATCCTCATAGTTTTACTGCACTAAGATTTAAGCAGCTCTGTTGTACAGCACTTACACTTCAGCAAACATGTTTTTCTGCAAGCCAGTTCCTTAAAAGTTTGTTTCTGTCCTCATAGTGATGAACTCTTGGGATTTGACATTTACATAGATCTGAGATTGTGTCAGAAGAAGCTGTCAACAAGATAAAGAGTAAGGCAACCAGAGAGATTCCAGCATCTCAACTACATGAATTTCATCTACCCTGGGGTTTTGAAAGTGAAGATGTAAAAATTTAGTTCGGCTGATAATATTCATAGTATGGCCATTGTTGTGCAACCCCACAGGTTGGGCCACGGCTACCTCTTGCTAAATTCAGATTAAAACATTTACCCCCAGTGGAGAATAAAGCCCTAAGTACATAGTCTGTATATGGATAGGCTTTCAGATTTTCTATATCTGAAGTGCAGCTTGCCTTAGTGTTTGACTGCAAAAGAAACAAGTCTCCTTATTCTGCAAGGCTGTTTATACTGCTGAAATAGGAGACTAGATTCCTGGAACTGCAGTAGTCATGCACATCAGGGATACAGGCTACAAATTGGCTTTATGACAGTTATAGTATGAACTGTATTAATGACACAGTCGGTCTGTGGCACAAAGTTTGCAACGTCATGAGGACCTGAAATATAACACAGTACAAACCAGACAAATACAATTCACATGATCAGACAAGCGAAGTGGCAGAAGCCTTTTTGTTCACAGGATGAATTTTAACTTGTGACAAAAAAACAGAGAACAGCTATCTAACACATACAGGTCAAATGGTGTTACCTCAGAGTAGTACATTCACATTTTGTAATAAGAACTGTACTATTTCATGTTTACCAACTGTACCTGGCAGCCTCTGAATCTATAAAGAAGACCTGTCTGCATTTGAATTGTGAGTGTGAATATACAGAGTAGGATTTGTAGATTGAATCTAATCAAACATCCAGGCCTGGTATAGCCTATAATTGCATCTAAAAGAGACCAATATTTCCCTCCACCAATCTCTTTATGCTACTAGCAGAGAAGATAACTTCTCTTTAAATCAACAGGGCATGTTGAGACTTCTTCACAAATGTATTTTATCTGCTCCTTACATTCTCAAGTTTTAGCTCTTACTTTTTATTAGAAAAGCATATACTCACTGATAAATAGGTTAAAAAAGCTAATCAGATAAATTAAGAAAATACTTTGGCTTCCCAGATTCATTACTCAGCTTTCCAATCAGTGCAGAGTGTTCATTCACTTGTGAAGTGTAAGACACAACCCTCTGAGATTTTTTGCTTTTAGCTGAGGAAAATGCTCCTTTCCCTATAACATGGCAAATCAGTGGCCCAGTCAGCATTCATTTTGCTAATAAAGGAATGTTTAGAAAATTTGACAGTGGTAGACAGTGCATTTCTTTTTACTACAGAGGATGGTTGCAATTGTGCTACTAAACTTCAGAGCTGTTAACAATTTATAATTAATTTCTGGCCTTGCCTTGACAGAGTGTCACATATAACTGTACATCTGCCTCACTATGCGCTGACTTAACCACTAGTTTCCAAGGCTAAGACTGAAAAATGCTATTACAATAATCTGATTTTATTTCATGTACAAGATTCAGACCATAGCTTTAGTTCCATCACTTAAACCAGTTTAAACCCTGCTATATATGTTTCTAGAATCTTGAATTCAATGGATAAAGATTTAATAAAATGTCAAAGTTTCTTCTTAATTCAGTGAAAACCAAATTAATTAAAATGAAAATAATACCTGTTGTACAACTACCTGAAAGGAGGTTGCAGTGAGGTGGGGGTTGGTCTCTTCTCCCCAGTAATAGGTGACAGAACTAGTGGAAATGGCCTCAAGTAACCTCAAATTTAGGTTAGATATTAGGAAGAACTTCTTTACTGAAAGAGTCATCAAGCATTGGAACGGTCTACCCAGGGAGGTGGTTGAGTCCCCATCTCTTGAGGTGTTTAAAAGATGGGTAGATGCAGTGCTTGAAGACATGGTCTAAGGGTAGACTTGGTGGCAGTAGGTTAATGGTTGGACTTGATTATCTTAGGGATCATTTCCAGCCTTAAAAATTCTATGATTCTATGATAATTAAACTTCTGAATGTTAGTTGCCAGAAGACACACTGAACAGCAATCGCTGCCTGGAATAGTCTGAAGTTTCCATTGTTTTTTTCCATTATTTTGGAGTCCTTAACTTTGGATTGGATAGTCGAGATACACCTTTTGATGATGAGATCTTTTCAGTTTGGACTACAGAGATTTTTCCTTCTCTACATGGTGTCTTGATACCTTCATTGCCTGGTAGCCGCTCCATGTTTTTTACAGCTCTGTTAAATAATCCTTCTGACAGTGCAACTGGCTATTTCCCACAGTAATGCCAGAAATAAACCTGTGACAACAATCCATGGTATGTTTCCAAAATGCCTGTCACATAGATCAAAGGAAAATCAATTTTACTTCTTTGCCTTATTGGTCAGAAGCCACAGAGTGTTTTGGTTCAAGGTGAAAAGGTGAAAATAAGGAAGGCAAACCTCAGCTGTGGTCCTCCTGCTTCTGAGCTCTAGCCATGTGAACACTCCTGGGCAGAGTTAAACCACTGATGGAGAGGGTTACATACACTTCTGCTGTACTTGGAAGGTGTTGCCTGTGTTCTGGGAGATGGGACTCCGGACTAGCATTGTAAGACTGAAATGGCAGCTGGAAACGTTGGCAAAAGAAGAAAACTTGAGTTTCTACATCTAACCCCTTTTATTTAAAAATGGTGAATTAACATATTCTGGAAAGTAACAGAGCTGTGTACAAAGTTCTGTTCATTCTTCCACCTGTATCACAAACCTGCTATACAAGGTTTCGCCAGACTGAAACAGCCTGGTGGTTCAGCAGTCTTGCACATGGCATGCAATGCTTTAGTTTCTTATTCTGAGACTAGATGGGAGCCTTTCAAAGTCTGGCCTGTGAGGCAGTATCTCTTTCAAACTTTCTGTTGGCCAACTGACACAACAGGTTTGTGAGGCAGGAACTGGATCTTGTCTGAAACTACATGGCACCTGCCACAGGCCTTGCAGGAGCCATAACCCTCCAACCGATATACAAGAAGTTGCCGTGAGTCCTCAAGGACATCGTGCCCTTGACTGAGATCTCTCCGGATAAACAAGGCCATAAAACTCAGAAGGATGCACAAGATCAAAGAGCCCAGCCATCCGAAGATCAGAAGCAATGATAATTGTTAGCTAAGAGATAATGATGAAATGTAACCAATCATATTATTCCATGTATATCTTGTAGACATTGTATCCAATCCCTGATTTTTAAAGCATAAGTACTTCCTTGAAGAATTGTATAAAAAAAGCAACTTTAGGAGAATAAAGTAGACGCTTTTGCTCTCTATGAGAGTGTGTCTCATTCGCCTTCTCCGAGAGGCTTTTGCTCCCCATGAGAGTGTGTCTTTCACTTTTTCCTCAACTGCGACACAACCACGACAGCACCTCCAATCAAAGTAGGCAAGGAGGAGGGACTGTCAGACAAACAACACGTTAGATAAATCACATTAGATAGCACTGCATAATGGAAAGGATGAGAACTTAAATAATTTATTGTGAACATCTATGCAAATGTCATCTCACAAGCGGGTAGTACTTCAAGTTGTTCTTCCTCATTACGGAATTACCAGCTCTTGCAACTGGCTGAAGTCACTGGTGGCCGTTCCAAGCCATGAATGAAAATACAAGCCTATACTGATAAAAAGGTAACAGGCTGTCCCACTGTGCCTGCAGCTGCTTTCCAATTATTAAAATATTGGAAGCCCAAATACTCTGAAAAGAACAAGTCTTGCAAAAACCATGAAACAAAAAATATGATATTTTTGAAACGGTGGAAGTAGGGATAACTTTTCACTGCATTTTGGCTTTTGAGTCACCTGCAGAGGGAAAAGTAACTCTGCAAATGTTGCAGGCAGGTGAACTGAACAGTTGGCAAATTAAGGAAGAAAAACCCCGTTAACACCTGAAGGGTCACAGCAGAGAACTTAGTCTTTGAAACTTTAACAAGACCTGTGAATGACTTCTATTGCCTCCTCAGCACGACAATGACACAAACCCTAGTTTAATGCTACTGCTGTCTCTGGACTATTTCTCCAGCAGAGTAATTCTGATTGGCGAGAAGAAAGGTTTTTGCACATAGTGAATGTTTTGAGGCATCAGTTTATAGCTGTCAGGAGAGTAATAAGATTAAAGGGAATTGAAGATCTGCAGATGTTCCTGGTGACGTTATGCAGATCCAAAGATGTACTGTGTAATATTAACTTTAAAAAAAAGGTAATGCAAGCCCCAAGATATGCTTATCCTCTATATACAGTTCATCTCTCAAAAGGCATGTAGTACAATAATTAAGTACCAGAAATGAATGAGACTAATCAGTAGCTCTACTTGCTAAAAAAAGTTTAAACCTGAACCCCATTGGAAACCTATATTTCCATCTGCTCTGATAGCACTGCTAGTGCTTTTTATCTGATCTTGTAAAACTCTAAAAGTCGACTCATGCAACTTTTTCGCATGAGTCGACTTTTAGAGATGCTTGCAAGAATTGGAGGCTTGACAGAACAATATTATGAAAAATAAGAGCAGTATCAGCTGCTCATTACTGAGATAATACTAAGAAGATTAAAATGTTTAGTTGCTACACTAAATACAGCAGAAAAAAAGAAATGCTGTTTCCTTGTGCAAGAGCGCTTTGTGAATTTCTCCCACGTCTCTTTTCCTCATCAGCCCTACTTTCCATATACCTGCCTTCCAACATGGTTATTAGGGAAAAAATTAGGCTGATGGAGTTCAGAGGCTGGGGTTAGAGTGCTGTTCCCCACACCAGATGTTTCATCCTACAAAAAAAAAAAAGCAGCTACTCTATTGGACTGTAGATTTGGAACCTGGGGTAATATTGCTAGTGCATAAAGATGTATTGTGAGCCAGGAATTTTCCTGTTGCTTTGGCTTTCTGCAGGATGTTTTGATTTTCATTGTGCACCTGGAATATCCAGCCATTGCTGGGGCAAGTGAGAGTTGGAAACAAGTTAGATTAGGAGAAGGAACAACAATTGTGTGAGTAGAAGGTTTATGTCCTTTGAGCAGCTGATCCCATGGGAAACAGAATAAAATCACAGAATTATAGAACTGTTTTCGTTGGAAAAGGCCTTTAAGGTCATCAAGTCCAACTGTTAACCTAGCACTACCAAATACAGCAGTAAACTGTGTCTCTAAAGCACCACATACGTATGTTTTCAATACCTCCAGGGACGGTGACTTCACCACTTCCCTGAGTGACCAATTCCAATAATTGGCAACCCTTTCTGGGAAGAAATTTTTCCTAATATCTAGTCTACACCTCCCCTGGCACAACCTGAGACCATTTCCACTTGTCCTACCACTTCTTATTTGGGAGAAGAGATCAACACCCATCTGGGTACAACCTCCTTTCAGGTCTCTGTAGAGAGCAGTAAGGTCTCCCCTCAGCCTCCTCTTCTCCAGACTAAACTTCAATTCCCTCAGCAGCTTCTACTAAGACCTGTTCTCTAGACCCTTTACCAGCTATATTCTTTGGGCACACTCCAGCACCTCAGTGCCTTTCTTGTAGTGAGGAGCCTAAAACTGAAAACAGCACTCAAGGTGCAAACTCACCAGAGCTGAGTACAGGGGGATGGATGATCACTTCCCTACTCCTGCTGGCCATGCTGTTCCTAATACAGGCTAGGATGCCACTGGCCTCTTGGCCACCTGGCACACTGCTGTCTCAAATTCAGCCATCTGTCAACTGACACCCCCAGGTCCTTTTCTGCCAGGCAGCTTCTCAGCCAACCTACCCAAAGCCCATAGCATTGCATTGGGTTGTTGTGAACTAAGTGCAGGACCTGGCACTTAGCTCTGTTGAACCTCATACAGTTGCCCTCAGCCCATCAACACAAACAGTCCAGTTTCCTCCATTGAGGACCTTCCTGCCCTCAAGCAGATCAACACTCCCACCCAACTTGGTGTCACCTGCAAACTTAATGAAGGTACACTCAATCCTCACATGCTAAACACCAAAGGAAACTGTGGAAGATGTAGAAACATGATCATACTTACCTATGCCCAGTAAAGAGCTTGATTCTTTATCTGACTTGGTTAGTGAAGGAGCTCAAGCAAGCACAACTTCACAGAGAACATGCAAGTGAATAAATTCCCGGGCATTGTGGTTCAGTCCTAGGCAGATGCTGACCACCACCAGCCACTCACTCCTCTTTATGAGGAGAGGAAACAGTCCAAGCCCCATGGGTTAGGATAAAAACAGTTTACTGATAAGCACTTTGAGAGCAAATAATAACAGACACACCCCATGATAATGGGGAATACTTTACCAGTCAATGAGNTCATAAAAGAAATATAACCAACCACCCTCCCTCTACCTCTGCCCCACCATCCCCTTTTATAGTGGCTGGATTGATGTCACGTGGTGTGGAAACAGCCCTGGTCAACTCAGCTCACCTGTGCTTGCTGCTTGGGAAAGTCCACTCTGTCCTGGTCAGAACTAGGAGACCCAGAAACTTCTTTATGCAACTGGCACAGAATTCCTGTCCCCTGGCCTGCTGCAGTGGAAAAGTAGAGAGCGATCTACTAAGACCTACACGGCCTTGAGTATCTGCTCTCCAGGAGACCTCTCTCACTGCATGGATGTAGATGCTTGGAAAAGGCACATCTCTATGCCATTTACCTCTGCTGTTTGTGCACAAATGAAATATGGATGAACCACATGCACCAAACATATGTGACGCTTCAATATATTTACTTCATGAACCTTCTTGCTTTAGCTTCTGTGACCTTCTTATTCAAGAATCTTGCACCAGTCTTCCAGGGGTACCCAAAAGATAAAGATCCTAAAAAGAAGATCATATTTTGGATTAATAGTAATTATACCTCCCTGACTTCTTAAGACAGTGTTTCTGCACCATTTTTTCTAGCTGTGACACAAATATTGGCCCAAGGATCTGGGCTGTCTCTTGATGGGTACTCAGTCACTGCAAGCACATCTTCCTCCTCAGTTTAGGAGGCTGAGGTGAGTCAGGTAACAGATCACCACCTGAAGGCTGTGGCTTTATTGTGATTTTGTCAAAGTAACTGAATCAAGAAAATAAATGTTTCTTCTCTTTTCCAATGTTAGCAATGTGGGTAAGTGACCACTTGCATCTCTAACAGCTCAGGTGACTTGTAAAATACTGCATGCAGCAAGGGTGTAAGAACAATTGCTCGTGACGTACAGCCACTCTGCCAAGACAGAACTTTCTGAAGCTTTTTTATTATTAGCCTCTGAACCCTTTGACCTAGCAGGATGTAGCAAGAGAACTAAACTGAACAGACTGCCAAAATACCTGCTAATTATCTTTGCTTAACTTCCTCCAGTATCAGTTTATGAGCAGGATACATTTTCAAATAATTAAGTATGAGACCTTTAAAATTTGTTAACTGTTTCATTTTCTAACTGTTTAGTGATACCTGAATGCTTTTTGGAGTCCTTGGATTTGTTCATACTTGCTTAGGACCAAAGCTAGTGAAAAGCTAGCTCCACAAACAGATTGCAACTATGCTGGCAGCAATGCTTTACCCAGTCCTCTCTTCCCAGGTATCCAGCTCTGGTGTCACTGCTCCTGGTTTCAAGACCCCTGGTGAACATAATGTAGATTACTACTACTGCCCTACAACCCTACAACCCTCCACACCCCTTTATTAAATCTCTTCTTGTTTAGGCAAAGTGAGATATTTTTCGGTGTTTTAATGCTTTATTATATAAAGCACATTAGAAAGTAAGATGTTAGAATAATATATTCTCCAAAGTCATGGACTTCTATCTCATTGCCATCATGGTTTGAGTGCTGTATTCCAGTTCCTCTCTTTAATCAAGATTCTTTCTAAACTTTATTTAGTTATAATAAAGTGATATGGAAAAAAGTAAATTAATACTTTGGTGGAATTTTTTGAGGTTCCGGTTTTGAGAGATTCACTGTCATGCTGAGGAGTGCTCCACCACTGATGTCCCCAGGCTAGATAGTCAGAAGGACAGAAGCAGAGGTAGCCAGTAAGGTCTGGAGGCTCCCTTCTTTCCAAAGCCGACCCCTGCCTTAGCTTTTCCACACCAATCCCATTGCACTGCTTATGGACCCTTGAGTTTGTCCTCTATGTTGGGCCTGTCCATTAAAAAATTACCCACTTGCCTTTAAAAGACAGCCCTCCTTTCCTTCCATACTGCTTCTGGAAGATAAGCCATGACAAAATAAATCACTCCTACGATAACTCTTTTTATCAACAAATTCCTACATGTAAACTTCCACATTTTCCCTGAGACTCCAATAAACACCATAGGGAAGCAAAAACGTGCTAGGTCTCTAACAGCCAAAATACTCCATGCTTGCTGCAAAGTGAATATGAATGTGTGGTTCAATTTTATTGGTGTGAATTAAAGCAGAATTGGGTCTCAAAGTACCTAAGTGCATACCTTGCAGACTTACATGATATTTCATTGAGCAATCAGTGCTTTTTCACTGAAAACAAAACTGTACAACAAATACTTTGTGATGGGGAAATTTCAAATTGTTGTCTTCCAACTATTGTACAATTAAAATGAAACATGAACAAATTATTTGATATGTAGAAGCAGGGTAGAAACTAACATCTTGCCAAGGACATGACCAAGGTAATTTTATGCTCATCAATCCAAATTTTTATTTAATAACAAAAAACTCATTTCTTGTACGACAGGAGGAGGAAACTTGCGTCCTGCCCGCAAAACTCCACCAAGTCTGAGACCATGGGAAAAAGGCTGAAATTGAGCATTGAGTACGACAGTGATGACACCTAAACTATGAAACACTGCTGGGAGTGAGAAAAAAAATCAAAACAAACAAAACCACATAATCTTGTATACATACAAGTTTCCCAATTTGGAAGAGCTGTATTAAGAAGCATAAAAGAAGACCAGGATAGTAGGACACAGACAACAATTATGGCATATGCAAAGTAGGAGAGGAAACCATGGGCAGGCTATCCCTGCTGAGGTACCTTAGTGTGTCCTCCTAAGGGACCACCATGTTTTTCCCCCAAATCATGTGATACCCTTTGTTGACACCTTGTTGATACACTTCCTCTACCTCAGCGTTTCCTACTTAAATCTGTCCCTGTCCCTGCAGAGGCGCCTTAGTGCTCTCCACCCAAAGCCTGGTGGTGTGGTGACCCAGTGTTTGCAGCCTAGCCCTGGGCCCTGCCTCAGGGTCACCTCTTGGCTTGTCCTCAGCTCCTTGTGAGCAGCCTTTGGCAGCCTTCTTCTCCTCCACAGCCATGGGGTGTTTCCCATCTCAGCCTAAATTCAGTTGTGCCAGTATGGGATCCAGTACAAGGAGCTAGTTCCCATCATAGGCTTGAAGAGCAACTCACCCTCTCCCTATGAGCCAGCCCTGATGGGGATCACAGAATCACAGAATATTAGGAGCTGGAAGAGACCGTGAAAGACCATCCAGTCCAACCCCCCTGCCCGAGCAGGATCATCTAGAGTAGATCACATCGGAACGTGTCCAGATTGGTCTTGAATGTCTCCAAAGTGATCCCTAAAGTCCATGCTCCTCCTTGCAGAGGTCCAGTATGTCTATCCCCCATGGAGGCAGGGACCATGCCTCTGCCTCCTCACTGCCCACAGAGTCATGTTGCTCTTCATAAGTAACGTGATTATATTATGGAATCACAGAATGGTTTGTGCTGGAAGGGACCTCAAAGACCATCTAGTTCCAACCCCTTGTCATGGGCAGGGACACCCTCCACTAGAGCAGGTTGCCCAAAGCCCCATCCAACCTGGCCTTGAATGCTGCCAGGGAGGGGGCAGCCACAGCTTCTCTGGGCAGACAGGGCCTCACCGCCCTCACAGGGAAGAATTTCTTCTTAACAACTAATCTAAATCTAACCTCCTTTAGATTAAAGCCACTATTCCTTGTCCTATCACTAGTCTCCCTGACAAGGAGCCCTTCTCCAGCTGGTCATGCTGGTTTTGATGCAGCCCAGATACAGTTAATTTTCTGGCTTGCAAGTGTGCATTGCCGGCTCATGTTGAGCTTTACACTAATCAACACCCCTAAGTCCTTCTCACAACTTCTCTCAATAAATATGTTGGAACATGTTATTTAATTGTAAATGTGAAGGGCTGAACATTTATTTATTCTTATTTTATTATGATCTCTTAATCTATTTTACACAGGAGCTGAAGTAAGTGAATTCTACATGCTAGAAAAGGCCCATTATGCCAGTTACCATATCTACTACCTACTTTCATAAAGGGCCAGGGTCAGCTCATGTGGTAAGAAAATGTGAAATTGTTATACACTTCAATTAGATATCTCCTATTCCTTGCCTCTAACGTTTCCAAGCATGAAGTCACTGGAGTTCTGAGAACTTTCTAGTGACCCAAGATCTTAATCTCATCTCCTGAACAGATATAAAAATGGCACCATTCTGAGAGGGTGATCAGATTTATTTTTAACATGGATAAGCAGCATTCATTTCCTTCTCAGAAGCAGATGAACCATCTGGGCTGAGATTTCCTTCCCCCAAACCTCTGTGTTTGAGACAAATCCTTGAGAAGTTTAACTTTTTAGCAAAAGCATACACTATTGGAGAAAAAGAAACAAAACCAAAGCGCTCACAAGATGTGGTAATTTTGGTGCTAATACTAACCCAGCACATAAGCACATTATGAATAGATAACATTGCTTCTCTTTGTACACCCTAATGTCTAAGAGGCAGGCAGGTGAGGGAAAAGATACACAAAGAAGTGTGAGTAGAAGCAGGTGAGTGTCCTTGTGTAGGAAATCAATTGGAGATCAGGCAAGACCTGGTCTCTGGGTTTGTATTCTCACCATCTTCAGAAGAGAGAGACAATGGTGGGCTACACTTGACTGTATGTTGAAGTGCTTCATTCTCTCCTCCTCAAGGTTGGTTACGCTTTTTCCTTCATTCTGCACTCTGCTGTAAAGGCCATGTTGCTGAATTGCAGCCTCACGTTGACAAAATGACACAAAACAAGCTAGTCTAAACCACCCATCAATGCCTCTAAGGGTAATGACAACCACCCACTAAAACATATATAAATAACATACATAAAAACATAATAACAATCCCCATGTAAAATTCCACAGCTCCTATCACCTTTCCTCTGAATTTCTGCCATTTTCAGTGTTCCTTATAGCTACATTATCTGATCTGCAGCCCTGTAGTGTAGAAACTGAATCATCTCCCTGATACCTGGTCTGGTTTCTTTATTATATCATTGCTAACAGAACACTTCCTGCTCTTGCTTTTGTGCACTGTGATGAAAGGATGTGTGCAATTGCTGAACACAATACAGGAGGGAACTGGATGTAGGCAACAGCCCTTAACTTATCTCTATTGTTTTGTTGTTTTATTAGGTATAACTAGTATACACAGTATATAAAGGTTTTTCAGCGAGGATGAAAAAAAATGTTTCTACCAGCCTCTCCAGTGGAAGAAAAAGAATGATGCTTGACTAGAGGCTAACATATAAAGCATCATCAGTGACAACTCCAACACATTTTGAAAACGGTAGAAAACTCAATAGTAGGTTTGTGTACAAGCATATTTGAAATTTCAGAGCAGCCCAGCACAAAAGAAGAACAGCATCTGTTATTACAGTAACACAATAAAAGTAAGAAAGCAAGGTGGCTTAGTTGTTGCAGTTTGGGAAACAGAGAAAATAGCCATTCCCTTGTAAAATACCTTATAATTGCTGCATGTTTTCCTCTGTATGTTTGTGCAGATCTACAATAAATGTCTTTGCTGCCATGGCACAGAGTTTGCATATGACACAAAAATAATTGTGGGTCTACCAATTTAGACATAAACTTCACACTTTGATGCATGTTCTTCTTGACTGTATAACACTATTATGTCCTTTTTTAATAATAAAGGAACCTGTGGGCTTTGCAGGTAGAAAACACTGAAATATCAGGATATTTTCTACTGAGTGATACAAATAGTGTCCTTCCCATATTCATGGGTTAATGGATTTCTCACAGAGAAGAAATACTGCAGTTGTACCAAACATGGAATTTATTAGAGAAGCTGTGCAGGGACTGTGGCAGCAGTAGGAGCAACAATGGAAAGTTCATGTTGTACCAATTCTTCTATTCTGCTTTGTTGGAAAAAACATATTAAGAGGCACTCGGCTTACATCACCTTCTGAATGAGGATAATTTTGCAGCCAGCAGGAATAATTCACCCTTTCATTAGGAATGGGGCAAAAGTTCTCAGATAAAAGAGATATGCATAAGAAAATGTTATTCTACTATGTGGGACACATCTGAGCTGTTAGCTATGGCTTCAGATTACCCAGGAATATTCAGAGCATGAGCCTTCGACATAGCCAGGGGAGATTTGCTGTTATTAGATAAAATTCTGTATTTTCTGGAAGTAAAAGAGATACAAAGCAGGTACTGTAAATACTGACATGCAAACATTCTAGAAAAATCACTAGAAGATGATTTTTTTGTTGGAAGATAAATTAATCATCACCACTTCTCTCTCTCTCTGATAAATGCACATGATTGTTTTGCAGAATAAACACGTGTACGTAAATCATGTCAGATCCTGAATGTTTCCCCTGCCTGTTTGATGTTTCCCCTCTTATGGGATATAGACCTGGGGCTTGATCCACCTTCTGTGACATCCACAGAGGTAGATAAGATCCTTTCAAGCCTCACTTGCAACTGCTATAGGTTATGATAATAATGTAAAAAATAATCTCCATTGCAGTTTAAATTATTTTTGTAAGGCATCAAATACTTGATGACTTGAATAAAATTACGTGAGCTATCTACACAATACTTTTAATAGAGCTTCCCCTCCAGATACTTAGTGCTTTATCTCCTAGCACAAGCAGTATTCACATTAAATGGAGAACATGTTCTTCTCTGTGATGACATCCTCTGAAAATAGACGTTAGTCTTTGTGTTTAGAGAACGTGCGAATTCATGCCAATTCTTACAAGCAAAGCTCATTATGCTGTGGGGAGAGCTTGGTGTCTTCACTTGGAAACCAGCTAAATCGCAACCGCAATCTGCATGGCTTCACACCATGGTGCTGACAACTAGAAACACTGTGCGGCAAAAGGCACATAAGAAGAATAAAATAAACAGTTTGACATTATAAACGATAGCACTTCTGTGCACTTGTCAAAGGAAAGGGGTAACGGCCTTGCCGCCAGCCCTCTGGCAGGGCCCTGCCACGCTCTGTATCTGCTGTGCTAGGCTGTGTACCTGCCCTGGCAGCTGAGGGGAAGGCTTCACACAGTGCTCTGTGTTATAGATAGCGCACAGCAATCGAGCATGTCAGCAAGGCTTCCCCACAAGCAGATTTGAGCAGAACCTGCCATTTCAAGTCTTTTTCTGCAAAAAGTGACACCACTTTGGGCAAAATTTCCCCCAACAACAGCAAAGAAATTACAACTGGAGCTTCACTGAATGAAAGTTTATTTACTTTAGGAAACATGAAATTTCATTACTTCCTCGCATGAAATCATAACATTGTAGAATTTCATGACATGGTACAACTCTTACCGAGATGATTACGGGAAGTAATATGGCATGGTATGAAATACTGTAGTAAAAGCAATAGATGAAAAGTGCACTGCATATTTTAAGAATGTGTTTTGTTGAGTTTTTTTTAGTTAATGACCTAGGTGAAAGTACATGATATGTGTTGTGAGAAAGGTGTTCTGTTTTTTTTTCTTAAATTGGCTTTGCTAACATTTACAAACTGAGAATGTGAAAAATTTTCACAAAATAAAACATCTGCATTCTAATGCCAAAAAAGTGCATTCATGAATTACAATATAGAGGCCAAATTAAGCTACATCATACTTATCTGAAAGCAAAACAAGGTGAGACAAAGGAAGTATCATTTTATATAACAAACATGAGCAATCCCTGTGATTTCCATTGAAAAGCTCTAAGAAATGCCATGAAAATACCTTAGGAAACAAAACTTCCTGGGTAATACAATGATATGACATGTTACTGGCTCACAATTTTATAGTAATTGCACAATTCAAAGCTTGCTTTAACTGCATAAGTTTATTACTAGCTTTGATTATTACTCTTAAAGAAAATATTTTCTTACTAAGGAAAAGACAGTACACATTTCTATATGAACTCAAAAGACATCAATGGACTGTTAGTTTGGGTGAAAATTATTATTTCTGCAAGAACTTTTTTTGAAATGCCAAGTCAGTGTGAAGAATAATTTCCATCTTATTATGCTTAGTTTTGTAACATTTCTCTTAAATGTTACAATTATGTCTCCCATTCATAGATTTCCCTATAGCTTCTCTGCCGCTAAAGAAAGATTTGCTTGTTTGTTTACTGTAATTTCTATCAGGACTTCAGATGAAAATTTTTTTGTTATGCACTTTGAGTGTGTAGTCTTCCAATGTACTTAAGAGCTCGAACAAACACCCTGGTGATTACAAATATGTTATCTTCAATGAACAAAATAAAACAGAGACAAGGATTTAAAGCTCTGTGGGGACAAAGCAAGTTGTTGCAGGTATTTGAAGTTATAAACAAAATTAAATTAAGAGCCACAAGACATATGAGATTACCCCAACTTTGACCATGAACATGCTTTATACCTCAAGCACTTTTCAACTTGCATAGTGCTACAATTAACAAATTGCATATTAATTGCATATTGTAAATTTTTTCAAACTGATTTTTAATAGAAAATTAACAAAATTGAAGACAAGAGTCAGCCAATGCTATCAGAGAAACAGCAGCTAGGCACAGGCTGTTAATAAGTATGGGCTTCTTTTCTTGCTGATTTGATCTGTAGTAGGTTAAAAAAAATTTGAGGGATATGATTTAGAGATTATTTTCCAGCCTTGATTTCCTGATGACAAGTATATAGAAAAGGGAAAAGAGGATTCAATGTCAGGTAAAATGGCAATAAGCAACAAAAAGGGTAAGATTTTGGCTTAGTAAGGACTGATTAATTTTGGTGCATGAGAGAACAGCTTTAACCAAAGCTTCTAGTGTTCCTTTTACCACTGAAGCGACTAAAAAGGTTCTTCCAAATTCAGTGCATTAAAGATTGAGGGTAGAGTGCTGGTTTTGATACTCATGCATCCCTACAGGCAACCATCAGCAAACTATGAAAACATGGACCATATCAAACATCCTGTCATGTGCATGATAACAAAGAGTCCCAGCAAAAGAGGTTGTACAACATGTTTTTCTGGGAACACTTCTAAGCAGCACTGTACACCACAACTCACCCAACATACTCTCACCTGGTCTCAAAGTAGAGAATGCCATTATCCTGATAAATTTTACATTCTTTTTATGGAAATATTAAGAAAGATTTTGTCTTAAAACTGATATTCTCTAGGAAATTATATAATTCATAGAATAATTTTGTACAGTTTCCATTTCAAATCATCAAAGGTTTTGTCCCAAGTATTTTTAATAGGAATTTTCTGCAGTTGCACTACCTGTGTTTTACTGCAGAATAATTCCTCCATAAACTTGCCACTTTTCTGTATCATTGAGATATATGAGTTACCTGTCTATAAGTCAGACCTTACCAATCTATCAGTCAGACCTTTAATTGTTCACATAGTCTATTGACCTGTAGATAGGTGCTTGAGCCAGCTCTGATTTCAAGAGAAAATAAATCAGGCATGTGGCCATAGACTTTTTAAGATGAGTTGACAAAAAAGTGTCAGGCTGCAGAAAAAATACATCTTTTACATTGTTCCTTCAGCACATTTTAAAAGAAGATACACCTGAAAATAGTGTCTGAAGACCACAATAATGTCAAATGGGTTTGGGGTTCTTTTTTCTGACATTAAAAGGCTTGGAAAAAGGTTCAGTATAGACAGAAGCACAGCTTTTATATGAACGCCTAAACAACAAAACTGCCATTTCCTTGGAATATTCATTTGGAATAATGTTTTCAATTAAACAGTATTAATAAAGGATCATTTTCCCAAATTTCTAGAAAGTAAGCTGACTAAAATTCCTGGAAGTCACTGTCTTTCAGTTAGGCCATTTCACTCTCATCACTCAAAAGAGAACATCACTACCGTTCTGACTCACTTAGGATGTCTCTGCAGGTTCTCAAGTAAGAAAATCCACTGTCTGTAGGAGCTAGGCTACTTCTACTTATGAAGAGACATCATTTTTTCTCTTTCTACATAACTCTCTTTTGCATGTCTAGCCAAGTATGACAAGCATTTACATTATCAGTTAACAAAAAGTCCAATATTCCAGGGCAGCTGTTCTACAAACCTTATAGATTAAAGCATCTTCCCTTTTCTCACTAAGAAAGACCAAATGTTGGATCGAGAAGTACATAAAAATATATTTGTTCTGTTCCCGTGTATAATAACGGAACTTCACTGGGAGTTGTCAAGTTAGTAGACTAGATACTTTCCAAAATAAGTTGAGTCAATGTATTATATCAAACATATTTTTCAGACAGACTAGGGAATAAGAGATGCTTAAGAGGCTTTCTAAACTAAATAATACAAGAGCCTTTCCTAGCACCATAGACATTTAAAAGAAATGCATAACTAATAAAAAAGAAATCCACTAGCACTTTTTGATAGATGTAAAGATAACAGTCATATCTCATATGAATAATTTGTCCTTGTGACAAAAGTCCTTCAGAATTGCTGTACAATTTTTAATTATGATTAAGGACATTCAGCTAAGTAAAATAACTACATTTTTTTTTATAATGACTTTTCTATGTCTCTTTAGCAGCTGACTGAAATGTCCAGAATTCTAAAAACTGATAATAGGATATTTAAACTCTTTTAATCCTTTAGATACACAAAGAAATTTAATAAAACTAATCACTATGTAAAATGTTACACTTTGAAAAACACAGCCAGAAAGGGCCATTTATGGTATCTTATCTGACCCAGAGCTGAAATCAGTTAATATAATGAGAATTTCTTAAATAGCTTTGATTCAACAAGTAGTTTCAGGATTAGTCTTTCTGCAGATCAGTCACACTTCTGTGCCCACTCCACAGAAGAGAGATTGAAGAGAGGCCTCACAGTAACTAACTTTAAATGTAGCAGATTGATCCCTATAAGCTCTGTCCCCATTTTCCCTTCCCTTCCCTTCCCTTCCCTTCCCTTCCCTTCTTAGAGCAGCCCCAGTAAAGCTGCCTTCATTATACCTCCCAAGTTTCCCCCTGCAGTTCACCAGGGAAGTAAAATTAAAAGATTAAGAAACCTGGGTCAAATGAATTCCAGCAAATCAAAGTACTCTTAGTTGGAATGTATTGCAAACTGCTCCCTTGATACAATAAATGGCTCTGTGTGAGCAGCTTTCTAGGATCAGGTCTGTTGATTTCCTTAGTATGACACCGAGAGGGCAGGGGAAGATATTTAATTAGATAACTCTGACCCAAGACCTCACCATACTCAGTGGGACCACTTAGTTGAAGGTCATCAGAGTTTAAAAGGAACCAATATTCTAAAGTACATAGACATTCATAGGTGTAATTAATATTTTCCCAGTGGTTGTCTATTTTTCTTAAGCATCCACTTCAAAGATTATAAAAGAAAGTCAAGCTTCCTTTAGAAAATGCCCTTCTCAGTTGCCTGGTCCTCAAATCACTCACTACCACACAAGCATATCAAGAGCTGTCACAGAGGCTAGGTATAGCAAGTGTTATGGTTGCAAAAGACTCATAAAATTTCAGACATCATGGATCTGGTGTGTTTTCAGCTCCTTTTGGATTTACCATCAGAATAAACAGGGATTTTTAGGTTTAGTTCCTGTAACCTAAAATGCTATGCTGGTCTGCTGGGGGATTTTTACCAGCAACTAACATCCAAGCAACTTGTGCATGTAAACCCATGCTCCTACTTATGCAAGGAGACACAGCTTGCTAAAAAAAACAATAAATAAAATCACCAACAACCTTTGTCTTAGTTGAGTTATCATGTAAGTTCAAAAAGTGAAGACAAGTAAACTGCCTTGTTCACATGCTGGTTTAGGAGGAGGCTGACAACATCTGCTTTTGCAGCTTCTCTGAGGAATTAACTCCCTGGATTCACAGTTTGTCAAAGTGGACCTAAAGCACTAGGTGAGTTAGCATGGGCATTGTGTTTGAATTTCAAATAAGAGTTTTCTCTTTTTCAGTCTGAGGAGAATATATTGATTTTAAGATAAATCCTGGCTGAGGAGGAGAGGCACCCCATGATGCATCACAAGGGACCAGCATAAGTATATTAATAATGTAATTATTATAGCCCAACAAACAAGACAGAGGCAGAAAAATAATTATTGTGATGAGAACAAGCTGAAATTGATATTTTGCAGCCACAAATGCTGCTGATGTAATTCATGTTCATGAAAAATACTGGAATCTGCAGTGGCAATTTAGATAGAAGTCCTAAAAAACCCATAACCCTTTACAACCTGAGAAGATTATGTGGCAAGGAAGACTGTCATCAAAATACCACCTCTGGTCCAATTTTGCTCTAAGCTAGGTAGGTGAAAGACAACTCGGCTGATGGTGCCAGAAGTCAGACACATTACAAAGAAGAAATAAGGCCAGTAACTTCTGCAAATTGCTACTGAAACCTCCGAACTCTTGAGTAGCAATCAGACGTCTCCTCAGGGGGCTTGGTGAATTGTTACCTCAGCAAACACCGGTGTTAGATATCAAGTAGCAATGTTCTCACACATACACAAATGTTTTGCTTGAGTACAATAGAAAATGCTTAATAATCTTCATGAATGATTTTCCTATTACTGCCAACAGTTGTAAAACAAGGCACGAGGGAGATCTAAACACTTTTTCAGTAGCTTTCTATTCTGCAAGATGAAGGCTGGAACGAATTGAGGTTGTGTTCCAGTTATGCTTCATGCTTGAGGAAACATCAAGCTTAAAGATACTGTAAATCTTGGCTTCTGGGTTTGTTTGTTGTTTTTTTTTACCTTCAGCATTGATTTTAGTGAAAAAATATGTTTATGGGTTATCTGTAAGAGATACGCATTGCATAGCTAGGCAGAAAAAGCTAGGCTAAAAGTATCACTTGAAGTTATGAAGTTCTGCTTGTATTACAAATGGAGGTTTGCACTTCTGACAATAAGCCAACAGCTATCCACAGCTTCTCTTGCTAAAGAAATATCACTGAGTTACATTGACTTTGTCATGTCTCTGTGTTATTACAGACCTAATGGGTATAACTGATAAAACATATATCTTCCTTCATAGATCTTTAGGGGGTTTAAAACAAGACTTTCATTGTTCAAGGCAGTAGGATTAAAAAGTTGTCAGATCACTTTTTGATATTTATGCAAGCTCCAAGAAAATTCCATAAACTCCACAGATCTCTCTAGTTTTTCAACAAGTCCTGGTGAAAAGAAGAAAAGAATATGAATTCAGATATACAGGATTCTACTGCATATTTCAATATGATTCGAACTGGCTTTGGGATTGGCCTGCACAGCCACCTATGTCTGAAGGAAAAAAGGCAAACTGTGAAGACCATTTATATAAAATAGTATAGCGTAAAGAGGGAAATTTATTTAAGGAATGGGAATTTATGAATCTAGCCTTCATATGCAAGCAGCTTCTTTAAGTATATTTGGTATAATTTGAAAATAGTGTGCTCACTTGCTCTCTCATATATATGTACATATATATTTATATGTATATATATAAAATCAAGTTAAATACCTCATAAAATTGGATGAAGTACATGAGCAGTCTACTGGTTTAGTACAGACAAGTGATTCTATTAGCCAAGAAATAGAGATTCATGTACTGAAGTCTTTTCAGTAGTGCTCTTCACAGTTTCCAGGGAAAAACATGTTTATTTGGTTTATCAGAACAGCCGAGTTAAAAATGAAATAGAGAATGTAAACACTCAAATTTTCAACATCACTCAAATGCAACATTTTCAAAACTTTGTAAAACTGTGGGCAGCACAGTCTCTCCCTGGGTTTAAACACACAAAAAGTAGAAAAAGGCTTCACACCAAAGGACATCTCCCTTATCACATTCATCTCCTCTTCAGTTTAAAGAGCTTCCTCCCAGATATTTTTCAGAAAAAAATTATTTCCTTTATTTAATTCTGATGACAATCCAGCTGCCAGCAGGGAAGGCTCCAGCAGTTTTTCAGTGTTGCAATTAAAGATCATTTCTTGTGCACATAAACATCAGTAGTATGGGGATGTTTTTACCTTTTTCAGCTCTGCCACACAATCCAATGCCTTCACTGAATATTTATGAAGACCATTGCTGCTGTGGTGACAGCTATGAAAAAAAAAACAGTTAGCAAAGAACTCAAGAAGTTTATTTTGTCTATTTAATAATAGTAAAAATTAACGGTAGCAACACACTACCAATTCTTTAAATATATTTTGGAACAAAACCCCATGTCTTGTATCACAGAAACAGAAAGTAAAATTTTACTAATGCTGATTTTCACCTGAGGTTGATTAAATGGTGATTCCCTGGCTTTAAACAGTGAAGTGCTGACTTGTCAGTGGGCTCTTTCCTCTTCTCTCAAGGAACTGAACAAGTAAGTAGTTGTCTGGAAGTACATTGATAAAGTACTTTGTAGACAAAGTAGTGGAGTCAGTAGTTCATAGCTGTTTAAGAACATCTCACTCCATGACATGATTTGGTTGACATGGTGGTACTGGACAGACGGTTGGATGTGATGATCTTAGAGGTTACAGATTCTGTGATTCTGTGATTCCAATGGTTTAAAAGCTCGGTTATAGAGGTTACCCCAGTTGAAAGGAAACACTTTGTTGATAAAAGATTGCCAGTGTAGTTCAGCATTACCATTTGAACTGTGCTGGGACTGAACACAGGGCCGACTCTTCCTACCAGAAAGATTCTCAAGTCCTGCATGACTCTGCATCTTCCAGGGTGAGCTTTCACTCACTCATTCCTCAGCTGTCTTTGCTAGGAGATGTGCTTGAGGAGAAAGGAAACCCCAGGTCACCCATTGCTCTTTTGTGGAATATGGCCAATGGAGCCAAAGTGTATAAAGAGATCAGGAGTATATGTATTCAAAACTGAGGAGACCATAGCTGTATTTAATCTGGTATCTATTAGGATATATACATGTGAAGACTATTTCTTGGAGAGTGTGGAAATAAAAATGTTGCATGTAAAGCAGATGCTGTTTATATCAAGTTCCTTAGGACAGCATAGAAATAAAAGGGTGTGTCAAAAAAGAAGACATAAACGTGAATTTTATTGCAGGAAGTTTTACCTGTATTTTTTGGGTGCTCCAACTACTTTACTGAAAGGTTTGTAAAATATCTTCCACGTACCCCAGTATAGCTCAGTCTGAAAATCTGAAAGGACCATTTTAATATATCACACTTCTCACACTTATAAAAATTAATCATTACGTGGATCTGATATTCTGCAGTTACCCTCCAGAAATACTTTTTGCTGGGAAATCAAATAAAAAGATGCATCTCAAAGATGACTCTTAATTTTTGGGCATCACATTACAGGAGCCATGCACATGGTGTAGGAAAGCATTCTGGACTCATTTCCATGCAATACACCCTGATTATAACTTGTGTGTCATCTTTCCAATAGACCATGTGCTTACAAGACACAGTCACTGACTTTTGATGCATGTGAGAACAACTGGGTTGAACAGTTTTTTTAACTTATGGGAACTTGAGAATGCCTTCTTATATTTGGTTTTTTATTTCTCATTGTGGTACGTGCCTTCATTTCCCGTAGAGCTCTCATGTGGGTGAATACTCTAGTTTTCCTCGGTAGTCAGCATAAAGAGTTGACCTCCGGAAGTCATTTTAGAGTACTTAAATTCATCTTTGTTGTTTACTTATGGAGCTTAGATTCCCTAGTGAAGGCAAAAGAAGTAGGTCATTTCCGAGCATGAAAAAAATGCCGCATCATTAAGTTTTCAGTAGTGTATATTGATCTCATAAGTATATCCAGATCTTGGTCAGAATTTGCCTTTAATCTTTTTCTGTCAAGATGAGCAAGTCAGGAAGAGCTTTTAAGCAGCTTTATGTGGTCACCATATTTTTATTGACTGATTCATATAAAATGAACGAGTGACAGAACATAGCCCTGTACATGTGAATGTACTTTAGCAAAATACACCCATTCATATAAACTACTGGGAAGCTCTTCTAAATATGTGTCTTGAAAATGTTTGCTTTTCTAACCCATTTTGCCTGTAGATTATTTCATACAGGGGAGGTTTAGGTTGGGTGTTAGGAAGGGAGAAGAGGAGGCTCCAGGGAGACTTTATAGCGGTCTTCCAGTACCTCAAGGGGGCCTACAAGAAAGATGGGGAGAGGCTGTTCAGTAGGGCCTGTTGTGACAGGACAAGGGGTAATGGTTTCAAAATAGAGGGAGGGAGATTT
>VXBZ01005007.1:35973-120422 GCA_013399135.1 Heliornis fulica | reverse complement strand
AAGAACGTGGAAAAAGATAATGAAGCACCAATCAGCAAGCAGGTCTCGCCACAATACTTAACCTATGAGAAGAGACTGTTAGGGGGTGTGCTTTGTGTACTGGGAAAAAGGAACATATAAATATTGGGTTTGGAGTGAAATAAAGTTGGCATTAATTGATCACATTGATCTGAAGTGATGACCTGCTATTCCTCCGCAACATTGGACTGGATGACCTCTGGGAGTCCCTTACAACTCTAATCATTCTATGATTCTATGATTCTGTGATTCTTTACTGGGAGAATGGTTGGGCACTGGAACATGCTCCCCAGGGAAGTGATCATAGCATCCAGCATCTGGATGATGCACTCAGTGACATGCTCTGACTTGGCTGTCCCTGTGTGAAGCCGGGAGTTGGACTTGATGAAAAATCATGTGAAAGAGCACCTTGTAAATACCTGACTGGGTGCCTGAACTGATCAAATTTTGGTTCCCAAGTCTTGAATTTTTAAACTTAAGCCATAAAAATGTAGAATTACTTTATTAATTAATAGGAAAATTACATAAGTGATGCATATCTTGATGAGCAGCTACCATGTAAGGTGAATAGTCAGTGAAATTATCACTCGGTAATTGAGTTTGATGTAGGAGTCTTGGCAAAGCAGCCAGATCTCCGTGGTTGTTGCTTCCTCAGACTTGTTTTTTGAAAGGTGTTTTGTTTTGGTGTTTTTTTTAATGAATTTGATTTTTTGCTGTCTAGCATCTTATTAACATTTTTCTGTCACTGTACTTAATGTGATCTGAAACATTTTGATTTCCTGGATTGAAAAACAAGGGTGTGCACATGCAGATACTGAACAAACATTCAGAAATATCTCTCCGTCACTAAAATGATAGTAAAGAAAATAACTATATGAAATGAGAAAATTCAAAGTTATGGTAGTGAATCACAGAAATTATTTGACACATCATTTAGATTCTTAAGTGTTGTTTAAGATTAGATATAGGGATTTTAAAATCAACATTCTCTGAGAACTATGGACTGAGCAAAAGGCAAATAAAATCAGGTGTTTTCAAGGAAGCAGCTCTTCAATAACAATGATGAAATCCCTGCTTCTCCATGACACCTTATCTTTCCACAGAGATTGCTTGCACTACACTAACCCAGAAGGTCTTCCCTAGAAAAAGATCTCTTTATAGAGCTGACTGAGAAATTAATTTTAGTAATTTTCAAATTTGATCATTATTTCTAAGCATCTTTAAAGCATTTGTAAGATGCATATGAACGATCGGGAAAATATTTGGCAATGTTTAAAAAGCAGACCCACAGCTATAGCTGATTATTAATTTTGAGAGAAGGAGTGAACTTCTTGCCATTCTGAGGTCAGAGTAAAGCATGTCTGGATTTATTGCTATATTTGTATGTATGTAATTAATAAAGTTCAATATGAAAGGCCCTGACATTTAATAACTCATTAAGTGAATCTAGCAATGCAAGAAGCTAAACATCATTATTTCCTGCTGAGATGTATTTCCTTGGCACAGATTCTTAAGTGAATTTCAGGGATGATTAATAGGGGGGACTCAGGCAAGCACTGCTTAAAACTGTTTGCCTTATAAGATTCCTTGCTCACAGCTGGAGGCCTAAGCAACATTCTTTACCATATCCTTTCATAAATCAGTCACTCTCTAATTTCTAATCCCGTGTTTCACCACTTCAAATCTCTAAGATTACTATTATGAAACTGCTTTTATTATGAAAGACTAGAGACTATGGCTTAGAGAACTGTCTGATTATTATTATTTTTTATGTGGCAAATAATAGTATCATCAACTGAACAAGGATGGAAGTTGCAAATTATTTCAAATTTCGTTTCACTACTCATTCCTCTCAGAAAAGGACATACTGGGACAGACCCACTGCCAAGTGTAGCAGTCATTACCCTGAGTAAACCCATTCAGGAAGGATACTCAGGCTAAGAAATGTCTGCTGTAAACAACCACTGCTGAAGTGACTAACTTAATACTTGCTCACAGCATGCACAGCAATAAAACCTGTTGCAATTATTCTACTTAGTATGCAATGTACCCACATCTATCCTAAGGGACCTCAGTTCAGCCCAAATTCAGCAAATTATTTAACCAGTAATTCAGAGTGATTACTGCTCTAAAAAGACAAATTTCATCTTGCCTTCAGGCAAGAGAAGCCTTTTGCCTGTATTATAGAATGGTTAGGGCTGAAAGGGACCTTAAAGATCAAGTTCATTATGGGACCGAGCAGCAGGGCACAAGGACACAAGTCGGTTGAACGAATTTAACACCAGGAACACAAACCCCACAACACACACATTTCCAGTGGTCTGACCCTAAACCCACTTCAGTCTGGTTGAGGCCCCGAATATCCATCAGCAGCTGCAGCACGTGGTGTGTACTCCAGGGTCTATCACATCCCCAGCTCAGCTTCAGCTGGATGGCAGCCTCCAGGTCACCCTGAGTGGGGACAGCCCAAGTACAAGGGTGGTCAGCCAGGGGATTCGCTTCAAAAACACAATCTTAGTTTAAATTAATACACTGATGTAGGTAGAACTTGAGTGAACCCCTGAGTTTCCTTGCATCCAGCCTTATTTTCATGTGTTTCCTACACACAAATTTTGTGGATCAATTATTCTTGGTAATTATTGGGAGAAAATTTCTAGAGCCTAACTTCTGTGGTCTTAAATCTGTGGCTGAGCTGCACCTGTAACTTTAGGGCAAATAACCTTGTCTAAAGCTATGTGGATACTTACACTCCACTACTACAGGGATTGTTCTTTGTGCATAATTCCTCACACAGTTTCATAGTTCATTTAAACTCACTGGTTTGCCATTCTAACAGATTAGCTCCTCATTGTCATTCAAGGCAATATTAGCCTTTGAAACATATACAAAAGACAATCTGTAGTAAAGGGATTCTAACAATTCTGTATGGACCTGTGCTGCTAATTTTTCTCAAGATAATCGCTTTAAGGTCTGGCAGAGTTGAAACTAATTCTTTCTTGGGGAGTTTGTGTGTGTGTGCGTGTGTAAAAGAGATTTATCTCAGGGAACTTGTATTCAGACATCTCAGAGCAAAATATGGTTCTACACTAGGGCCAGCATGGAAAGAAGGTAGTGTTTTCTGCTTAAAAAAATATATTTATATGTAGGAGAAGCCATTAAGGGATTTTCTACTTTTGCATTTATGATAAAAAATTGCAGATCTTCCTTCATATTGATTAATGATGATTAATTGAGCAATGTGATTTTATTCTTCAAGTACTTTTGTACAGACCTGAACCTGACAGAGTTCAGTATTATTTAACTTAGCTTTATCCAAAAATAGAATAATGGTCTTAGGGGAAAATGCAAAAAAGCAGGAGATGGCCCAGTAAGATGCACTAATTATGGGCTGTTTCTTAGATTACTAACGTTAATTCTAATAACCTTTGCGAATAATATTCTTAACTGGTTTTTAATATTTTTTGCAGTTTGTGCCCAATTTAACATTTAATTCAGTAGATTGGCATTGCCCTAAAAGTAGGAATTGACTTATTGCTACTTGAGATACTCTTGTTTTGCATTAACTACAGTTTTATGGTAAATCCCACGATACCTTGAATTTCTGTTCATTCAGTGTATAGCCTTGATGAGAGACACAGTGCAAAGAAGGAAAGCAGGCATAATGTAACAATGCTACTCTTTAAACAATAAAGTCTAATGAACTAACACATTGACTAGGACTAGTCCTGACTCCTTCGCGTGAACTGCTACGCACATGGTACACAGGCAAAACACAGTTTGGCTCTTTAAGAACCACTATTTTATCTCATCCCGATGTTGATGTGGAGGCATGTGGGTTCTTCGAATGGCAAGAGTTTTGTACTGACGGCACCTGGGTTTGATCCTGACCATGGCAGTTTTAAGTAGAGTGAGGAATCCAAAGTGTGGCTGCCACTGTGACTGCTGTTACGCCTCTTAGCTCAGCTTCTCATGCCTCTAGCATTGCAGCTTGCAGACCTATTTCATCTGCTGCTGTTACAGATCTTACTCCTGCCTGCTCATACATCCCTGCACTGCACCAAATAATAAATAAATTGTTTAATGTCATTGTAAGATCAATAGTTTTAAGCAACATCCCTTGTCTTTCTTATGTTCTTACTGTTTCTTTCCTCAAATTGGATGTTGCATTTGAAATAATCATCAATGATACTTCTTTTCCAACATAAGCATAATCTTATTTGAGTAATCAGTGATTAGGAGAGCTTTATCCCAGAGAAGCAGTGTAGCAATGTTATTTACATGAGTAAAAGAAAACCCTGCAGAAATAAATATTTACAGGAATATTACCCTAAAATTGAAATTTTCTCAGGAAATGACATCTCATTACACTATGTCTTTCTTGATCAACAAATTCCACGTTTGAGCACAAAGACAGCAGTTCAAGTATTAAAATCAGTCACTACGGATCTATCAGGTTTACAAGTCCTGCAAAACACTGTCCTTGTCTAGTATTATTTAGGCTTATTTGCAGAAAACCTGAAAACCACAATACACCAAATATGGCATTTGATTCTTTTTCCCGACAACTTGATGGAAAGTTTTCCCTTTGACTTCAATAATGCAGAATCAAATTACTTTTCCTTTTTGCAATACCAATGGCTTATTTATACAAGCAATGTCTCCTGTGCAGGAGGTATTGAACCAACAAAGGTTCAAAATAATTGTTAAACTGGAGATTTCTCCATTAAATGAAGTTCTGTTCATTTTCCCTGAAAATTACTTTTTCAGTGCTATTTCTTTCCTTCCAGGTGTTTTTTCTATTGTTTGTATGGTCCTTCAGTTAAAATTTAACTGGAATTTATTCTAAGGCCAGTTCGTGTTTGAAGATCTTGATGGCATGTCACAAGACTGGCTATTAAATGGATTTGCATGAGACTAAATTTGTAAATTAACCCGTAAGTTTCCCTATGTTGAAAGATTTCTAGACAGTGGGTGCACAGCCATCATCAGTGAGTTGTTCTCCAACCTCTCCTGCTTCTAGTNTTTTTTTTTTCTCTGGCAGGTCATAATGTCATATGCAATGCAGACAACTGATGCTCACTCCTCTACGGACTGACCTCAGCTCAATTTTCATCTGTGCATTAGGCCATAGTGCTTTTGTTCTTCCAATCAAAAAAGACAAAAAGTGCTCTTTTAGAAATCTTCCCAAGAAGTCAAGAACTCCAGTTCCAGCAGTTTAATGGTCCTTAGTGAAAAAAGTGTATTGATTGGAAGGGAACTTCTTTTTTTTGGTAGCAATAGCACACTATGGATGGTAAATTGTCCTGAAGGAAAGGAAAAAGAGAATTAAACCCTTTTGATGTTAAGAGCTGGTTATTTATCTTTAGACCTGGGAATGCTTTAACAAAACATCTTCTGAGGTTTTGAATGTTACTACCACTTAAGCACATAGTTAGCTGTTCTGGTATTTCTGCAGAAATCAGTAGGATATCCCAAGATACTCCTGTGTATAGGACCTTTATAGCTAGCTATATGTACAAGTATTTTCCACCTGTAGCAATTGAGTGTTTGTATTTCCTTTCAACATATGAAGCAATTAGACATTATTTGATCATGAAGGTTTGTCAAAATGCTAAGAATACTAATGGAAATTTCAACTTGAAGGATTTTTTTCTGGTTTAGGCCAAATAAAACTATCAAAATTTTTAGATTTGCTGATAAGAGGTGGGTTTTTTAGGAAGATCAAACAACTCTAAGTTGGAGCTCAAGGTTTCTAATCCTATTATTAATTGACTCACTTTCACTTCATGGGAACAGATGAGGAAACTATTCTTTTGTACTCACTTGTTTTTAGAGAACTGTAAACTCATAAGCATGAGCCGGGAACTGATGCGCGGTTCACTAAACCTGTTGCCATCAGGTCCAGAAAGGAAAATTGTACTTTGATGACTTTTTCTGCATTAGGTATTCAAATGCCTGTGGCCAGCAATGTATCTGAGCTCCCTGGGAATTTACTACTGGCAAGGTTGGGGGAAAAAATAAATCTGGTTACTTCCTCTGTGTAGCATTAAAAACTTCCATGGAAATAACTGAGTCTACATCTCTTTCCAGCTGTAAACCTTTCCTAAGGGTAGCTGGTTTCTTCTTCTGACTTACAAATATATCTAATCAAAGCTGAAAAATCAATGCATCCTGCCCTGTTTAAGACAACAATACCATATATGATAGGAGAGTCTTATATTGCTAATATGGGAGATAGGTCAGCTTTTTCCCTTCTGCCCTCCAGCTTGAAAGTCTAGTCAGGAACAGTGACTGCAAAGAGAATTGCTACTGTTTCCTCCAATCTTTTACTGAAAGAAAAAAATATAGAAGCTCCAACTGCAGGGAGATACTTATTCCCTTCTACTCCTGTGCCAATCATTCTCTGGGAACAGATCTTGTCACATCGTGAAACTTGTGAAGCAGAGACACTGTACCATAACACAGAGAGCAAAAGGTTTAGCAAACACATGCTCTGTTTCTTTCCTGCAATTTTCAAGGCTTGTTCCAGTGCATTACTCTTTGTTCAGTGCCTACTGTCACTCAGAGAAATTGCCAAAGAGACACTATCACACAGGTAACATGGTATATCATACCTTTACTGTGCTTTTCAGGGGATAAGATATAAACATTCAATCAGATGTTGGGAACGGAGGATACAGTGTCACATAAAAAGCTCATTTTTATTTTTGAGAGGAAACAAGTACAATTCTGCTAATAAACTGCAGTCATACCTCTGGCACGTTTATATTATAGAGTCCAGATATTGAGCAGCAGTCCAAATGCCAGCACATACACTCACAAATCACGGAAAGCTCTTGTGGGGTATTTTCACTGGATTAGCTACAGCTACAATTAAAACAGTACTTGACCTGATGTTAAATTGGATTCTATTCAAATTCTTAAATATCTTTCTCAAATACCAATTTTATCGCATGAGCTAGCATGCAAGTAAAAGATTATTAATGCCACATCTAGACTGTGATCCTAAGTGATTGAAACAAGAAAAATATTTTTGTATGACTTCTACAATTAATAGCAATACAGTAAGAAAGTTGATGAATTCCCATTTTCCTTAGAATTATTTGAAGTTGATGAAATAAAGGTCCTTCATTTTAAGTAGGAAAACTTGATTCATTTTATACTGTATGAAATACAGAAAGGGGCAGCGTTAATTTTATGAAACAGTATTAAAACACAAATTGATGGGAAGTGAACCCAAATTCTTACACAGGAGAATCTGGATACGCTGCCAGTGACATAGCTATATTTTTCAAACCATTCATCTCAAACAGTCATCTCTTAAAGGGAACATTCATTACAATTATAATCTCTGTGTTTCAATCTAGGTGATCCACTCAGGCAGGGGTGTTGGACTAGATGATCTTTTGAGGTCCCTTCCAACTCCTAACATTCTGTGATTTTGTGATTCTGTGAACCCCATATTTCATCTATTAATATGAGATTATAGCTAAGAATATTGCAGTAGATTTACATTTAGAAACATACATTCTGTTTTACACATTCAGATCCTAACTGGTTTCAAAACAGATGCCCATGTGCACTGATGAAAGCTTAAGACTTCAACTTCTAAATTTAGTACAGGTGTATGGTTTTACTGCTGCCAAAAGCCAAACCTGGGAGGCAGATACGCTGCTCAGAAACAGACTGGGTATTGGATTGTTTTATTTTCCTTTCACATGCAGTAAGAACATTTGTTTTGCATTTGTTCATCACCTGTATTGTTGTTGTTATTTTCCTTTGTCATACTAGTAAACTGTCTTTATCTCAGCCCATGAGTTCTCTCACCCTTCCAATTCTCTCCCCAATCCCACTGTTGGGAAAGAGTGAGTGGCTGCATGGGGCTTTGGTGCCGGCTGGGGTTAAACCATGGCAATTCATAAGGGAGTTTGCACCTATGTATGCTGTAATTTCATTTCTACCTCTATGGTACTTTTCTCCAGCTTCCGTTGTGATAATGAAGGGACACTGCTGGTACCAAAGGAAGAAAACACGTTTTTTGAATTTTTTAATCTAATGCCTTTACTTTTTTGTGTAAGTTGAATTAGAGACAGCTGTTATGAGAACTTAGGGCAAATTATCAATTTTTAAAAGGAAGCACTTTAGCTACTGTGTACACAAAACACCACTAACTATTTCATTAAAAACAATCCCCAACTCTAGATGTGGTTTAAAGAAATGAGGATGCATCATTTAATCTTCATTGTCCTCTCACCAGATTTCAATCAGGAAACTGCTCAGCCATAGAGATTTCATTACCAAAATCGATGGAAACATCGGTTTGTGTAAAAGCCTCTTGCATAGGAACAAAACAAAACAAAAAGGCAAGATTAGCTTTCCTTTTTAAACGCTGCTTTTGCTATGTCACTTTTCCAGGTCTCCGTGTCTCTCCAGACTCTCGGCGCTCCCTCTGCTGGTTACTTAATCAAGCACCGCTTCGTTTGGCGCCACGCTCAAACCCACAAATTAACGACTGATTTCATTAACAGTTCTTGCTCTAATAGTAATGATGAATCTATAAATTTATTAAATTGGAAGGCTTTGTGTAGCCTACGGTTGTGCAATCTAGACCATAGTATTCCTTCTGAGCAAAAAACATATTAAAATCCATTAGGATTTTCTTTTTCCTCAAATTCTTCTAAGTGAGAAATAAATGATACAACTAATCAGAAGATAAATAACCCATCATATCCGTTTTAATGATCCAAATAGAGCATCCCTATCCATAATTTCAGTGAAGTGGCTTTTAATTTCACTCTTCACTGAGTCAAAATTCTCCGATGCTGTGTCATACTCAGCTGACCACCACTTCTACCTTAAGTACGGATGTAGATTTTCTCTTGATGCCTGGGACATTGCAGACTAGCATGGCAGAATTTCTGGATGAAATCTCAGTAGATACAGACCTCTTTTGAGTTGAGAGCCACACAGTTTTAACATTGCTATTTAAAGATTTATAAAACAATCTTTACTAATAGTTATCATCTCTGTGATAACATCACCTCACAGCACAAGAAAGAAGCTATCTAAATTTTTAAAGAATGGTTGTTGATAATTTTTATACAGTAATTCTTTTCATTAAAACAGAATTATTTGAAATAAGAAAACACTCAAAATTTTGCACAAGGCAGCCTCAGATCCCAGGTCATATGCTTGACCTATGTTACCCACATACCCTTTGTGAAGGAACAGAATTAATCCTAAATAATTTCTCACTGAGGGCAAGATTCTGACACCTCTTGCCTCTTCAGTGTTTCTTACAGTTAAAATATCTGTATAGTATTTCTAAGAAACAGCTAAGTACAGAGATAACAAAAAGTAGAAATGAAGTGATAGATACATATTTCTTTATTATCATTCTTGGTGATAAATATTTACGAGTGCAATAATGTAGAAACATTTCATTCATCTTGTGTATTTCAATGAAAAGTAACTTATAAATGTAATTTCAATGAAAGAAACAAATAAATGTAATTTCTCTGACCTAATGACTATTGTGAATGCACTCAGTTTTATGAGGACATTCAAAACTGGTCTGCTCCTTAATTTCTGCATCCATGTTTTTTTCTTTCTTTTCAATGTTTCAAATTTTCTCTCAAAAAGAAATCAAATGCTAGTTACTATATCAATACTAAAAAAAATTGAATTTTAACCAAATGATCATATTAAATTCTTCAGCAAATGTATATTGGCCAGATGGCTTTTTATAAAATGTCAAGGCTCAGATACAATACTGATACAAACTAACAGGATTTCAGATGGGCCAAATCATATCAAATGTAGATTTCACCCTCAACGAACCCAGAGGTAAGATATGGTTAAAAAATTAGAAACAAATGCACAAAATTATGCAAAATCTTTAATCCACTCACCTGATGCTGTGACTGACTTAGGCGTTCCTGGGCACTTACATAGTGGGGTATCAGTGGAAGCTGAGCATAATTAGCACTTAAAAAATTGTACTTTTTATTTAAAAAATGGATGTTTGAAAGGATGGATTCCAGAATGAAGAGGGAAAAGGAGTAGCAAGAAGTCAGCCAATCCAGAACGATTTACTTTGTCTTCTTTTTCATGACAAAACCCAACTAAAACTCAAAAGAAAATTAATATTTTAAAAACTCCAGTGAAAATACAGGAATAAATTATCTTCTGACAGATACAGATACTTTGCAGTTATGGTTAATTAAATATGAAACTGCCCAGTTGCAGCTTGATTTTCATGGGTCTTGAGTCCTTGGGATGAATCACCTCAAAAACAACAACATGAGGGGTTTTGATGACTGAAAGCAGCCACAGCTTCTCTTGCTCCATGTTAGGGCTGGTAACGGGATGGACCAGGTTGTCCACAGGACTGAAAGGAAAAGTGGGATGCCTGAAGATGCACATAATGCTTACTCCACCATTGGGTCTACTTTTAATGCATCTTTAATGCTTGCATAATCCTCTGAATTCACTAAAAATTATCATTGTATATCAAGGTGCATTGTTGTTTTCCTTCCAGGAGGAAAAGCATGGACAATTTTGGATCAATACTTTTTCCCTGTGAACCTGAACTGCCTCTAGAAAGGGATACAAGTCTTCAAATATTAAAAAGTGTCTACCAGGTAAGAGAATAAACTGCTTTTCACATCCACAGATCAGAAAAAAGCATGCTTAAATTGCTGCACTAGAAATGAAAGTTAACAATCACAAGCAACTTTCTGATTGTAAGTGATGGCTGAGCACTAAAACAGAATCTGCAAAGGTGGTGGTACTCCCATCAGCAGCATGTTCAAAACATAAATAGGTATTTGTGAATACTGGTGTCACATAATTAATCTGTCTGATTTCTGTGTGCTTTCTGATTAGGAACTCCTCCAGCAGAAGACTCTTTCATGGTCGTCTGCATCTACCCAGCAAGCCTTGGGAGATGAGAGAAGGGAAGAAAACCTCCTTGATATTTTCAGAAAACTTCACATTAAACTCTGAGAACTAACACCTCTCATGAAATCTCAGAACAATGAAAAATAGAATCAGTCTAATGATCTGGACTCCCTCTCCCAGAGCAAATTAAAACACCATACAACTATGCCTGAATCAATAAGCACCAACTCAGGTAGTTACCAAAATCAATAAAGAGAAGTATGGCACAAACAAAATGAAGCTTCAGTTGCCTCCATCCGCTGCAATAAAAAAGGTTTCGCTACCTGGAAGTAGAGGCAGTCTCTGTTCTATCTGAAAAAAGACAGGAAAAGAATCCCAGAGAGCAAACGGAAGCGCTAAAATCTGCCTTCTACAGGACCTTAAGGGAAGAGTTACGGTGACTCTGGAATGATTTTTCTGTGCTGAATAAATCATTTTGATCCTATATTTTAATGTCCTTTCCAAAGTCATGGCAGTAGTAAAGTGATGGGCAGCATACAAACCTGTAATAGAGAATAAACTTTGAGTTGTTCCCTTTGAGTTCACAACTCATTAATGTTTTCATATTTAACTAGAAGAGAAAACATGTTTTGTAAAACACTCGGAAACTGTTGGTAATTCTAATAGTAACTCTAAGGTAATTCTAATGGTAATTTTAATGATTTTCTCTTCCTGCCTCACAATTTAGATGATGACAGTCTGCCATATAAAATTAACAGAAAGAACGAACTAGCAGTTTTTGCCTACAAAAAGCCTGGTTTACTGTATCTGCACAAGGTCTTTGCACAGCTGTAAAACTGTAGTCATGCCATTTTCCTAGAAACAATAAAACTCTGCTTGTATAGGCATCCATGGCACAATTCTTCAGTGTTCCAAGAGCCATCAAAATCCCAATTTGCACACTTTTTGGACACAATACCTGCAGAAAAACGGCAAGCCTTTTTTTTTTTTTTTTTTTTCTTTCTTACTTGGAGCCATCTCCAGGCTCTTCAGCAATGTGGACAAATTTGGTATTGCTTCCCTTGAATGAGGAAAACCGTGGTCAAGCCCAGCCCAGGACATTGCTGATGTCTAAAGAGAGCCCGAGGAAGCCAATGCTGCTGCTCCCGCTGCTGCCAGGGGAGGAGGGTGGTGGCAGCAGCCACTGCATGGAAGGCTGTTCCGTCTGCTCTCCACTGCCTGCTGTCCTCCTAACCCACCTGTTTTTTCTCTTTCCCAGAGCAGCCCTGGTGCTCAAGGTCTCCAGGGCTAGGCAGTGGGGCCCTGGTTTTTTTACTCCCATCAGCCTGTTCACTGCCTTTGGCAACTGCTTCCTTGGCCTGTGCCAGGAGCTGGCCCCAGACAAAGCGACCTGCTAACTCCTGGTAGCGTTACCAGCAGTGCACACCTGCTCCAGTACCAGTCATGTTTTTCAAGTTCCTTCTTTCTACCATGATCTCTTTCAGCAGAGATAACATGGTTGAGGTATCTCCTTTAGCTTCTTTTGAGGTATTTTCCCCATGTGGTTGAGGTATCTTCTTTAGCCTGTATTTCTATCTTTCCTATGTAGAAACATAAGGCTCATTTTACAGAACCTAACACTTTGTATTCTTGCCGTACTACCTCGAGCCAGTTGGATGCCCATTTTATGAACCTGCTTGTGGGTAGATTAAGTGTACATTTAAATTACTTCTCCAGGTGCTGTACCCATGACCTGGATGTCTGCTTCACTCTCCTGAGTTTTATAAGACTTGCTCTATTGTGTTATCTTGTACTACAAGCATGCATCAAAATGCTCTTGATTTTGTTATGTCAAGGAAAATCTGGTATTGGTGCTCTCCCTTTAAAACCCAGTTGTGTTTTTATGCACAGTCAAGTTGTTTCTGTAGACAACATTAAAAAGCATCCCACAGGGTAATTGTCACAAATCAAGGAACGTGAAACAAGCAACCCTTTTCAACAACTATAAAACAAGAGCACATTACTAGACCACAGTGATTAGCTTTTGTAATTTTCCAGAGAAAATTGCTAGACATTGAATAAGGTATGGCTACATGTTTTCATATATAATTTCTAAATTGTATGCTGAGAATACTGATTTAAAGCAATAAATTGTAATACGAAATACAGATGGGATTTTGGAAGCTACAGCTTCAAATTTATGTCTCTACATTTGATTGCAGGCTATTTTGGAACTGATTTTTAAGAACTGGAACAGAGAACTAGGAGAAAAAAAAATCAGCACAGGCTCTGGATTGGAATGGCAACAGCTCTCAGATGAATTGGGGCAGATGTTTGCTTCTTCCTAAATGTCATCAAGGAGCAATAAACTTCAGTTTATTTGTGACACCTCTCCACTAGAGAAATGTGAATGCAGTGACAACTATGACCTCATGGTTTCATTATTCACAAGTGTGTAGATAGAAGGGGAGTAAATGCTTATAGATACTTGACTTTTACTAATAGCTTTATAGAAGGTGAATCAAAGGTGGCTTATGAATCATGAACTATTTTATTTAGCTTTTGAATGCTATTTAAAGTTCACATCTGCCTTTAAAGTGTGAATTCAGGATCTTGTCATAAAGAAAAATGATCGAGTACAGTTGATGTGACTATTGTGACTGATCTTGTCTCACAAATAAATAAGTAAATAGAGTCAATCTTCAAAACAAGCCTATATCCATCTTTCTGTTTTATAAAAAAAAAAAAAAAAAGAGGAAATCTGGAGAATATTTTTGCAGAAAATTGGTCAAAAAATTTTTAAATTTTCACAGCAGCTCATATGATACAAGTATACCTTAAACTGTTTGTACCGGTGCAGTAGAGGCTTGAAACTTGACTCCAGCTTCATCTGGAAAAAAAAAACCCAAACCCAAAAGTATTTCAGGATTTTACAGAAACACTTCTCTGAGGAAGTTGTATGTCCTATTATAGGCGTTTTATTCCTGTAGAGTAATAAAATGTATAAAGAGTAGTATATACCTATGTATACAATTGTATAAGCAGCCTCTGATTTTTGTGCATTGCTTAGTCAATGTATCCTAAAAATGGTTAAGTGGGATTGTAGGTAAAAAGGGTAGGAAATTTGTATTAACACACACATTGTTTATTGTTTTTCTGAGATCCTAAGTAAATGTTTATTTTTAAAATATAAATGCATCTTACTGACATTATTTTGGTTGTATGTTTATTCTGCATACATTTTTTAAGAAAAGGGAAGTGTTGACCGTAAAGACTGACGCAGTACTTCAGGTGGAGGCTTGCGATGAACGCAAGGCTAGCTGTGACTTCAGCAGGGCTAGGGTTGCACTCCCGACAGCTGAGAAAAGAGCGATGGCTGGCAATGAGACATGACTCCAAAGCAAAACATCGGTAGTGTTCCAAAGTACTTCTTGCATCTCACCGTATGAAGGAACTCACAGTGGTGAGCAGAGGTATCAGCAACACTAAGGAAATCTGTAGAGACTTCTGTTCCTTCTCACAATGCACTCGGTGAGCTTCCAAGAAGTCCACAATACTTGATATATTCTAGAAATGTTTAACTATGCTGTCTCTCAAATCCCTAACAGAAGTATAGACTTGTAGATCTGCATGGTAATCAAACCCATCAACAAAATGATAAGGCGTGGGCATAAGGAAAACACCCCACAAATCTCTTAGGAACCTTTACTAGGTTGGATTTTTTACTTTTTTTTTCTTTTTGCTTACTACATTTTTAACTTCTAAACTGAGTTACCATGGATAGAGAAAACAGCTCAATCCAAATGAAAGTTTCTCAGATCTGTAGAAACTGAACTGTGCTCTCCCATTATATGTTGTTCCCTTGGACGTAATGGAGCAGACGATACATAAGTTAAATTAAAATCTACCTGAGTGGCAGTCAATAGCTGTGGAGCTGGCTGATGTGCAGCTGCTCAGATGCCTCAGTAGAGGCAGTGAAAGGAAAAGAAGGGGGAAACTCCTCTAACTGTTGACCGCAAAACACACCAGAGGAAGCTCCTTGCCTTCGGCAGCGCATCTGAGCAGTGGCTTGTCCTTTCTGCTCCTGCAGGAAAACTGGGCTCCCTGGTGGATGGGGAGCTGTTTGAGGGGGCCGCATCTCCCTCAGCATGTACCATTGCCGTGCGCCCGGTGTGTCCCCAGTGTCCCTAAGGGACTGGCAGGCACTGGCAACCAGAGTCCCCAGGAGAGACTCTGATCAGAGAGAGGTCAAAGTGCAGCGCAGACAGCCGAATCTCCCTGGCCAGTGATGTGAAAACAAATATCCCAAGACCCTCAGGGAAATATAAACACACATCACCCCCACCCCCCCACGGAATCCCGTGCTTGAGTACTTACACCAACCGCCACCCGCATCCCGGAGCGATTCTGTACTCCGTCCCATTCGGACAAGGGCCCTTGACTTGGCGGGAGCCCTCGCTAGGGCACCTCGGGGGGCGGCCGCAGCCGCCCTGCTCCCAGCCCGCCCGCCGCGGGGGTGTCGCCGTGCCGCGGCGGAGCTTCGGGACTTGGGCTCCATGACTCGAGGGCGGCCACACAACTGTCACCTGTAGCCCCGCGAGTCTACGCGTGTGCGTGTGACCGGGGCGAAGAGCGAGCGCCAGAGGCGTCGAGTCCGGACCGATTCCTGCTGCCCGCGGGGGGTGGGTTTACGCAGGCTCCTAATCACGTCTCTTTTCCAAGGGAGCTCGTTTAAGCCAGGCTGCACCCGCCTGGCGCCGCTCCAGCCAAGCCCCTGGGAGACGCCGGCTCCTCAGCGTCCCCGGGGGCGCGGGGAAAAGCGGGAAGAAGTTGCCGGAGGTGGGGACCGAGGGGGCTCCGCTCCCCGCGCTCCGGCTGCCGCCCCGAGGACCCGCGACTGCACGATAACCGGGGGGTGGTGGTGGTCGGGGAAATAAAAANAGGAGGGAGGTGGGGGCGCCGGGCGCTGCCTGCCGGGGGTTGCCGGGGCTGCTTCCGCGCCCGGCGGCGCAACCTGCGCCCCTGCGAGCGGCGGGGCATCCTGCGCGGCGACACCTTCCGTCCGTCCCTCCATCCGTCCCTCCCCGCCGCCGCCCGGCGCTGGCGGGGAGCTGCCGCCCCTGGCTCGCCGCGGACCGCGGTGCCGGGGAGAGGCTCTGCATTCCGCCGGCGGAAACTTTGGCAAGGGGGAGGATGGAGCCGGGGGAACCCGCGGGGCCCCTCAACAGGTCCCGAGCTGGGACAGAGCTGCCCCGCGGGGAGTTCAACCTCTCCGGGCTGCCGGAAGCGGAGGGGAAGCCCCTCTTCGGCATCGGTATCGAGAACTTCATCACCTTGATCGTCTTCGGTTTGATCTTCACCCTGGGGGTGCTGGGCAACTCGTTGGTGATCACGGTGCTGGCGAGGAGCAAGCCGGGCAAACGCCGCAGCACCACCAACATCTTTATCCTCAACCTGAGCATCGCCGACCTGGCCTACCTGCTCTTCTGCGTCCCCTTCCAGTCCACGGTCTATGTGCTCCCCACCTGGGTGCTGGGGGCCTTCATCTGCAAGTTCATCCACTACTTCTTCACAGTCTCCATGCTGGTGAGCATCTTCACGCTCTCGGCCATGTCTGTGGACCGCTACATGGCCATCGTGCACTCCCGGCGCTCCTCCACCTTGCGCGTTTCTCGCAATGCGCTGCTGAGTGTGGGGCTCATCTGGGTGCTGTCCTTTGCCATGGCCTCACCTGTGGCTCACCATCAGCGCCTGTTCCACCGCGAGGCCAGCAACCAGACCTTCTGCTGGGAGCACTGGCCCAACCCACGCCACAAGAAGGTGTACGTGGTTTGCACATTCGTCTTCGGATATCTGCTCCCGCTGCTGCTCATCTCCTTCTGCTATGCCAAGGTGGGGCAAAGCGGGTAGCGGTGAAGGGTATGTAAAAGCAATGGGGGGAGACAGTGGTGGCGGGTGTCCTTGAGCTGTGGGGACATCTTGGGGCATGTGGAGGGACATGTGGAGGGACATAGCGCTGCTGGGAGGCAAAGGGGCAGGGGTGAGCTTGTGGCACAAAGGGAGAGGGCAGGTTTTATAGCTGAGCGATGCCTGAGGGGCTCATGTGTGTGTGTGTGGCACAGAAAGGTCAAGACAGGGATTGCATGGGACAGAGAGGAGCTTTGGGCAATTGCTGGGGTCTATTTAAATACATTTAAATAAAACACAAGCATAGTAAATATAACATACCCTGTTGTTCCAAAGCACCAGTACCGAAGTAGGTATCTCAATATTAGTATGAATTTGTAGTTAATAAAAACCATCAGAACCCAAACAAACACAAAACACCCAAGCAAACAAAGTTACCCTATGTGAAATACATGCCCAGAACAAGTTTGTAAAATCAAAGCCACTCAAAGTTAGGACTAAAAGCTCATGCTTTAATTACTGCCGGGTCAGGATCTCATCCTTGCTTGGTGATGTGATTTGAGCCTATATGTATGCTCCTGCTTGCTGTGGTGTCAGGCTGGAAGATCCAACTTGAAAGGACGAGTTTCAGGAAATAGCTGTTATTTCCACCAGTGTCAATGAAGCTGAAAAATGCCGTGATGTGTATGAGGCTATTAGAGGTATTTATACCCTGCAGCATAAGGGCTCATTCCTGCACTAGTTAGGAGACACGGGGAAATCTCTAAACACAATATTTTGACATGTGGGTCAGGACGAGGGAGAAATTAAGGCTGGTAGTTGAAAACCAGAGCTGAAGTTTTAGATTTGTCAAACCAATTGCTACTGTCATAGGTCTCTCAAGCATCATGGTCACTGAGAGCTTTTATTGATGTCGCTGAAGTACTGTGAAGTGCAACAAGTAGTTTGGCTTCTGAATGCAGGCAGGGTTAGAGGATCATTGCTGTGTAGTAGCCTCAGAAGTACTATAAAAATAAATGCATTAATTTGTTATGGAAAACTGGTTTCCATGAACTGTGGATCAGCTAAATAATGCAATCTTCTGACATAGTAGATTAAGACAAAGGAGACTCATTTCTCTATTTGAATATATTGCGTTTTCCAGACTCCTTTAAAGCAGTTCTGTTTCTTTCATAAGCAAATTGCAATTGAACTTTCAGTTTTGAAAGTCTCATTTGTTTGGCATTCTAATAGGGCATCAAGTTCCTTCTCTCACTCTCTCTCAAATAATGATAGGAATGTTTTGTATTTTCCTCAGTGGAGAGCAACACTGTTACAACCTATGGAAGTGCTGAATTAGCTCCAGGCATTTGGAAATTGTGTCCTCTCACAAAATCAGAACTGGAAATCTCACATGAAGTGCTCTTAAAGTGGAAATTAATAAGATCCTGTGTGTACAGCTACCTGCTTCATCTCTCCCACAGATAACTTTGGTTCAGTTTCAAAGTGAAAATATCGAAGGGTATTTCCCCAGAGTCAGTGAAGAAGGTGGAGAGTCTCCACCATCCTCTCTCCTTCAAGAGTCAGTCTGCATTCAGCTGTTAAAGATCAGACGAGCCACAGGGGGAAGAGGCCTTATATAGCATTTACTCATAGAGGCAGCACATCTTCGTGGGAATACATAGTCAAAAATTCATAAATCCATAGGAAACCAGCTTTTGTTGGCTCACAGAACTACTCTTGAAAGGGGCTTACTACTCCAGCCAGAGGAGTAGTTATTAGCTGAGTTGCAATGCTGTATGTGTGTAGAGGGCCTGTGTTCTTATTTTTTTATTGCTTATCATATTACTTGCAACTCTTTTTCAATATCGACTTTTTCTCCATGTTTTGTAACATTGCTCCATTTGCTCACTAATGTGTTCTTAAAGGGCAAAGTGATAAATGATTCCCAGTGAGCTTCTAATAATTGCCATCTGCCAGGAAAATGCAATGTGACAATTGATTTTGGGTGCCTTTGCTTTTGATTACCAAATGACAAGGATTCAGTCCTTGAAAGCAAGGTCTCCTTCAAGCAAACCTCTAGGTTGTTGGACACCTAAAATCATTAGCAACCTTTTCCTTTCATAGATACATAATGTTAAAAGTTGGCGGGAGGGGGAGGGTTGCTAGGTTTTTTGGTTGGTTTGGTTTGGTTTGGTTTGGGGTGGGTTTTTTATATTTCTTGCCTTAAGAATGTTTCTATTATTATATATCATTCTGCACATTCTGAATTCATGAAAGTTATGTGTGATTTATAGACCTGGTTAAAAACAAGCCATAAAAAGTAGGATCCTCCATATAAAATACAAGCTTACATGGTTCTTGGCTTCAGATATTGTATCTTAAATTCTGCTTAGCAGTGAGGGAAAACTTTATTAAATTATACTGGGAAGAAAAACACAGGGTATGACACATTGGACACACACCATTAAATGGAAGAGGGTGAGTGATCTATTGTGACAATAGAAGTAGCAGCATTACTTTTAAAAATGGATTAGAGGCAACAGCACTTGAATTTAAATCAGGTTTGTACTTTAAAATATGGTTCAGAAAGTAATGCACACATTATATGTCTGTTAACAAAGCAGTTCATTGTTATTAGATAATGACCTTGGGCAGGCTTTCCTGCTGCATGATTTTCAATGGCTGATAGTGAAGGTGTAGTCATTGGAATGATTATCACAGAATTGTAAGGGTTGGAAGGGACCTCGAGAGATCATCAAGTCCAACCCCCCTGCCAAAGCAGGTTCCCTAGAGCAGGTCACACAGGTAGGTGTCCAGATGGGTCTTGAATATCTCCAGAGAAGGAGACACCCCAACCCCCCTGGGTAGCCTGTGCCAGTGCTCTGTCACACTCACCATGAAGTTCTTTCTCACATCGGTGCGGAACCTCCTGTGGTCAAACTTCTGACCATTACCCCTTGTCCTGTCCCCACAGGGTACTGAAAAGAGGTTGGCCATCTCCCTTTGTCTCCCACACTTCAAATATTTATAAACACTGATGAGATCCCCTCTCAGTCTTCTCAAGGCTGAACAGCCCCAGCTCACTCAGCCTTTCCTCATAGGGGAGATGCTCCAGGCCTTTAATCATCTTTGTGATTGGACTTCTTGGCCACCAGGGCACACTGCTGGCTCATAGCCAACCTGCCATCCACCAGGATCCCCAGGTCCTTCTCTGCAGAGCTCCTCTCCAGCAGGTCACCCCCAGCCTGTACTGATACCTGCGGTTGTTCCTTCCTGGGTGCAAGACCCTACACTTACCTTTATTGAACCTCATCTGGTTCCTCACTGCCCAACTCTCCAGCCTGTCCAGGTCTCACTGTAGTACCCGAAACAACTCGGAGCTGGTGGGGGTGAGGGAAAGTTAAAAATAAATTGTCTGTAGGCAAAATCCAAGGCCTCTCAAATTCCAATGTAGTTGTGGCAGTACAGTCTGGAACAGACTGCAACTTCTTACACTTCTGTGATCCTGCAAGATTCCTTGCACCTTCTTTTACAGCAGCATAATTTTTTTCCCCCACAGCACCCCACCCTTATCTCCAGAAAACAGGAAAGCTAGTCCTTTCCCAAGAGGCAAATAAGATCTCTGATCAACAGGTACAGGAAAACTAGAGAAAAGTTTCATAGAATCCCAGATTTGTTTGGGTTATAAGGGACCTCAGAGCCCATCCAGTTCCAAGCCCCTGCCATGGGCAGGGACACCCTCCACGAGACCAGGCTGCCCAAAGCCCCATCCAACCTGACCTTGAACACTGCCAGGGAGGGGGCAGCCACAGCCCCCCATGCCTACAATTCATGACATATGAATATATTAGATTCAGTTAATAATGACTGCAGATAATGTAGGGCATGCTCTTCTGTGCATCTACTATCCAAAATCTTATGCATAAATCGTTATGTTAAAATGTGAACCCTGCTCTTGGATGATAAACCTTTTTTGAGACATATTCTAAAAAATTACTTGTGAAAGGCTGTGGTGGCTTAGCCTTGGCCAGATGCTGGTGCCCACCAAGCGACTCTATCACTTCACTCTTTAGCAGGACAGGGAGGGGAGAAAAATAAGATGGAGAAAATTACCTCAAGTACGTGGTTCAAGATAAAGGCAGTTTAATAAAGCAAAAGAAAAAGGTCACAAACAGAAGCAAAGCAAAAGAAAAAAGTCACAAACAGAAGCAAAGCAAAAGCAAAAGATTATTCTCTTCTTCCCATCAGCAGGAGATGTCCTTCTCGGGAAGCAAGACTTCAGTACGTGTTGTGGTTGTTCTGGAAGACAAAAGTTGTAAAAACCAAATGTATAAATTATTTTTGAAAGCCTAAGCTTCTTTCAAAGATCAAATAGTGCCAATGCCCTAATCATATTAACCAAACATCCATCTGAAGAAAGCAAATTATGCAGGTAACTCAGAAAAACTGACTCAAAACATATACTTTTTATGTTACACTCAGTAAAGGTCATTCTAAATTAACAAGTACAGACGTTTCTATGGGAGAAGAATGATTGCTAATTGTAGGTGCATGATAGCTTTCCATTTGCTCTCTTGTTCATTTCTAGTATGTATTTGTTACGTAATACATCTGGGGTTTTATGTAAGAATTCAGTTGTGGTGGTCCGCTTGTTTGCTGATTTGCACAGATGCAGATATGTAATTTCTTTGGGCTTTGTACTGTGCACTTCTGAAAGGTGTAAATTGGATCAGCAATGTTTGTTAGCGAATCACAGCACTGGAGAGTGTGCTCTAAAATATATGGATTTGAATTTTAGAAAATAGTGAAATACAAGATGCAAATTAATCTTTTCAGGTTCTTAATCATCTTCACAAGAAGTTGAGAAACATGTCAAAGAAGTCGGAAGCATCCAAGAAAAAGGTAGATTGCTTTCATTATCTATATCTGTTTACATTCTAGTTTATGGCTAAGCTTATTTGTTAATATATTACTTGTTACCAAAGATGTAATGAAGAGAAGGAATTGAAATTAAATATTTAATCACATATTCAGTGTCTCTCTGAAATTAGCAGGTTTGGAATCTGATCTGAGTTTTCCATTGCAGTACACCAAGCCATTGCCTGGGATGCCCATATGTTGAACTTGTGTCCAAAAATTAGACTTGGAGAGACAGCCTGTCTCTAATATTAAATGTGAAGGATTTTGCCTCATAGGCATTTTTCCCTGATTTGAATATATATACATATTATTGGTTTTAATGTATTTTTTTTAACTAGCTGAATTTTAAAATGCTTTCTAAAGAATTCCTGTTTTATACGATGAGACTTTAAAATGAGTTTCTTTGTGCTTCCTGATAGGACTCCAGTAAGAGACTTGCAATGATTTTGCAATTCTATTGATATTCCACAAACTTTTTTTCCTCTTGTTCAAGACTGAAGTTATATGCTGGTTACAAGTAGAATTGTGAAAGACCTTTGAAGCAGAATATAAGCTATACAATTTAGAGCCATATTTGAAAGATATGTTTATATATTGAATTTGTCAGTTAATATAATATGGTTCTGATTTTTGAGCAGATTTGACCACAGTAATCATTTGACTTACTTCTCAGTTTATGAATGTGGAGTCAGAAAAAACCCTTAGGCTATAGCTCTTCATTTGATCTGATCACTATTACCATATGGGCATGCAGACTGTCTGCAATGTAAATGAGATATACATGGGCTCAACATGGAATAAGTAATCTATTATTTATGCATTTTCTATTTTTTTTAACAGTAGAAAAAAGCACCTGAAAGTCAATAGATTTTAATTCCTAGAATTAAAAGCACCATGGCCCTGATTCTGTAAAATACTTAACCTGTATATATTGCACTTAATGTCATGAAGGCCAAAAGTGTGGCTTTCAACGGCGTTCTCAAAATTGCCATCTCTACTCTCATCTCAATTATGCTCATACTGAAAATATCTGTGTATTTCTTCTCAACCCTAACTCTTGAAAATTGCAAATAAAAATCAGATCAGGCTAGGAGCTAGCTTTCATAGCTTCAGGGGAGAGCATTAGAGATATGCCCAAGACTGCTCAGAGGTATCAAGCTTCAATGACCAAAGAATGGGGGGAGGGGGAAAAGGTAGCCCCAAACATTTTTTGTTTGGGGCTAAGTTTCTGATATCAAAACTTGGGTTTTTCAAAGCAATTCTGTACAATCTGTTTTCAGCTGGAATATTAACACGTCAAAGGGAGAATGATCTGCTTTTAATTTATACTCCTTCATTTTCACATACTCTCCTGATGAAACCTGAAAGAGGAAATATTTGTGTGACCAAACTACTGTTTGGTAGTGACAACTGACTTAAACTCCACAGGGCTAAGACTAGACAAATTCTATTTACTCTAAAGTCTTTTGGTTTCTGTTGTGAGAGTTTCCTAACAACAATGGTATCCGTCGAAAGTTATTTTAGCCTGTTTGCACAGAAATCACCCTTTTTTTCTTTTATTTTTTCCCCTGTAAGTTTCTCTATGCTAAGTCATGTTGTGATTAGGTAGGTTGATCTGAATTATTACTGAGCATTAACGAATTCAAGAAGTGTACACCAAGTTCAATGAACTATCAAAAAAGTCCAGTTATTCTCTGTGCTACAGTGTTTGTCACTCTGTAGCCACTGGATTAGTTTTGCCTATGAAGAAGAGCCTAAGTTACCCCCAAAATTATGTTGTAAACTGTTAATACAGTAATTATAATGGTCCATAACGTAATATGTTTGGGATTTAATGTTAGGCTTACAGAAATACAGATTGGTGTACATATATGTACATAATACATTCTGTATTAGAATAACTTCAGCACCTGAAAGGTCTGTTCTCACTGACACTGTAGCTGTCTGGATGGAGCTAATGAGCTTGATGGCCCTTCCTCTCATAAATAGCAAACTGGAGTCAGGAGACTGCACTGAAGATACTTTGCATTCCATTTCTCTGAATTTGGTGCCGAACTTTAATTCCAGATTGGTTTTGACAATGTGCAATCACCAGAAATTTCAAGCTCCGTGCTTTTCTCATTTCCCCCTTGTTGTAACCCAGAATGTTGTTGTATGACTGCCCCTGTGGAAATGTTATGTTTAAAGGAGAGACTTTCAAAAAAGCCCCTGCTACTTTTGTAGACATCTGAGCAAAGTCTTTGACTGCTCTATGCTCTTCCACTAGCTGCTCTCATGTATAATAGACATGTCTTGAAACCTTGGTCAGAAAATCTTGTGCACCATGCTAAAATATAGATCATTAGATTTGGATGAGATGTCCCAAAGACCCCTGGTGTTGTTATTTTGCAGCCATCTCAGAAATAGGTAGCCTTTTGTGTAGCGAATTGGGAACATCATTTTTTACCTTGGAAAGAAGTTACATTTTTGCCTCTTACTGCGGCGCTTTCAAGGCTAAGGTTCTCCTTGCATTAGTCCACTATGCAAATTAAAGCCCATATAGGTAGTGAAGTAATAAATATTCCAGACTGTTCTTTCTTGGTGTATCTCCCCCCAACCCTACCCCCAGTAATGATCTTGAAGCAAATTTAAAGTTGATTCTCCAAGTGCTCATCAGACATCTGTGTTTTCCTTTCCCTGTCTCAGACAGCACAGACTGTGTTGGTGGTGGTAGTGGTTTTTGGCATCTCCTGGCTGCCTCATCACGTGATTCATCTCTGGGTTGCATTTGGATTTTTCCCACTGACTCAAGCCTCCTTTCTCTTCAGAATAACCGCACACTGCCTGGCTTACAGCAATTCTTCCGTGAACCCGGTTATATACGCATTTCTCTCTGAGAATTTCAGGAAGGCCTACAAACAAGTCTTCAAATGCCAGATAGGTAACGAGTCGCCTCTGAACGATGCTAAGGAAAACAGAAGTCGGGTCGATACACCTCCATCTACCAACTGTACGCACGTGTGAACCTTGAGTAGCCCTTTATTTTGGCTCCTTCATCCGTGTGAACTAAACACCTAGAGAACAAAGCACAATGAGCTTTATCCTGGGCTCATCTTGATAAAGCGAAGTGGCATTTAATGCAATGAAGTTGCACTTGCAACAGAAGTTTGTGAAACTGATAGGAAAGAAAACTGAGCTGATCCTTTGCATCTTAGATAGCTTTGTGAAATGAAGCTCTCAGACCTTTAAAAGATGCTGGAGAAAAAAAAAAGTTACAGGTGGTATGTCTGTATTCTCACTAAGCAAATGGTGTTTAAACATTCCAATACTCAAGAAGGAAATGTTGTTATGGACAAGTAATTTTCTGACAATTTATTTCATGAAACTGAAGAGATGGCTAAATTTTCTGTCTTACAGATAATAAATACCATAGTGCTATGGTTTTAGAGAGGAAATCCTTTGTTCTTTCTTCAGATAGTTTTGACAATGCCTTTCTCCTTTTAAAGTAAAGATGGGCTCTGATTTGAAGTTGAAATAACCCATGTACAACTCAAGGCAATTGCTTTAGAGAGGAAATGCTAATTTTAACTGCTTAATTGTCTTTTTAATGTAACATACTGAGTAATGATGAAGATTGTTACCCACATCATATGCCTGCCTTACTGTATACATAGAACTTTTGTGTACGCTATATAAGGGTTTGTTTATGGCCTGTATGTAGTTGTACTAAAATGAGAAGCTTTTTTTCATGTTTTGTGTGTGTGTTCTGTTAACTTTATTGACTTTTGAGATGGAGATACAGTTTTAAATGTGCAATGTATAGAAATGTTTTAAAATATTATGCTACATAAGCAACTCTTGGCAATGCTTAAGGGTTTAAAAATAGCATTCCCTTAAAAGTTATAGGAGGGACTTGGTATTGTATAGCTCTAAACTGGAAAAAAAACAGAAGATGCATTTAAATCAATACAAAGTACATAAGGTAAGCAGTACAATTCTGCAAATTCTTAAATTAGATGAGTAGTTTCAGCAATTTTATAGAAGTACTTAATATGTCTTTAAGTGGTAAACCACTAAAGAAATAGCAGCAGGCTACTCAGTCCTTTGAGAACATTATTGTTAACTGGAGTAAGATATGCTTTTACTTTTTTTATTAATGACCCGCAGACTAACAAAGTAAATTAAGTTGAAGGAACCTCCAGACATCCTCTCAAGGCAGGGCTACCCTCAGAGTTGACTCGCTTCCTTGCCTAGGCAAGTTTTGCAGAAGTCTAAGGATGGCATTTCAAGTATTTTGGGGGAACAACCTGTGCCACTGCCTAGTCGGCCTCACTAAAATAATTTTTCTTATCCCCTGTTGGCATTTCCCTTGATGTAGCCTGTGACTGTTGCCTTCTGTCTCTTTGCTGTGTACTTAAGTCTTCTCTCTAACTAGCTTACATATGATTTAAGATGCCAATTAAGTTCCCCCTCCCACCCCAGCCTTCTCTTCTGAAACAATGCATCACAGTCTCTCCTTATCTGTTGTGCTCCAGCTCCCTGGCTGGATCAGTTGGCCTTCCACTTGACTTTCCTCCAGCACATGCATCCCTCTTGTGAACTGGGGTGTTCAAAACTTAACAGCACATTGCAGATGTGGCCTTGTGAGCACCAAGTAGACTAATGGCTTCTCTTGAACCGTTGGCTCATTGTTGCTAATGCAGCCTAGTGTTACAGTAGTTCATTGCTGCAAGGGAACACTGCTGACTTATTTCTGCTTTACAAGGACTCTCCTGTCCTTTTCTTCAGAATTGCACTGAATCTCAGTCCAAGTTTCAAGACTTTCCTTTTGGCTTTGTTGATTTTAATGAATTTGATAGCTGTTACTTCCATTCTTCCATCTTATCAAGGGCCCTCTGAAAGGCATCCCCGCTCTCCAGCACACTCACCATGCACTCCACCAGGTTTGGTATCATGTGCATACACTTGCTGAGAGAATCCTGCACCCTTATCTGGATCTCTGAAGATGCTAAATAGTGTTGGCTCTGTCAGATTCCTTTTTCTCCATAAGCTTGCTTTTAAAAAAAAGTTCAGAATGGTTGAACCACATCAGTTACAGAGGGTTAGTTCACATCCAAATGTCTACGTTTACATGTCACAATTGTCTGCTTGGAATCAGTAAAAGAATATTGAAAACATGCCTTTGCATGCATGGTGTTTGTGTCCGTTCTTTCATATGAAGAGACGGTTTGATGATATTGCCAGGAGCACAATGTATGAAAAACCCCTCAAGGAGGGAGAAGAAGAGTTTATGTTTGCAGAAAACCATTTTCTGGGTTAAGATTAAGGTTAGGAAACACAGCCCAGATCAATTTTGAAAGGTCCTTTGGGTTTTCAGATCATCATTACCCACTAATCACTCAAATTATTAAAGCATTGTCAGACTTCAGCTGAATTTATAACATACTTGTAGATTCTATAGCTTTGAAAAGTATATTTTTCCCTTTAAAATTTTTTTGTGAGTTTATTACTTTGAATAAAAACTTACAGTGTAAACCTGTAATTGTATAGAGTTAACATGCTGTGTTTATTTTTTAAGCACAAAAAGGATTTTTTTTTTCTTTAATTGTACATAATTTTAAACCCAGAGGCTTGACAGTAATGGACCTGCATCTCTTTGAGGTTTTAAGGATGGTGGAGAAGATGACTGCAGTAACAAGTAAGCAGAAAAGCCCCACCTGGTTGCTAGCATCAGTAAAACTTCCATGTTGATTTTCAGAGAAACCTTAAAAAACAGCTGACGCGCTAAGGCTCAATTTCCTGCCCAAACCACACTTTTCTTGGGCAGTCTCTCAGGCGTGACTTGGACATACTCAGCTCTGACATGGAGGTTTGTGAATGCAAATACAGTGTTAATGTATGCTGGGATCTGTGTCTGACCCCTGAGCAGCTGGACAGTTGGGCAGGAAGCTGTCATGCCAGAAAAATTAATAATTTGGGCAGTAAATCAGGGAATCCCCCACAACTGAATGTCTGCTTCCAAGTTCTAAACATGTTGGATGGGGTTGTTGTTTCTGGTGGAGGGCAAAGCGAAAGCTTCACCTCATTTGCCTAGTATGCTTTTTTCGATCTTTTTAACCAAAATGGTTGATTTCAGTGTACACTGAAGTAAAAAAATATTTTAAAAAGGGTTTACCTGGCTGATGCTGTATTGTTTACTCATGAAAAGATAAATAACCCCACTGAATTCCATCCTTTTGTATGATTTTGAAAATATCACTCTGCACAAAACAGGCAACAGGAACAGTTACTCAAATTTCTCACAAATTAAAGCAAGGTATGTGTGTGTAATTAAGCAAACACTTAACTTTCTCTTAAATTATATGTCTCATAAATTGAGAGAATGGGAGAATCCTCAGGGAAATTGCTACTGGCATATTTTTTATAAACTGCCCAAGTTGTTGTACGTACACAACACTACCTCCTTGTGCTGCTTTGTCAGCATCTCCTGAAATTAAAAAATTACAATGTACTTTCAACATTGACGACAGAAATAGTGTATCCCATCGTATCAAGCTCAAGGTGCTCAGTCCTCCATAACACTTCTCTTTAGTGGAGAAGTGTAGAAGCCTATCCTTGTCATAGTTTATATCTGCAGAATGGATGAAAGACCCATGGAGAGGAAGCATCTTTGCAGCACCTCATGCTAATATGAGAAGGCGTCCTTTCCTGCAAGGTCTGGAAAGGAGCGCTGTTCTGTCCATTTTCTGAGCTTGTATTAGGACATCACAGTAGGTTTCTCATCAGGTTTGAATTCTACGTTTCGGATTTTCTGGGTTTTACCCAGATACGTAATAATGTAAACATTCCAAATTACTTAGATTTTGTAACTTGTATCAAACATGTAGAATTTCCTAATAATTTTTATATGTCTAAGGTAAGTAACAAAATCATATGCTGCAGTAGATTACAAAGATATGACCAAACTGGCTAAAATAATGGGTAAAAAAATATTGTGACTTTAATTTTGTATATGATTGCTTCCTTCTGCAATCTCAATATTATTTCATTATTTTATATGATTAAATTAATCGGATCTTTGATTATTCACATATTCTTCTGAAGTCTTTTTCTGAATTTAAACATGGAAACCCCCATATTTTCTGAATAATTTCATTTTTTGCAAAATATGACATTTAATTAAATATTTTCATTGAGTCACTTTGCATGCATGCTCCTTTTCCTTAAAACCTTACCTGTATTATTTTCATAATTTTTATTCCTTCATTTTTTACAAATAACATCGCTGTCTCCAAGTGATAAATATTAATTTTGTATATTTAATGCAGCGATGTAAATTTTATTTAAAATCTCACAATATAAGGAAAGAGAGGGATCTCTTTATAAAATTATACAGTCAATGCATTAATTCAGTTTTTATCTTCACGTTGCTTCACACTAAGATCTGTCTTATTGGACTTAATGATATTTGTGGTATTTTGGGATAGGATTAAAAGCAGAGAAAAGAACAGCTTCTAGATTAGAGAGCTTGTATTACTAATATGTATTCAGTACAGGTACAAATGCTGAAGACCAGAAAATTAAAATTCTGTTTGCTTCAATGTATAATGAATCTAAAGTAACATGCACTTTTTTAGGTTATACTATACTTTGCGTTAATTTTTGAGTGACTTTTTTTTTCAGTAGGTCTGTACTGTCTCTGCTTATCTCTATAATATGAAATACAAACGTTTTTCTTGCAAAGTGCTTATATAATTCTCAAGAACAAGCAGTGCCCTCAGGAGAACTTCCAGAAAAACAGCATACACAAGACTCAATGGACTTTCATAGAACTGTGTCATTGTGGGTTGAATATACCTTTTTGAAAAATGTAACTGATATGAAAACATTCTAATTTTTAGGCACTCAAGTGCAGGAGGTGGCGTCCTCCTTTCATTCAAGCTGCTAAAAGTCAATTTAAATTTTTTTAGTTCATTGATACTTCTTATTCAAGTGCAATTTAAATCTCTGTAATATATGTGTTGCTTAACAGGTGTGCAAATAGACCTAGAGCCATGTATTTGTATATGAAGAGAAACCAAGCTCTCCAGCACTGTGGAATGCAAACCGATTTTATGATGTGAGAGCCTGAGTGTGGCTCCACTTTTGGAAGGAGGCAGTTATATTGGTACATATGTGTGTATAGATTTACATCAACATTCAGCAATGACTATTTCAATAGAGTTGAAACAGCCAAACAAACAGGAAACCAGAGTAGCATCGGTCCTGCACCGAATGGAGGCACTTTTAAAAAGAAATGTAAATGCCACATCATGGATTTAAAATGATGTGGGTGTTAATACCTCAATTTTACTGGGCAGTTCTTATTCATCTGTATAGGTGTATGTACTTGACATTTCTAGATACATTTGGCCCACTACATTTACTGGATGCAGAGTGAGGTCTCATTTCATAGATCCATTTCCTCAAGTGCAGAATTCTCCACTAGGAAAACTTTGTACCGTTTCCATTCCATGGTTATTCCATTCTCTGATAAACATCTAAACATATTTAAAATTTGCTTGGAAAAATAAAATCTCTCTTTTAGAAATAAATCATCTGAGCTACATAGATGTTTCTAGCAAGACCTGTAGAGAATTTATTAGCTGGGTTAAGTTTAATATGACGAATCTGAAAGAAAATACAAAACTCTTGCTGATGGCTTGGAGATGTTGCATTTATAGATCAGATGATGACATGACAGTATTGTTTTACATTGAATGTCACAATTTAGCACAAGCAAACTGGTAGTTTTTATATAGTAAAATTAAAAGTCATACATTTAGGAATTAGGAATGTGAGGAAAACTTTAAAAATGGGTTATTATATTTGAAAATTATTAATCTGAAATTGTCAGTTTCATTAAACACAACCTTCAACTCTGTGTATCTGAGGGACTTGCATTATCCCTAGAATTTCTAATTCAGGATTGGGTGTGGGTGTATGTGTGCCCTGTGTCACTTGAAGCGCTGCTGCACACACTGAAGCTTTTCCAAACAAAAAATCCAAAAATGCCCAAGCAGAAAAACTTCAACAATTCATCTCAGAGAGATATCTTTAAGAAGTGGCTTAATTACAACATAGCTCTGTAGCCACACAAAGAGAGATATATTTGACGTTATTCTGCTTTTAAATGGGTGGATGAGTTAACAAGATCCAGTACAATGAAAGGAAACTTCAGCACTTAAATCTGTAAATGAAGTGGAAGTCTTTTTATTAAGCCCTGGATATAAATAACCCTAGAATGGTTAATGAACAACTATAATCTATTTGTCTTGCTTCAAATCCCATTTAGGTGTTTCTCAAAAGATTTTGTTTATTTAAAAATAAAAAAATGGACAAGGACCTTCATGAGGGAAAAAGATGCAGTTTATGTTACTAGGTTATTTAGACCTGCTGATCACTGTGATCCCTTCTGGTCTATTAGCATTCTTCTCTTATTTATTTATTTTTTTAATTAATAGTATGAGAGTTTTACAGGTATTAAGAAAAAAAAAATCACAAAACTGAGCTATTATTCAGTCTAGAGGTCATAATCTGAAGATGCATCTAGAATAACTCCTCAAGCGCGCTACATCCTGAAAAGATCTTACAATGAATAAGAAATGATTGAAATCTTCAGTGTATGGCTTGCCATTGTTAGAGAAAGAAGTAAATGATGCTGTGCACTTTTCTCATTTTAATTAACTAATTTTATGTCATAATTACTTTGTAAATCAGTGTAATAACTCTGCATAACTTCTGCATAGCATTTTATTGTTTTCATGAGAACTAGGAGGCGAATGTTGCAGGCACATTTGAAACAACTGGTGATAATTGTATTTCACTCCACAAGTCTATGTTGAACTTTTTACCAAACTGATGTGAAACTGTATCCAAAATCTTTAGAAGCTAGAAGCTTTCACCAGAATGTTTTCATTTCAGCTCAATTTAAATGAAACATTTTAAAAAGCCAACATTATACTGGACACACATGATCTACCTCAGCGTTTCTGATAGACCAGTCAATTTTATGAGGAGGTTTATATGGATTGGATGGTAGATAACTGGGTTCTAAAGAAAAAGAAGCTTAAAAATTGCACCTGTCCTGAATTACACTTACTTGCAAGAGTTACAGGCTCTGGCGATGGCATAATGTGATATAGGAGGGGTGTCCCCTTAATCTGCTGTCAGCAGCTAGGCTTTGCTGAACATGGTACGTGTTCAGCCCAGCATCTCATCCCACTGATTTGCTGCTTCCCAGCTTTCTTAGCTGCCATGAGAGGCTTCCTATGGTGTTGCAAGGTGGGGAGACTGATGTGAAATTGGGCTGTCCTGCTTTCAAGACTTCTGAGTGCTCTGTACTAAAGTGTACGCAGAGCAGGGGATTGTGATTTGGTTTGTTTTCCCCTCACCCTCAGTGTTACTAGAGAGGATCAAAGAGACTGTTGTGTCCATCAGAAGTAAGCAGCCTAATTGGGATCTTGAGTATCACAAAAAACAGTTCTGGATATTCAACCCTGAAATCTGTGATCCTGCAATGTGACAACAGTCACAGAGAATGGCTTTTCTCTTCCTCCCCATCTTATGCCATCTGCCACCTTAGGTGAAATTCACCTTGCTCTAGTTAGGTAAATTAATCCCATAGTTCGATGTCTTTAAGGACAAAATATGTTGCTATAGGTTCAAGGGTATCCTGAGAATATGGCTTGATGAGCTAGATGAATAGTAGTACTTAATTGTTAAAATGAGAGAAGGAATGGTAAGAGGAGAGGGAGTAAATGTTGAAGAACATCAATGCCTGTATAAGAAATATATTTAGGGCTCCAATTTTCAATCTCTATCTAGACAGTAGTTTGTAGGCAATTTAGAAATTACCATGAGCAGTATTACAACTGGTGTTCATGTGTGAAACTTGTTTGGAAAGAATGCTTATACTATGATCCCATGCTGGAAAAATTCTTTGGCTAAAAGTAATTCAAAACTATAACATGAACAAGGACAGAAAATATTGTCCAGATAAAGCGCTCAAGACCATTTTGCTATGGATGAAAAAATACAGGGTTGTTTTAGGGTGCTTTGTTATCAGAGAACACTCATGAAAATAGTTTTGCCACATCCAGAAGCCTTCTACAGTGCCAAATGAAATATAATCTTGATTGAAATTATTTTTTCAATGTTTTTCATTAACATATAAAGGCAAGAGTTCCTCTTTTTATGACAGTAATATTGCTAATGGTTAGTTGAGTATAACTGGTCACAAACGGACTTTCCTACTTCTAATCTGAATCTTATAGTATTTACCCATTCTTAAATACACTATTCTGATACCTTTCCCACTTTTCATTGCGAAATACTGATTTTTTGTTCAATTTTAAGTGAAATCCTTTCCATCAGTGTGAAAGATGATAATAAAATGTCTGCTTCATGACCAATGAAAAGAAAATGATTATAGGGGGAACTAAGCTGTGCACATTATTTTGTTTCTAAAATTTGACTCAAAACTTGAATTGCAATACTTTTTTTGTTATGTATGAGCCATAATGTATTTCATTCTGCCTGGCTAAAAAGATGCAAATGGAACATATTATTTGCTTAGTGACTCAGATTTCTAAAAAAAGTGTGTATTAATCAAATTAAAGTACGAACCACTGAATGCCTGTTCATGTCCTGCTTTTCTAATCTGGAAAAAAAAAAAGCCACCGTCACTGAAAAATACACTGTCTATAAATTACTTGTATCCTTCTAACTATTAGTGTATGTGAGAGAGAGAGAAAGAAGAGGGAGGATACTTTTAAGACTCTTTTTAAAGCCAAGAACTGTATTACACATCATGCTAAGAGGCAAGAGTGTAAATGAACAAAGTGCAAATAAGGGTGAAACAGTTCTACTATTACTGCATAAGTATGTAGATGACTAAGTCAAGTGCATCCCTTGTTTTCATTAGAAGAAACAATGAAATTTATTCCTCTTGACCAAATACTATTCTATCATCATTCTAGTTGTAACTTCCAACATGCTTCATCTGAGCAAAATCAGTTATTGTTAATCATCTGGACTTTACTGAAAGAAAGCAAAAGATAGAACAACAAATATGTAACAGTACAAGGTATCAATAGAGATATGTGAGATACTAAGGATGCCAACTATCACTGGGCAGTTGGAAAGTTCTCCAGCATGCAATTATTTGGGACAGATTGCTACATGATTTAGCAAGTCAGTAGAATTTCCTACTAGCCATAGTTCTGTTATGACAGTCTCTTTTTAACCTTTTGGTTTTTTAATCTGATCCAGCTTCTCAAGAAATTAGTCTTTCCAATTATTTCAAGAGAAATCAGACCTGACTCCATCTCCCACTGCAAAACAGCAGTCAAATGGCTGCTTCTGCAGTCTCTCTCTGTGCTAAAGAACAAGTCCTTGTGAAGACAGAAAATGAAGTATGTTTTAAGGAAGAGGAAAAATCTCCTGATAAGCTTTTGATGGCAGGAAATCTGACCTTTATTTCAGGAAAGCTGCAATGTCTATCAGCATGAGACTTGACCAGTACAAAATTGAGGGTTTAAACTCAGTCCCGAAATCCCTTGAATTCCTACTGCTCAAAAAAATAAAAATAAAAAGGTAAAGGATAATCACATTTGTTATAGACCATAGATTTGTGGAATAATGTTACATTCAGAAGTATCTAGATTATGTGTAAACATTAGATGTTTAGGTTGGCTTCACCAAGGGCAGATCATGCCTAACCAACCTGGTGGCCTTTTATGATGGAGTGACAGCATCGGTGGATAAGGGACGACCAATGGATGTCATCTACCTGGACTTGTGCAAAGCCTTTGCCACTGTCCCGCACGACATTCTTCTCTCTAAACTAGAGAGGCATGGGTTTGACGGATGGACCACTCAGTAGATAAGGAACTGGCTGAATGGCCGCACTCAGAGAGTGGTGGTCAACGGCTCAATGTCCAAATGGAGACCGGTCACGAATGGCGTCCCTCAGGGGTCCGTGTTGGGCCTGGCCCTATTCAACATCTTTGTCAGTGACATGGACAGTGGGATGGAGTGCACCCTCAGCAAGTTCGCCGATGACACCAAACTGTGTGGTGCTGTCAACACGCTGGAGGGGAGGGATGCCATCCAGAGGGACCTTGACAGGCTGGAGAGGTGGGCCCGTGCCAACCTCATGAGGTTCAACCAGGCCAAGTGCAAGGTCCTGCATCTGGGTCGGGGCAATCCCAGGCACAACTACAGACTGGGCGGAGAGTGGCTCCAGAGCAGCCCTGAGGAGAAGGACTTGGGAGTGCTGGTGGATGAGAGAGTCAGCATGAGCTGACAATGTGCTCTTGCGGCCCAGAAGGCCAACTGCATCCTGGGCTGCATCTAAAGAATTGTGGCCAGCAGGTCGAGGGAGGTGATTCTCCCCCTCTACTCTGCCCTCGTGAGACCTCACCTGGAGTACTGTGTCCAGTTCTGGAACCCCCAACATAAGAAGGACATGGACCAGTTGGAGAGGGTCCAGAGGAGGGCCACAAAGATGATAAAGGGGCTGGAGCACCTTTCCTACGAGGACAGGCTGAGAGAGTTGGGGCTGTTCAGCCTGGAGAAGAGGAGGCTCCGGGGAGACCTTATAGCGGTCTGCCAGTACCTCAAGGGGGCCTACAAGAAAGATGGGGAGAGGCTGTTCAGTAGGGCCTGTTGTGACAGGACAAGGGGTAATGGTTTTAAATTAGAGGGAAGGAGATTTAGATTGGATATTAGGAAAAAGTTCTTTACTATAAGAGTGATGGAGCACTGGAACAGGTTGCCCAGGGAGGTGGTGGATGCCCCATCCCTGGAGACATTCAAGGCCAGGTTGGATGAGGCCCTGAGCAACCTGACCTAGTTGGGGGTGTCCCTGCTTCTTGCAGGGGGGTTGGACTGGATGTCCTCTGGGAGTCGCTTCCAACCCTAATCATTCTATGATTCTATGATTACATTCCATTATTTATTACATACTGCATATAGCATAATTAACTCTATATAAACAGGTAAAGTGATTGGATTGATTGAAAAAAAATCCTAACAAGCCTTGCATGCTATCATTGACAAATCAGTTAAGGAATTAGGAGTGGCAGCCACTCATTAATTAGTCTTTTTGGTCTAGTTGGAGAAAGTGCAGGGCATTTATTCTCTCCTCTCTGTTTTCTATATTTGGTCTTAGTATAGCTTCAGGTTTTACTTTGTACTTTCTGCTTCGGTTTCTTTCCTTCATATTTTCAGTAAAAAATTGCAAAACACAGTTCTACAGAACTAGTAATTTATTTTTCGATATATTGTATTAGGAGTATATTCTACAGCTAGTATTAGTAGTAAATCAGCCACATTTGATTCCACCTATTCTTAGATCTCACTGAAGTGGTTACCAGTTCTCACTGTGTAAAGTAGAGAAACTTATCAGTATCCAAATGTAAGTGACCAGTCTAAGTCAAATAAAGTTTACACACAGACATCAAACAGATGTCACCAGAACATCTCATTTTGCAAGCATTATCATCTCATTAGGAGCTCTGAGACATTCTGTTCCATTAAACCAGGAACAGACAGGCTGGAGTAGGTGTCTAAATCATTATGTAGCTCTGTGTGTCTGTTTACAGTACTTGGTCATGCTTAATCCTCACTGCTTCTAATGAGGTTTTTAGTGAAGTTAATTGCGTTAAAAGGTTTTGCCTCTAAGAGCTCCGTGACGGCAGTTTCAAGACTGCTTTGGTTGAATCACTGAAGGCAGAGACCTGCTGCATTCTGAAAGCTTATTTTTATTTAGATACAGATTTCTTCGGAGATTCTTGTTATTGTTTTGTACTTAACCACTTAATGTTAAAATGCACTTTTATTGACAATAAACATAGTATTCTTTGTAGTTGAAGATACCCTATCCAAGATCAGGTTGGACAGGGCTCTCAGCTAAATGATGTAGTTGAAGATGTCTCTGCTCATTGCAGGGGAATTGAACTAGATGGCCTTTATAGGTCCCTTCCAACCCAAAACATTCTATGATTCTTGTTGCCTCTAGTAGGAGAAAAGGAGAAAGAAAATGATGAACCAACACAATGGACCAAGACCTGGATGTCCTTGGAGATGACATATCCCTTGACATCATTCCTTATCTGTAACTGAGACACAGTGTTGCTGTTGTCTAAAAGACCCAGGCAATAAAGATTATTGAAGTCCTGGGAAATTTCGTGCACAAGGTACTGGAATGGCATCTTCTATTGCAGCAGGTGTGGTGGATTTCTGTTAGTGACCGATCTCTCTGGTTACCTGATGCAGGCTAGTACTTTCTCACTACCATCATTTTTGGCATGTCTTGAAAATTTTGGGATGCCTTGAATTTATTTTTTTTTCTGAAAAGGTTTAGCTCATATCACATCCTAAGCAATGTGTCAAATATATTTTGTTATTTTTATTGGAGTACTGCTGAAACTCAGGTGTGGGTTTTTACAGCCCTTATGCTGTCCCTTTGGAGAAAAAAAACATGGTCTGCCAAAGTTTTCCAGAAAAGTTAAGAAAGTTGGGGTAAGAAGTAACAGAAAGGATTAGCAGTACAACTGTTATTTTTTCCTTCAGCAACTAATTTTATATTTTCTGCATATACAAACTTATTTATTGGTTTTATAGACTGTCTACATTTATGAGCTCAGCAGCTAAGTGACAGAGTAAGTGAAGATGAGTAAAAATATGTTTTGGAAGAAAATAGTTTGAGAAGTGCTAAAGAGAAAACACAAAATGAGATGCAAATGAGGATAGAGGTCAGATTCTGATATTTAAATAAATGTGTGATCAAAAAGTATGTTCTATTCACAGAGTTGTCATATTAAATATACGAGTTATTTCAACGTGTCATAATGTTTTGTTGTTTTTTTTAAGTAACACACGTTTTTAATTTAAAGGTTGTGAGTTAAAAGGCATAGTCTTGGTGAATGCACATGCATACCTAACAATTTATAAAGGTGGCAAATTAATCTCCTTCTGAGATAAACAGAGTACTCTGGAGACAATAAGAAATTTTCATGGTAGCTTAAAAGTTATGGGAGATGATGATTTACCTGTACTATAGATGGGAGATCAAGTACTCATCATTTATTAGCATGTCTTGTTTCTAGTAATCAAATTCCATGCAGAAAAAATAGTTTTTCTTCCTTTCTTGGCCCATTTCCTCTCTGCTCAACATCACTTCTCCCTTTTCTCACCCCTGCCAGTGGTTACATTCTGGAGAAACTATATACATGTTTTTTTCTGACTCCTTTGCTGTTTTCCCAAGCCACTTTCCCAATACCACGTTCATTTTCTGTGTACGGAGCACCTCTGCCTCCATTCTGTACAAAGACAGAAGTGAAAAGTGGAAGTTGGACATACACATATAAATACGCTGGGTGCAGTTGAAAGCATTTTCTTCCTGCCAAGCCACTGCTGAAGCTGTCCTGGGGCATGTTCAAGGCGCTATTTTCCTATCACAAAGTGATTCCTTAAAAGGACTTCTTTAAGGTCCTAGGACAAGAGACCGTTGATACCAGTATGGAAGTGTGGGAGGCCTTAGGAAAATCTGCTTCATGTTTCCTGCTATGCACAGACCCCTCTCCCTATGGAGTGCAATGGCAGCAGCTTCATAGCTCAGTTGTGTCCAGGCAGGACAATGGAGATGGAGCCAGACTAAGGCATTGCTGGGATGTGAGCCTGTCTGTGGGCCTGGATTCTGGGCACATGGATGGGCAGGGCTCTGGGGAGCTGGAGACAGGCCCTGCACCAGTGTCCTGGGGCAGGGATTGATGGCCCGGGGGGCAGGAATGAGGTCCTGGGCCCTGGGTAGGTGGAGGAAAGCCTGGGGTGTGAGCAGGGAGAGGCAGTGCTCTGGATGCCCTTAAGCATACCATCAGCTTTTTTATTTACGAACTCATCAACACTTTAACCATAAGATGGAGCCAGTAATTAACTTGTACTAATTATATGAAGCTGACTGGACAACTTCGGAAGAGTGTCCTATAAACCCTGTGCAATGGTGACAAACCAGGTAAGCCTGGTGTATCCAAACAGTTAGATATTACAGGTGTTTATTCCCTATGACATTCCCACATATTCATTGTCTATTGGGAACTGAGAAACAGTTTTTAGGGAGTTGAATACATGAGACAAAACCATATTTTTACAACTGTAGTGTATAACAGAGAAAATTATTTTAGTATTTTCTGTGCGGTCCGTATATCCGTATATATAGGGATACTGTAAAGTGATGTCTGTTTTTGCAAAATGTACCAGACTATATCACTATCCATTAGATCAGCTTAGGGGCATGTTTCTGAGGCAAATGTTTTCCTAATTATCTTTACAATGTTTTTTTTTTTGTTTGTTTCCTAGCAGGAACACAGGAAGTAATAAAAGTTAAATAGGGTTAATATGAGAGGATTATGGATCATTCAACCTTTATCAGTTTTGGTGAGAAATAACAAGTTTATTAATAGTCCTAGAGCTCTAGAGAGCCAATAGGTTGATGTGCATCCAAATTTTCTACTATGGTGCAGATAATAATAATTTGAGTTTCATAATGTGTTACATTTATCTGCATCAATGACTTGCACATCATGTGGAAACATTTTCAGCTGTGTTATAACAGTGTTGGTGTGATTTTTTCTTGTTCTGCATACACATTTTATCTAAAGAATTTTGGCTGCAACTGGAATGAGGTATTTGGAATATTGAATGTTATTAAAAGCATATAAAGGAGAGACCATCTGATGAGGGCTGTAGCTGTGCGATCTGATGATAAAGTCTGTTGTTATGCTCTTAGGTCATGACCAGAAGTCCACAGCCTCATGATGCAAAGGACTGGCCCGATAAAAATGTATTTTGTTGGCTTTGCTTTAGAAAAAGTTGTCAGCTAACTTGGTACAAGAAAGCTTTGTTCTCAATAAGACTCTGCAATCTGTGTAAAACACATATGAAACTATAAACTGTCATAAACTCCATATTGTATTCTAGCATTTCAATGGATATGCAGTTGAATGCTCACATTTAACAGGGATAAAACTTGTGTTGCTGTGTGAGCAACCAGGGAGTGCCATAATAGGATACATGAAACAGAAATACTGCCTTTTCAAACCAGAAAAGCTCACTGCAAAAATACTTTTGCAAATTCTACTGACAACAATGGCAGTTTAAGACAACATGATCTAATAAAAAAGTTTAAGTAAAACACTGGGCAAAGCTCATATGCTTTACACATCAAAACTGTGTCCTCAACAACACAGCAATTGTGTATTTAAGGGCTGATGATGCCCTAAACTTATACAATATTTTGTATTTGTTTAATGTTAATTCCATTTCTACTGACTTCAGGTGCTGTGAGGGTAATCTACAAAGGGACAAAATGGTGCATCCTTAATCAGGCTTGCATGCTGTGCATTTTTGCATTGCTTACAAAACAAGTTAATACTTAAGAAAAGAAAAAAAAAAACAAAACACCACAATAGAACTGATTTTTAAAACAGCAAATTCTAACTAGACAAATCAGGCTTTTAAATCTACTTACTGGAAATTCTGAGTATGTTGAAGGTTTCATGTTTGAAATGGTGTTTGTTTTGATAGAGCTCTTTGTTTTCCCACTTTCATTGCCAGAATGCCATTAAATCCAAACGTTATTTATTTTTCTGTTGTAAGAGAGTGAGAGGTTCTTGCAAAGAAATGAGTGGTTTTGTTTACTATGAGACTGTTAATATCAATCTGCAGTTTTTAATAGGTAGAAGGAGAGTGCCAGCATTTTAATAATGACTGAAATTGTGCATATGGTAGATATAGCAGACAATATTGTTTTGTTTGAATATATTTGTTTCTGTGTGCAGTTAATAATGCTTGTCCTATTTATAGATGAATACATTTTAAGATCAGAGGAGAATTTTCATTTTCTTTTGACAGATCTTATTTATGACACCACTTACAGATTTTCATCCACCTCAGCTATAGATTTCTCAAGGAAAGTGAAGGAATGGTAGAAGAGAAAGTTTGCACATCAGCAGTGACGGGTGTAATATTTGCAGTTGATGTGAGGTGGTTGAAGCTATATACTAATGGTCTAAACTGGGATTGCATCCACATGCCTTTCCTTTGAATAACTTTGTGTTTGAGTAAAATTAATCTTTGAGAAAAGGCATCCAACCCTGATCTGAAGAAAGCAAATCAAAAGACCTGCAGAAATCAAAAGATACACTATCCAACTCATTATTGCTATTTTGTGTAGATCTAGTTTAAATGTGTTGTCTGCCTCTTCTACCTTTGACTATGTCATGGTTTAACCCCAGCTAATAACTGAGCACCACACTTGCTTGCTCAGTTGGGATGGGGGAGAGAATCAGGAGAAAACTGAGAGAACCCTTGGGCTGAGATAAGAACAGTTTAATAATTAAAATAAAATAATATAATACCAACAATAATAAACTGAAATGAAAAGGAGAATAATAGCAACAAAAAAGAAGATATAAATAACACCTAAGAAAAAACAGTGATGGAAATGGAAAACAGTTGCTCACCACTGACCAACCCATGCCCAGACTGTCCCCAGGTGGGACCAGCCCCCCAGCCAGCTTACCCCAAGGTTATATGGTCAGCTAAAGTCATATGGTATGGAATATCCCTTTGGCCACACTGGGTCAGCTGTCCTGGCTGTGTCCCCTCGCAGCTTCTTGGTCAACCCAAGCCTTCTTGTTTGCAGGGCAGTATGAGAAGCAGAAAAGTCCTTGACTGCTTGGCAACAACTGAAACATTAGTGTGTTGTCAGTATTATTCTCATCCTAAATCCCAAGCACAGCATGATGCCATATATAAGGACGAATTCACTCTACCTCAGCCAAAACCAGGATAGACTCCTTTTTGCCTTTCTCTTCCAGTTGGAGAACCTCTAAGAAAATACCAGTGACTCTTGCTCTGAAGCAAGCATGATGACACTGTCAACTGCAATCAAGCAATACTTAAATCTCAGACAGATTGCAGGTAAAAGTAACTTCTGCAGTTTAGCAAATTATTTGGTTTAGAAAATTTAAAATAGAAGCATTTTCTATTTTAAGAGATTCAACCCCCCTGCCTGAGCAGGATCACCTAGATTAAATCACACAGGAATGTGTCCAGATTGGTCTTGAATGTCTCCAGAGAAGGAGAATCCACAGTCTCTGTGGCCAGTCTGTTCCAGTGCTCAGTCACCCTCACAGTGAAAAAGGTTTTCCTTACATTCAGATGGAACTTCCTATGTTCCATCTTGGACCCATTGCCCCTTGTCCTATCACTGGCCATCACTGAGAAGAGCCTGGTTCTGTCCTCCTGACACTGGAACATGCTCACCGCTATTGTAAATCTGCCTGTTGCCATTAAAGTTAATATAATTTCCCAAGTTTATGCCTCTTGTAACTATTCTTTAGAGATTATTTGTTTTGAACAAATATAATGAGAAACTAGGAAAAAAATAATGTAGCAAATAGTCCTTGCCAGAAACATATGGGAAGTAGAAACAGAGGATGTACAGCAGACAAAATGTTTCATACTTTCTATGAAGTTCAAACTATTATTTGAAAAAAGTCTTTCTCAGGTATTTTCTACATTTTTAGAATGGCAAATGTTGGCAATTACAGAAAAGTGTGGGATAAGTTGGCACATAGCTATAGCAACTACACAAGAGAATAAAAAATGAGCCTTTCAGAGAGGAACACCTGGATTTACAACTGCATTTAAAAATATACAGTTCTTTGTGATCACTAATGCATGATAGAGCAAGAGAATTTACTTTTCACAACCCATTATAAATGCATACACATTTCATTTTAGTATTTTCTGGCCACGTTCTCTCTCACTCAGTCAATACTGCAATGACTACCTAAAACTGGCATATCCTTAATCAGATTCTTCATGAGCTTTAGCATATAGCTACCTGAATGCTTCTTGTGTCAGTAGAAACATGGGGTCATGCTAGACAAAGGGTGAGCACTTGCAGGCAGGAGATACAGACTTTCTTTTGACAGCTGTGCCTGCTTTGTATCATTGTAAACTGGTTGTGAAATTACAGCTTTTCATTAGATTTCAGAGATGTCTTAGAAATGTCCACTAGAAAGGTCAATGATTAACATTAAATCTTCCTAGCCCGTGACAGGTTTTTTCTGTCTGTTCTCATCGGCATTAGGTATAAAATGTATCTATCCCTTATTCATCCCAAGGGACTGATTTCCTTCTATCCTCAAACTCTAAAAATCTAAAAGAAAATAGCCCATCTCATTCCCATTGAACTCCAGCTACAGTCAATCCTATGCCATCTCAATGTCCTGTCCTCTGTGATGCAGAAAGAGCAATTTCCATCCATTTCCAATCCATTTCCATCTAGGCAATGCGTTTTGCTTTATTAAGACCAAGGGTTCCTTAGCATTCAGCAAAAGCATTTTCAGACTGATTTTTGCATTTATCTGGGTCTTCAAAAAGATTTTAGGCTCTAACACAACCTTTCTTCTTACCTGGGGGCAAGCTGACGGTATACCAACAATCACAGTCTGTAGTTTGGTTTGTCAGGTTACTCTGACAGACTGAAATACTCATATCCTAGACCAGACGAGAAAGAAGTATTGGCATCAAGTGTACTGCAAATGAAATGACTAGCATGCTGCTTATATGGATATTTGAAGTTAATCACAGATGATAGGAAATGCTTCATGGGGGTATGTTTGCTGATAACAGGGATCTTGTATTTCTCTATTACTTCTTCTATTGTTGGAAAAGGCCTTGTTGTCCCCCTCCTTTCTGTCTGCTGTTTATTTGGTCTTTGAACAATAACGTAACCTAACTATTGAGTGATTTGATTAGTGGAAATGCTGACTTTGATAAACACAGACAAAATTATGGTAGAGAATGTTTTCCCTGTTTTCTTCAAAGACAGGAGTGGCACCTTATAAAGGATATTACAAAAAATGTCCTCACCCAAATACAATGACTTGATTTGTTTACATTTCCAAAGACACACCACCAGTACATTTCACCACTCAATCTATTGCCAAAAGGTCCAGCAAAGCCAAACACAGGGTTAACTTATGTTAAGCTCATGTTTAATTTGATTATATTATGCTCCAAACAACTTGGAGCATGTTTGATGTACTAAATAAATTGATAGGTATATTATTGATATATTTTATACATAATTATAAATTACATATACATAAATATACATTAGAGATAACCAATATATTTTCTTATTTACTTATTTATTTACTATTTAAACTCACTGAAGACATATTAAACATTATTAAACATTCAGGGATGACTGAAGTGCCACAGTATTTGCAGAAGTGAGTGGTGCAAGAAACACAGGAATACTCAAAGCAGTTAACAAACACTCAAGGCCAATACCTTGTAATGATCAAGCTCTGCCTTTATCTGGGTTTCAAAAACAACTGGGGATAAATAAATTACGTAAATATATTCAGGAGCACAAATCCTCTAGAGTAAATGTCAAAGCAATTGTAAACCACAGCATCTTTAAAATTAACAACCAGTACAAAAAAGCATGCGTCTGAGCCTGGAAGGCCAGTCGATTGTTTGCTAGTCAGGCATAGATTTGGGGGGAGGAAAGCAAGGCTCTAAATGTCACTTAGGGAAGGCAGAATGGGAAGGAGGAACTGGGAAAAGTCACACATCAAGCAGAAGAGATCTTCAGCATATTTTGAGATCTTGACAGGTGTACTTACGATTAAGTATGGCTGTGAAAAATACAGATGTCATTGCTGTTTTGCTAGCATGAGACAATAAAATGTCATTAACTCACAAGTAACTGCATTTTTATCAGACAGCTAAGAGGATAACCTAATCTTTCCAGTTCCACTAGTAAGTATATATGTAAAGGCAGTAGCTTATCTTGCTCCTATGGAATGTAATAAAAAGTAATTCTGAAATTCAGTCCAGTAAATTTATTGATGTTCAGTGTCTTCTGATAAGGCATCTATTAGGAAAAAAACGTGTATTTAAATAGTTTGTTGCATAGTGACAGAGATGCGTTGAAATATACCCAGCATATGTCTACACATTGCAAAGCTCTGGGACATCAGAATGAGTTTTAGATGAGATAGTCCTACAAAACGGAGGTAGCAGAGCCATACAGGCTGTTGATATGCCTTGGCCAAGGCTGAGGACTGTGCTGTGCTATTTAAGCATATAACTGTTTTAGCTAAGCTGGGAATCTAAATTAATGCTTTATTGCTTAGTACAGATCTGAAACACTGCTTATTGTTGTTCATGCAGTGAGCACTGAACTCTCTGGTAGTAAGAGATGCTTCCATTAATTCAGCAAGGCTAAACAGATGAGGGAAGGCCTAGTAATAGATTTTTGCAAAACAAATGCTTTCTGAAAATAGGGAATATATTTCTGTAGTTGTGTGTACTGACTATTAGTCTGAACATGCAGATTTAAAGATTGAATATCTGAATAGCAATAAAGGGGTACTACCGTCCAGAGATAAATTTGAATCTGTTGATCTCCTGCCCTCCTTTAAAATAGTTGTATGACACATAATAGAAGAGAATCTTGTCCACAAAGATAAATATTGCCTTTTTGATAGCAGAGGGGGCAGAAAAGGTATTGAGTTTATCGGCGTGCCTGACAACCATGATAATGAAAAGCTAGAACATACAAGAAGGAAGAAAAATATATGGTCTGAGATCATTCTATTTCACAGCTAAGGAAAAAACAAAACCACCCTACTTTTTAGAAATCCAAGTACTAGATTTTGGCTAGCGATTAAATAAAGCAAAAGATCTGGGCAATGACCAATTCAATATGTGAAGAATCTGTGATTTTAAAGCCTAGAATTTCAATTAAATTCTTGATTGTAGAATTTTTCCCAGTGGTATTCTGTGGAAAGCAGCCTGAGTTAATAGCAACTGTGGGAGCTGTGGAGAAGATAACAAAATTTCCTGAGCCCTACCTGACCATCCATAAGCTTTTTTAATTAACCACAGCAATTTTCAAACTGCTGCCTGACAGAACAGATGAAACATTTCCTCTGTAGTATCTTGATCCATGCTGATGCACTGGTTTTAGAGAGGGGTTTGCCTCTGTGAGTTGGCCTAGCAAACAAACATCTCAGCAGCACCAGCAGCTAGGCTAGATTGGAAGACTAACCAAGACTCTCTTGCCGAGACCAAAAGGCCACTTAACCTCATATCTCATTTTTGACAGTGGCCAAAAGTGAATGCTTAATAACTAGTATAGGAATCGGAACAGGCTTATGGTAGTTCCTTCTGTTAGTTCTGAATCCTCCTCCTATTTTGCAGTGGTTTTGCAATGTGGCTTCTTTAAGAAGCAGATAGAAGCTTCTTAGGTGTCCAACAAAGTAAATCCCAGCTGGGCTCCCAAGGACCCTGTTGCTGACAAGGTCATCCGGGCCAATCAGAGACAGTTACACCTCCTCTGGGAATAACATTTTAGAGACAGAAAAACACAAGCAGAGAGATTTTGCCACCAGAGAAGGGATTGAGATGTAAGAAACTTTGCAGACACCAAGGTCAGTAAAGAAGGGGGGGAGGAGGATGTGCTGAGAGAAGATTCCCTGCAGCCTGTGAAGAATACCATGGTAGGGCAGGTGTCCCCCTGCAGCCCATGGAGGACAAAGCGACCCCACTTGTAGCCCATGGAGAGACACCTGGGCCAGGCAGGAGCTCACCACAGAGCATGTGGATGAATATGGAAGAATCTGTGACCTACAGTGGAGCAAGCCCTTGAGAGCACCTGCAGCCCTAGGAGAGAGATAAGAGGCAGAGAGAGAGACAGAGGCCCAGGCCAGAGCATGTTTGCTTGTGACTCTGCAGAGGACCAGGCTGGGGCCAGCAGTCTGGGACTGAGAGACTGAGTGACATTCTATGAGTTTATAACAGTGACCCATGCTGGGGCAGCTGGTGAAGAGTCGAGGCCCTGTGGGAGAGAACTCACATGGAGAAGGTCATGGAGGACTGTCTCCCTTGGTTGGGACCCCACACTCACACAGAGAAAGAATGTGAGAAATGCCCCCTCCCAAGAAGAACAGCTCATGAGGAACTGACTGAAGACTGAAGACTCCATTCCGTATGCTGCCCCCCCACCTTTCACTGTGCCATCCTGGGGGAGGAGAAACATCATGAGTAAAGTTCAGTCTTCAAAGAAGGGAGCGGTGGGGTGTGGTGTTTTAAGAGCTGTTTGTACTTCTCGTTATCTGACTCTGGCTTCTCTCTGTGTGTAGTGTAGTACAATAAATTAGTTTCTTCTGTGTTGAGTCTGTTTTGCCCATGATGCTAATTGCAGAATGATCTCTCCCTGCACTTACCTTGACTCCAAAGCCTCTCAACATGTATTTTCTCCCCTCTCCAGTTAAGAGGGGAGTGATAGAGCAACTCTGGTGGGAATCTGGCCTCCAGGCAGGGTCAACCCACCAAATATTTCCATCTCAGGGACTTGAAGACTTGGATGTGCTTTCCACATACTATGCAATGCACAATTATTTTTTCTTCAGTGTTTTTGACAGACTGCAGCAAAGGCTACTGGATCTTCAATTCAGTCTTCAGGCCTCTGGAGATCCCTAAATTGCAGATTACCAGAAACAGGGACAATAAAGCAGAGGTGCATTGCGCTCTCATTCTCCAAGACACTAAGGAAAGCACAAACTTCAATATGTGCCATAGCAGTGCAGACCTGTCAATAAAGTTCAAGTGGTACTCAAAAGCTGCAAGAGATAGCCCTGTGTCACAGAGCTGTGTGCTGCTCTTTTTCGTCTTCAGCTAATACTGTGTGCATCATTGGGAATGACAAAGCAGAAAGACCTTGGTTTACTTTATTTTGAAGAGGTAATCCTAGAAGCTGCTGTCCATGAGTTCTGAGCTGAGGAGTGTCTGTGGATAGAAGCTGTCCCCTCCTTGTTATTTCAGAGGTTGCTGGAACAGGAGTTTCTTGAAAGTATTGTACTGTGCCAAGGGAAAAGACAGTGACCTTTGCTGAAAAACAACCTCTTGGTTGTTTATCATCCCTACCCTCTTCCCCTGTGTCCCTGCCTCTTCTGTAGAGTCCTGAATCATAACAATTATTGCATTATTTAAAACCCTTGATCTGTCTGCGTGCTGATCTTTCTAGCCTTGAAATTTCCTCCCAATTCTCCCTCCTTTCCCAAGTCATCTGCACTGCTTTTTATGACCATTGCCCTGTGCTTCTTAAATAACTATTATTTTCTGTATTTTCTGTCCACTCCACCCCACCACTAAAGTATGAGAGAGGTGTTTAACAGTTTTCTGCTAAAAGACCGGCTCAAGTGCATTTCCAGATGAAGTAAGAAAAAGTGCACTTGTTAATTGTTTGGTTTCCATGGCACCAAAGACTTTAGGCTTTTTCCTCTCATGTTTTGACAAGCTTTCTTTGTACCAAGAGATGGTAGAAATCACAAGTGGGTTTTATGCTGAATACTTTTGTGATATCAGTGCCTTTGTAATCAGAAAATGGCAAATACACAGATAGTAGGATTGCCAGATGTAAGAGTCTAGTAGTTGATCGCTCTTCTCCATACCACAGAAATGGACTAAGAGAAGTTTGGACTATATGAATGACAGAAAGATGCAGAGCTGAAGATAGGTTCGTATTTTCTCTATACGAGTTTTTTTTCCCACTGAAAAAGCTGTGTGACCTGGAAGCAAGTACTTGGTAAAGAATGATGATAGAAATTCAGTAAAGTAATCATTTATGTTATTCATTAGAAAGAGTCTCCCTGAAGCTTTGCTGAGTACACAGATGTCTGTGCCAGACGGACCAAGACAGGTCTATTAGATATGAGTTATTTTCCATCTCCTGCCAAGGTACAGAAAAGCTACTGTTTCACATAGACTGCAAAGCTCCTTGGGCTAGCACTATCTTTTCTCTCCCCCACCTTACTGTCTATCTGCACTGTTGTGTGTATCCAAATTATTCTATTGATTCCAAAAAAGTGAAGTTTATGGTAAGGAAAAAATTGCTAAATAGAATTTTTGTAATATTTTTGTTGCAATCAATTATTAAATGCTACAGAATAGCCATTCAGCCATTAATCCTCTTCACAGAGTTAGGTAGTATATGATTAGTACAATAAAAACTTGTTCAGACTCTGAGACAGATAATTTAGATGATATGTGTTAGCAAAATAGGGAGGTTTTATTTGATCTGGTGCATGGAGAAGTATTGGAAGTCAGTTATTTTGAAGAGCTGATAGCCTAACTAGATTGTCTTGGTGAGTGATCATGATGCATCTGGAAATGGGAAAGAAGAAACCCTTGTGGTACGTCATAAATCCATCAGCTGTCTGTCATAAAAAAAAAAAAATGTTCCTTATGTATTTATTCTCCTCAGTACAAAAGGACCACTTTTGGGCATCCATGAGACAACAAGGTAATAGCATTCCAAAGATGTTTTTTCACAGTACCAGTGAGGTAGCCTCCCTTTTTCCCTATCCCTCTGTACTGCTGCTTTGAAGAGGACCCTGGATATGATCCTTACATCTGACCAACAGAGAAGCAGTCAACAGGCACTGAAAACAGAGATGTGTACTGCTGTATGAGGTGGAGCTTGTAGTACACTCAGAAGTGTTCCGTAACAGAGCTTTCTCAGCCACATTTCTGCCACATTTCTGCAGGTTGTCAGGTGCACATCAATCTCTATCTTCTACCTTTGGGAGTAGTCCCACTGTTTATCTCAGTGATGTGTCTGTCTCTGAAATTTTGCTGTGAAGAAAGCCAGATTTCTCAGCAATTTTTAATTTTTTTTTTGGTTCAGGAACAGAAGCATTTCTGAGGATCTACTGAAAAGCAGTACTTCAAAGGATGGGCAAGCACAGTTTTGCTTCTGTTTCTTTTTCTAATCAGATTTTGAAAAGGAAAACATAGCTATCAATTTAATGGAATGCTTGCTTTTCTGAAACTTCTCTTTGCAGTGACAAATGACAGAAGTGTATTATTACCTGGGGTATTTAGGGGTGCATTTCCTCAGCAGTAAATCTATTTCCTTATAAATTATACAATAAGGTATCAGTGAAACAGATGTATTGTCTGTTTGCTTCACCCAGGGTGTTATTGTTTGATTTATGCTGGTATGACTTCTAAATTTTTTTTTCTGGTCCTGTAGTTGGTCTTCAATAGGAAGATGCAAAATTAAAATAGGGAAAATTGTAAGACACTTTTGTTTGGCATCTCTGTAACTTAAAGATTATTCGAAGCTTCAAAAGCCTTGTTACTGAATTTCAGAACTGCTCCCACAGTNTTTGTTGGTTTTTGGGGTATTTTTTTGTAATAAAACATTCAAAACTAAGTGAATGAAGTGATTCAAACTCTTTTGCTGCTCAGAGCACATCTATGTCAGATTGTGAGGATGTTTTTCAGTGGCTTTCAGTTCAGAAATTAACACTAGTTGTAAGCATGGCCTATTAGAATGGATTTCACTGTGTACTAATTTCACTGTGATGATTCGAGGGGGCTGTTAATGTACAGATTACTAGTGAACTGTTACATTATGCACAATACCTTCTATTCATCGCTGCTACCTGTTCTAGCTCAAGGTGTCAGATACAGTTAAGCTTATCCCTTTTCAAAGGGTAGAATACTTTTCCACGGTTTATTTCTGTGTTTGAATATTACAGGACCATAACCAGTGTTTAGGGCTGCACATGTGTTTTTACGTTTGGATGAGAGCAAGGTAAAATAAATGGTAAAATGATAATACTATTAAGATCATTATGATAATTTGCCCTCGTAGCTCACCAGAGAGAAGCTAGGAAGCTGCTGTCAAACAGCTTGCAGCAATGCATTACGGCTGTTACTTCCTGACACAGCACATTTCTACCACACCAGAAGTAATGTGTTTGGCTTACATCAACACAATTAATTTCCAATTCTGACATTTTTGTATAAAGAACTATTTATGGGGCATGATATCACAATTTCTTCTGAAAAAATGCTAATGGATTCTTTTAGTCACATCTTACAGAGATTAACTGAAAGTTTGGAGAGAAGAAAAGGAACAAGAGAACCCAGAGAAGGTTGTGGGGAGGAAAGGTGCCTCGATTAGTTCCAAAGGGAGTAATTTGTTACATTTCCAGCTCAGCATGCTCATCGGTACCAGTGGAGAATCTGCAGTACACGTTAAACAGTTCCTTTCTGCTCTGTAAAACTAGGCATGATTCCCTGCAGTGCAGAAGAAAAACAATTCCACTATCAATCTACAGAAACACTTCTACCAGACACCTCTGTTTTTAGGAAAAATTCCATCTGTCTAACACTTCTGACTTACTACGAGCTGATACATCCTTTTTATTGGTTTCTTTTTCAGAAAGTGATCAAGTGATCAAAGTGATCAAGACCAATCTCTAGGTATTTTTTTAGGTTTTATCTCAGTATTTTCTTTGTCACTCTTCCTGAGAATGTTAGCTATATAGCCATCATAATCGAGATTTTTATATCTATATAGTAATTGTAGCTACCTATATACTTGATTTGTCTTTAAATACTTGATGTTGCAATGTCTGATCTATATGATCAAACACTGGGATATACTTTCTATAACAAGAAAAATTTCAAACTTTGGGATGCACATCCTTTCTTTAAAACTCTATTTCATTATTGTTATATATTTCAGTATTATTTCAGATAATATATATATATCATTTATTTTAGGAAGCCCTTTCTTGCTCCAACAGTAATGTAAAAACACCCTTCTGAACCAGAGTCCCACAGAACTATGCCAAAAAAAATTCAACTCTTTTCTTCTAGTCATACAAGTAGATAACACAAGCTAATGTAAAGGAAGATGGGACTGCACTGCACACTAAGACTGAAGAGAACAGTATCTTCTGAAAGCTCATGAAGCTTGACCTAGTGATTGAAACTGAAATGTGAAATAACAAGGAAAAATACTACTGGCATAATAGGATATCACTGCATAACTGAAAGTAGAAGCTGACCTGGAGCTCAGGCACGTGATTTGTTGTTTCTTGATTTTTAAAGAACCATTTCTCTCCCTGCTGACAACTACTGTGCTTTAGTGGATGTGTAACTTTTGCTATAGAAACACCAGAGGTTCCCGTAAGATACTGAAACTGTGTTGTGACAGATATAAACTTCTCCAACTAGGAGATTTTTCTCTGCCAGGGACAGTGTACCCTAAACATATTTTATTTTCAAGTTAAATTGATTTCAGATGAGGTTTTTTGAGGGACATAATGCTAAATCTAGACAGGTGGCTTTGCAGAAGATCAATAACTGTGGGCCTCTTCGAGGTCTATCAAAACGACACCTTCAGAAGGCAAGTATCTATCATCAGAAGCAATACGAATGGCCCCTTCACTTACTTAACTAAGTAAGATAAGGTATGAGATTATTTAAGGCAATTTCTTCTCCATTAACACTGCTATTACAGTCAGTAAGCATTCTTTCTCTATTAAAGTTATTTAGACAGCTTCTTTGGAAGCATGTTTGTTGTGTAGTCACCCATTCTTCATGCTCCTCAATGGCAACTGTTTAAAACTTCAAGGCTTATTAGGTTTATGAAAACCCTACTGTGCACAGATGTCTTGCAGCAGGTACCACATCTGAACACACTGTTCCCAGTTCAATGTCTAGGCTACAGCATTAAAGAAGCAAGAAAATACTCAATGAGTAGCTCAATGCAGTTACTCTGTCATGAGTTCTGGATGCATGTTGCATTTATTCCATTTATCCTCTTAGAGTAAAAAATGCTGTTCATCAAGCTAACAATTTCTACAAAAACTTCAGCTTCACTGTTTGGGTTTTGTCTGAGCTATATCACTTGAAAAAGATGAAAACTATTTTTTATAGCTAAGTGCATTTTACTATCTTGGGTGCATGATGTTCCCTTGTTTCTACTGTACTGTTACAGTAGGCCTAGGTGAAGAAAGGTTGCTGACCTTCACCCTGAAAGAGGAACAGAAGTAAGATCATGCCCTCATACACTATGTTCAAGTCTATGGATTATAAGACCTCAGTTTAAGCACCATCTCTGTAGTGTACCACTTATCAAGGTACTTCTCTTCACGAGGAGAATGCTTTTCATGTGAATGATTTTTTCTATCTGTAGGTACTGATTTCTTTTGGTGTATTCACTCAAAAGGCTTGAATACATTATCAGCTCTCAGTATTTATTGTTTATTTATGGTGTTTTACAATAGTACAAAACATATTTCCAGTTATTTTAATTTGTACTGTGTAGCTAGCAATGGACCTTAAGATAATTCGACTTTGGTGGCTGGAAGGCCTTTTCTAAAACCTGGCAAGAAAAAATGCATATAGATTTTTCAGGCATGAAATTTCAATAAAGTGACCTTTGCAATATTATTTGAATGACAAGAACACAAGAACCTCATCGGAAATGACATTTACTTTCAAATATTTCCATTTATCCAGCCATTGGGTTTTTATGGGATTATTTTTTAAAGTTTCATTTTCTGTTAGGTTTCCTTTATATTTTGGTTTAAACTTGTGCATTTATTTGAGTTAGATGCAGGTAGGCAAATGCAATTTCTAATGAAAGCTGGCTGATAAGACTGGTATTCATGCACAAGCTGAAAAAACGAGCTTGTAAAGTCTTGGTTTTCTTCACAGCCAAGCTGACACATTGTTTTTACTTTGTATCTTAAACTCTCTGGAAGCAAATAAAAGAACAAACAGAACAACACTTGGAAACTAGTCATATTATTTAAAGTATGATATGAGCTGTGTCTTATGGCTTTTTTCCAAGAGACTTTAAAGTTTTCCTTTAAAGTTTCCCCCCTACATGGGGTTGTCTTACTAATGGGTTATCAAAGGGTTTCTTTATCTTACAAAGTACTGGTGGAAGGTTTTTACTTCTCTTGTCATGCAATGACTGGTGTCAGCACTGACCTTTTGGAACCCAGACAGCTCATGTCCTGGTATTTTTGAGGTAGCTCACATATTATGTTTTAAACAACATTGAATGCTTGATTCGCAGACGTACATTTTCAGTTAAGTCCTAAGTCTGTGGAAAGCTCCTTCCCCAGAGCAGCCCAGAATTGCTCTTTTGGCCCTGACTGATGACTCACTCTCAAGGTATACTTGCAGCAATTATTTCATGTCTTCAGGTGAGAATGGACACCACTGGGGATCTAAGAAACTCTGTCCCAGGAACAGTGCTTGGGAAATCTTTAATGCATCTGATGAATGCTGATTTTGCAGCATTATTAGCATGATTGCTATTCTTGAAAAATTGGGTCAGGATGCTATAAAATGTGCTATCCCCTTGATTATTAGTTGCTTTTGCTAAGCTGACCTGATTTGATTATATAGACTAGCTATGTGAGTCATTATTTACATCAATCAGGGTTTTACTGATCTCTCAGTTGTCTCTCTTTTGTCAGTTTCTACAAGTAAGTCAGCAAAATAAGCATTGCTGTAGCTAGACAAGATGTGAGAATTGTAATTGAAACTTCATTTTAACACTAGGTTTAGTGAAGTCCTGAATTGCTTATGTATTAGTCTGATAATTAAAGAGTATCTTTACAGATGAAGTCAGGGGCTAGTTAAACTATTAGTTAAACTATTGCCCTAGCAATAGTTAAACTATTGCTAGGGCAATAGTTATGTTTCATATACTACATTAGGTTGTTGCTTTTTCTGAAAAGTCTTGAAAATCTATCTTACATGATGCTATAAGGAAAATTAATAACAAAACTGTAAATTCAAAGTTCTGACAAGTATTAAAAATATTAGCAAGTACAAAAAAGAAAAACAGGACATCTACTTTCTTAGGAAAAGTATTAACAGCTGACTAGTAAGGTCAAACTTGTTTAACATAAATATTGATTATTCAAACACACAGTGGATAGTTCATGATATATATTAATTGTGATTTCAATTGTTTTAAACTAATTAGAAAACAGGGAAAATTCTCTGTGGATCATTCTTTAACTCATTTCATTTTTAACTATGAGAACCTCCTTTTGTGCTAATTCATTTAAAGTTATTTTTTACCTCAAAATAACTGCAGAGCATTATGCTTTCATTAAAATGTGGACAGTCTGCATTTTCAAAATCAGGTCAGTATGTAGAAACTTAAAAATTATTTTAAAACTTACTTCATACTGTTGAGTCTTTTTAAGAGGGTAAGAGATCTTTATTTCTTCATAACATTCAAATAACATTATTTCTAGGGGTGGACTAGGCAGGGCTAGACTGTGGATGTATTCAATAATCTTTAAGGTCTCTTTTGAACCCAAGTGATTGGGTTACACTTCTATGGTCTACGCTTCTATGATTCTATGGTTCTATAATCAACTGTGGGGAAAATACCATATCTGAAATGCATGACATTGCCTTGCTGGAAAAAATTGTATATAATTACAGACCCTTGTATGCTGTTATGAATTTTGGACACTGGAATACACTGAATTATGTCCTGTCTTAGGTGAATATTATTACTAGTACCAGTACCTGGAATATTAGTGGTTACCTTAAGTTCTATGTCATAAGTATGTAACTTTTGCAGCCATCAATATAAACGGCTTTTAAAAAGTATAAACATTGCTCTAATAATCTACTTTGCTGATCTGATCCTTAACTAAACTGAACCATTAGCACAATCAAGATATATTAGTATGATAACTTTTATGAACAATGCTAAAAGTTGGATTATTGAAACTATTTATTAAAAAGATACTCTCTGTACTGAAAAAAGACATTGTTAGCAAGCACAGAGCTTTCATGTATGCTCTAATATAGATCAAAGACCTCCTATAATTACCCTCTAGCATCATAGATATACAAGTATTTGAAAATTTAAATTTCACAGCATTAACAGTCTAAGTTATTAATAAGATGTATTACTTTTATGAACAATGTGAATATCTTATTGGCAATTATATGTACCCTTGCCAAGTATTTCTTCCTTCCCAAGTATTTTAAGAAACTGATTTGAATGGAACCTTTTCAACATGAAAAGGCATTAAAACGTTTTACTCTATTATCTAATTATCCTATTCTACTTTATCTATTATTCTGCTTCAGTCTTTTGTCTTCACATTAGTTTGCTTTTCAGCTTTTGTTAAAATTTAATTAAATATAATTTTCTATTCACTTTTCCACCTTACTTCCTACTTTGAATCAATATCCCTAGTTCACAATCATGAATCTTTCAAGTCACTGAGATACAACTGTTCTTCACACTTCTTTTTTCTAAGACATTAGATAGAAAATTTGCTTCTCATCTACTTCTTTTAAAGCATTATATCCTTCTGTGAATTCCCAAATACGAGAATTCTGTGTGAAAGAAACTACAATTTGTGAACTACCCTTTTGTTCCAATCTACTTAAAATTTATTATGAGTGACTTATGAAACTGGAAGTAGCATCTAGCTACAAGTACCTACTGCAATTGTAGAAAAGACTTCCTCCACCAAAGAAGTAATTAATTTAAATTTCAATTAAACCCTTTATAAGGTTTTTCTAAACATTCACACAATTATATTTTTATATTCATATTTTTAATAGATACCTTGTCCAGAAAAATATTAAGATCATTTAAATTTTCAGGATTTCAATATTTAAGTAGTAATTTTTATTTAATTACTTCATTATCTTTGATATGAATGTTAAAATGATCATAAACAACATTTTATTCAAAGCAATGTCCAAAATCGCATCAAAAGGAAATAAGTTTGTCTTGGTGTGATTAATCTCATCCACACAGTAGACAAATATCTAGTACCTCAAGGACTTTTCTCAGAATATGAATTCACAGAATCGCAGAATCACAGAATGTCAGAACTTGTAAGGGACCTCAAGAGATCATCTAGTCCAACCCCCCTGCCTGAGCAGGATCACCTAGAGTGGATCACAAAGGAATGTGTCCAGATTGGTCTTGAATGTCTCCAGAGAAGGAGACTCCACAACCTCTCTGGGCAGCCTGTTCCAGTGATCTGTCACCCTCACAGTGAAAAAGGTTTTTTCTTACATTCACATGGAACTTCCTATGTTCCAGCTTTCCTGTCTAAATCCTGTTGAATGGCAGCACAACCTTCTGGTGTGTCAGCCACCCCTCCCAGCTTTGTGTCATCAGCAAACTTGCTGACTGTGCACTCTATTCCCTCATCCAGGTCATCAGTGAATACATTGAACAGTACTGGTCCCAGTACCAACCCCTGAGGGACTCCACTAGTTGCAGGCCTCAAGCCAGACTCTGCCCCATTAATGACAACTCTCTCACTTCTTCCCTTCAACCAGTTCTCAATCCACCTCACTACTTTACCCTCCAGGCCACACTTCCTCAGTTTGTCCACCAGGATGCTGTGTAAGACAGTGTCAAATGCCTTACTGAGGTCAAGGAAAACCACATCCACTGCCCTGCCATCATCAATCCACCTGGTTATATTCTTGTAAAAGGCTATTATGTCAGTCAGACATGACTTCCCCTTGGTAAAACCATGCTGACTGCTTCTAATGACCCTGTTATCCTTGATGTGCTTGGAGATAGCACCAAGGATAACTTGTTCCGTCACTTTTCCCTGGGTGGAGGTGAGGCTGACTGGTCTGTAGCTACCCAGGTCCTCCTTCTTGCCCTTTTTGAAGACTGGAGTGACATTTGCCTTTCTCCAGTCCTCAGACATATCTCCTGTTTCCCAGGATTTCTGAAAGATGATGGATAGTGGCCTAGCAATGTTTCCCACCAGCTCCCTCAGCACCCTCGGATGCATCCCGTCAGGACACATGGATTTATGGGTGTCCAGACAGCTTAACTAATCCCTGAACTATAACACTATACCTCTGATCTATTCCAAACTTTTATAGGATAACACTTAACACAACTATTTCCTTAGTGTTTTTAATTCATAGTGTCCAGAGGACTGGCCCTGGTATATCTCTCTATATTTCAGTCTAACACTCTAAATATAGTTTTCTTAAAAATAATCACCTTTTTAATTTAAAAATTTTTAGTTGTAGACAAATTCTTCTTAGGTGAATTCTTATTTATTCATAAGATAGGGTCAATATGCAGCAGTACATATTATTAATTTATTAATTACTATCCCCATGTAAAATTTTTATTATATAGTGACATTTCAAGACATTGTTGGAAATTATATTGAACTGCAGTTATGATTTTGTCCAACATATTTTATCTTTTATTGTATATGGGAAAAAATATTGCAAGCTAGACATAGGAAGAGTTTAGCCCACGTCTTCTTTTTTGTCCCCAAGAACTGAAAAGTTTATACACTGGTTTTAAAATTTAATCAATGAGATTAAAATTTTCAAATATGAAATAATGCAAATTATTTTATAATAATAAGTGCAGATAAGAATAAGTCTACTCAGATTTATTGCTTGATTTCACAAAAAATAATTCTTCACACTGAGACAGTTCAGTAATTTTAATTTTGTTTACCTCATGGCTTTTCAAGATAGTGAAAAAAGACTAAAAATAATTTATTCAGGCTGAGAAAGTAAGTTATGTTTTCTGAGAAACAATTTATGATGTAGCTTAAATTTTCCTTCCCACAGATTACTCATAAACCTAGAGTAAGTAAGTACCTATCCTGTGAAAATATATTCTACACTCTCTGATATAATTGCCACACGACTACCATAACCCACCATGACTCATTTCAATAGATTTAGATGAAATTTAATAGTCCATCATAGGAACACACATTTGAATATGGGCACAGCTACTAAAATATTTGCAAAATTTAAGTAATCTATCAGATGTCATCTTACAATTAGAGCACAAACTGCTATAAATAGTTCTGCAATACATATTTTGCTGAAGCTATATATTTTGACAAATTGACTAATAAAATACAATGTAAACTTAAGACAAACCTGGCTCACACACCAGCTTATAATATTGGCATCATACTCTTGATGTATCTTTTATACCTTGTTTGACTATTTAGTAAACAAAAGTCTTGCATTCCACCTCTTTATCTTCAGAGTAATTTTCCTGAATAAAACACTTTATGCTTTGACTAAAAGCTAAAACCTGAGGACCAGAGGCTCTTTTGATGACTTCCATTGGCTCTTTTTGATGACTTTCATTGGCTTCAAAGGGAGTTTTCTTTGAATACAAATGGAATAATCCTTCCCACTACAATGTTACTTCTGCTTGAATAGTAACAGAATAAAATCTATGTGAAACCCTGATGACTTTTTCTGCATTGCCTTATATGTAGTCTGAAATATGTAAAATAACTATTATTTTGGTGCTTCCAGTTTTATATACTCAAGCTGAGACATTTCAAGGAACTTTTGCACTCATGCAACTTGGTATTTCCTTAAGATGTGTCACTGAAATATTTTGGCACCTTTGTGCCAAAAGTATTTGCAGTACTTTCCCAACAACAAATTTTACGGAGTAACTGAGTGACAATGCAATAAATAGAATTATTTAACCAAAATTGCTGCCCTTTTGGAATGGTAAGTTTAATTTTCCTATGGTAAATATCAAACACCATAACAGAGATAAATCGATGGCCCAGGATTACCTAAGTAGTTTATCATGTTTATCTTCCACATTATTGGGATTGTGCTCATTGTTTTCTGTACTTTGTACTACAGAATTTAATTCTACCAACAAAGTTCTGGACTCTTTCAGGTACAGCATATTAAAATAGCCTAGTGAGACATGCCCTCTCTGTTTCCAGAAATAATATATATATAAAATGATATATATATTCATCTAAATAATGAATTCATTAGATTTATCAAATTATTACATTCAAATTATCAACATTTTAAAATACACAAGAACAAGATAAAACATAAGATTTTAAGGTGATGTTTTTTTCACAAGCCAGATGAAAACTGATAAGATTCCTGACTGAGAGTTTGGTTACCATTTACCAGCAAAAGGACATGAAAGTTTAAGTCAGTTTTACATATATGATAAACAAACAGAGTTAATTATGATGAAAAAAAAAGAGAAAGACTTAACAGAGGATTTTATGTAATTTAAAGTGGTTCCTACCTGAGGAGCTGTAAATGGTTGGTAAAACACTAGCACAATTTACATTTGTCCCAGGAATAGTATTTTAAAATCAGGCTTACACACAGGGTATTTAGTTTACAAGGAATTGTCTTTTTGTTTTGTTTTACAATTATTTTTTTTTTTGTGGTATCTGTTTTGCCATCACATTTTTAAAGACATTTTAAATGGAAGGAAATAATACTCACTTAAAATGAAGTCTGACTATAATATAGTTTCAACTCTTATTGAGCCAATTATGAAAAGGTGTCGCGGTGAGCCAGAATCAGAGACATTTACTCATAGAGTTATCGTGTCTGTTCCAATTTATTGCTAGTTAGTAGTTCATTTATATAGGTTTGTTCTTAAGCGTAATCATACAGGATTGGATAACATCTTGGTTTTGCAAGTAGTGATTGGTNGAAAAGGTCTTGCCGCTGAAACTTTTTCTATCTAGCTTCTGAAAACATGTTCCAGATTATTAACTTTGCTGAATACTTCCTTCATTACTCCATTATGGATTTTCCCTGAAAAGATCTTTTAAAAAGTAGCATTAAAGTTTCCATTTATTGACATTTAAGCTCTTTGGACAGTGTCTCAGAAAAATGGATTCACGGAATCTGTTTCTCTTGTTCAAATTTAGCAAATGACCAGTAATTTTTCTAATACTTTGGTCTGGATCTGACAGATGATGAAATTTGTATTTTTACAGTTACAGTATTCACTGAATTTGGATAACAACAGAAGACCCTCTATAAACTCCTTTGGTTTTAATTATTGTATTGAATCTTTGCTGCTCTGAATCTGTTCACCTATTGGGTTAAAAATGGAGAAGTATCTGTCCTTCTACTGCTCGGTGATGTGGTCTGTTTTATGAGTTATGCATATGGAAAAATTAATGAGTAAATAAACATTGTCTTTACTAAGAAGGTAATATTGAGAATTGAAGTATAATTAGGCACTGAATTTCTTATACCTAGAACATCACAGAATCACAAGGTTGGAAAAGAACATTTAGATCATGAAGTCCAACTGTACCTGTCCTCTCCTAAACCATATCCCTGAGCATGTCATCTATTTGTCTGTTAAGTACATCCAGGGCTGGTGACTAAACCACCCTGGGTAGCCTATCTGGGTTTGAGTTTAAGAGCAAACATAAAACTACCAACACAGAGGGAGGCCCTACACCAATTTAGCTGTTACTACTCTGTCACTGCAGAGTATGTTACAGGCCAGTCCATTATACATGAAAATCATATTTTACTGTGATAGAGCAAAAAAAAACCAAATAAGACAACACTGCTACAGAGACAAGATAAAATGAGTTAAGTGATATGTCTAGGATGACCTATTGCTTAAGGGTTGAAGACAAAGTAGTATTAAGTGAGTATAACATATGAAGAATATATTGTACGTTGAGATATTTGACATATATGGAATATTTTGAAAGAACTTAAGAAAAAGAAAGGTTAAATTACCTTGGTAATATTTTCTATAATTAATCTATATTAGACAAAAAACAAATGAGAGTGAATGTTTTTAATATTTCTTTTAAAAAATGGAAGAACATGTGAGCCTGGGAATTATATATTTATAATCACTGGGAATTAGTGAGAAGAACAAAGATTATCCATGATCCATGGATCCAGTAGTTTGTCTACCCCAGGTTCCTTTAAAACGTTCTTGTTGACAGTTTATATATTTAGCCTCTATAGAACATTATTATGATAAAGTGGAAATTATATTTCTGAAATAGTATTTAAATATACTCTTTAGCCTGCTGGTTAAAAAGATCACAGAAAGAAAAAGTTGGACATGAAAAGAAGAAATCGGGTTCCTTATCTGTATTTACTCTTTTCGGTTCTGAAGAATTTGGCCTTGATCCTGTTTCATTTGGTGTGGCTCAATGTTTCAATGGAGAAGATGACTATACAATGGCCAGTCTAGGTGCCAAATGTTTAATTAATTATTTTGTGTTGAACTAAGATGACCAGGAGGTGGATGATTGTTTAGTAAAGGTCCCTCTTTTAAACTTAGAACACACATTCCTTTGTGTTGAATGGTGATAGATGCCATGCCAATTTCCCTGTGGTTCAGGTTCCGTGAGAACTAAGGTTGCCTCATTTTAGGGCAAGATAGAACTGCCAGAGACAATAAACTTCATCTTTTTGGCTGTGTAACCTGGAGGCAGGAAAGGGAATAAGAACTAGAAATATTTGTTCATTTTCTAACACATTTCCAATGGCAGAAGAGACAATTTCTGGCCAAGGTTATATGGTTAGGACCTGAGGTCTACTGTGCAGGATGAATCAACATGGTTTTGCTGTAGGAAGTCTTTAGAAGACTCTGCATGTTGGCTTTCTTGAATAGTGTAAACTCCTCATAGGAGTTCCTTGTACCTTCAAGTAGGGCAACCAAAGCAATGCTCATACATGCCAGAATCAAAGATTAATGCTTGCTAACAAAAACATAACCCAACCATTGTACAAACTCAAGTGAATTTCTTCCCAGCTTTTCTGAAATTATTTCTTCTTGATGATTTGTTCTTGTTGATCTAGCTGATTCCCATAAACACTTAAAACCTTCTCATCACCCTTTCACACAATTTTTTCTTCCTCTTGGCCATTTTTTCTTGAGATAAGATTCAATTGCAAAACTGAAAGCCATCCTGAAAAACCTCAAAGGATTGTTGTTTGACATGTCACCTTACACTTTACCTTTTTGTTCTCTGTTGAAGTATATTGATGAGATTCATCTTCACAGCTTCTATCTTTAGAGAAAAGGTGCAAAGCAAACTCTGACATGGCACTTGCAAGACTTGAACATTCCCTAATTCATCCAGAAATTCATCCTCTGTGCATGTGTGTTTCAATATTTTGTCCCAAATCTGGGTTATATGCCCAGTGAATGAACAGTCAACCACAGACAGAGTCAAGATATTTATTTCAGTTCTGGCCAGAAGAACGTGCCAGACACCTAACAGTAGACATCACACTGACTGCACCAACCATGCCTTTTTTAAAATAACAAGATGTATCTAGCTAATTGATGTTCTTAAATGTCCTTAACTGCCTTTCACCCGCCTACACTATACATATGCCTTTTACTTCACGTTTCAAACATTTAGGACGGTCTAATTAGCATGGTCATTATTTACGAAGTAAATTTTAATTCTATAAACATTATTAAAAGCAACATAGGTGAATCGAATTTATGAGGAAAGGCTGAGGGAGCTGGGTCTCTTTAGCTTGGAGAAGAGGAGACTGAGGGGTTGAGTTATTAATGTTTATAAATATGTAAAGGGTGAGTGTCAGGAGGATGGATACAGGCTCTTCTTGATGTTGGCCAGTGATAGGACACGGGGCAATGGGTCCAAGCTGGAACATAGGAAGTTCTATGTGAATGTAAGGGAAAACTTTTTCACTGTGAGGGTGACTAAGCAGTGGGGTGGGGGCATGATATTTTGAGATCCCTTCCAACTTCTAACATTCTGTGATTCTGTGATTCTTTGATTTGCAGGACCAAAAGAAAAAAAAGTTGGAGGTTTTGGTTATTTAGAAATTTGTCCCTTGAACACACAACCCTGTCAAACAGCATCCAGCAAAATCTGCTGTTTCTCTGATATGACTGTAGGAAATCACAACTTAAGGCCCAGCTGTTTGAAATAAGGTAATAGAAGGCCTTAACCATTAAACTTTTTATTTCATATAAATAGATATTGTAAGAAAAAGAAGAAAATGGCATTAAATCTTTTAAAGCTGTGAGATGTTATACAGCTGATAATTCAGAAATCAAATAACCTTAATAGGAAAGCTTTCAAAAGCATAGGACATAGCATTTGTGTCTTCATCAAGAAAGAGAAAGCATTGCAAAAATACTGAGATAATGTTACCACCAGAAGGTGTGCTGTAATGATATGCATTTTTCTTCTGTTGGATCAAAATGTTAACAGACTAAACAAACAATATGGTATTAATGACTAATGCTGATGTTCTTACTGTTTTTCATTAATTGTATGCTTGACATGTCAATGTGGTAATATTTGCAATTAAATCATTATTTGTCAATCTATCCCAGAAGCAGCTCTTTGCAAACATTACTGGATTGAGACATAACAAACATCTGCTTAAATATTTAATCATTGTAAGTTTACAGAGCTCATAACAGTGGAAAAAGTCAGGTGCTTACAGCATAATTTTATTTGGAAGAAAAGAAAACTTATTTAAAAATCTGTTGTTTTAAGCAAAAATGGCTAATTGTGTAATGTTTCGATTAATATATAAACACAATTCCTTGTCATGACTTTAAGTGAAAGAGGAGTCTGCACACCACTACTTCATATACTTTGTACAGATAAAACTAAACCAACTCTTCTAATCTTTTGAAGTTTCTTGCCTTTGGAAAGAAAAAGAGAAAGGAAACTTGTAATGAATTCTGCTGATTCCAGTGTGAGTTTCCAAATTCAGAAATGTTGCTGCTTAATGGTACATCAAACTACATTTCTGAATCTCAATATTCCCAAACTTGGCCATACAGGATCAGTACTGGCATATCCAGTTCATTTTTAGGAAGCTTTTTAGAGAGTTAGTATTTGTTGGCTGGTGAAAGAAAATAGTGTTCTTTCCAGAGAGTTCAGTCCAATCAACTTGACACTGAAATGTTCCAAATCACTTAAAATGGAGGGATAAATTGAATTTAATGACAGATTCACTCCATGTAAAAACAAGAATAGGTCAAAGGAATACTTCTTGCTAATACTCTGTGTGATACATTGTGTAAAATAACAGCATGTTAAAAAAAAGACCCAATATGGCAAAGTGGGAAACCATGAGAGAGGTGATATGCCATTTTTCTCTAGCATTATTCCTCCCTCTCTCTATCACCCTTTCCCTAAGCAAACATTAAAATATTTCAAAATAATGAAAAAAAAACAACCCACCCCAAATACTCTGCTGCTGGTATGCTTCAGTTTCCCATAAAAAGCAACACATATCTTAGGATTTTATGAGCTTTCAGTTTTTGGGAAATATGACTGAATAAATCAAACAGTAAGTTTCCTGGCTTAGCTTTCATGAGAGTCCACACTGATGATTCTAAGCTGAGAAGCTTTTGGGGCATGCTGAGAATAGTTCCTTTAAGATGTTATGGCAATATTTTAAGATGCTGTCATATTATGGTAGCCCTTCAAAAACCCCAAAATAATGTTTAAATGTGGCAGTTCTTTATGCCTGAGTAGCTTGTAGAGGCCAGGAGGGAAGCAAGGCTCCTGATCTAAGAGCAAGGGTTGTTTCACCCTGACTAACCCTTTTCTAGATCTGAACGTCATCAATGACCTCACATATTCACTTACATGTCACAACCAGCAGAGAGACATGTGGCCTTGTGGCCCTGTGGTGTGGTAACCTGTGATGTGAGCAGGATAACTTGCCGCACTCTACCAGGAGGCCTCAGTGCATTGCTCAGCAAGGGCCACACACCCATGGGACAAGTCTGATGAAAAGTCACCCAGGAGGCTCATGCACCCCTTGCTTCACCAACAACATCATGGCCCCTTACACATGTGGTACCACCCTGGCCATGATGCCTGTTGTGGGTGAGGGCTGGGGAAGGGGTGGGAAGCTGCATTGCCCCACATGCTGGCCACTGCTGAGGCAGGGCAGGGTTCTAGCACTCTCCAGGTGGGCATTGAGGCCACAGGGCAGCACACTGGCAGAGGCTGGGGTGGGTGCTTTTTTCCCCTTCTTCAACAGTCTGTCTCCTTACTTTATGGAAGTTCATCTATGCTGGAAGCAATAGTCAATTCCCAAGTTCTTAAGAACTACTCACCTCTGGAAACCAAGGAATTAAACACATGGTCACAGTTCACATGTATTTAATTGCAGTGCAGTGACAGACCCCCTGCCTTCCTGGTTTCTCAGCTGGCTCCCAGCTCCAGTCCAGGCTTAAAGGAGGCAGACATAGATACTCTACCTGAAATCACTCTACTAGCCCACTCTTGTAAAAATTAATAGCCTACTAGGATAGGGGTATTAAAGCAGATAGAGGCTTAAGAAGGAGGAAATGTCACCAAGATTCATTTATAACTATATTCACTCTATTTTTTATAATTATGGGGGGTGATGGTGGGCCCAGAGCACAGAATCCAAGCTATTTTCGATTAACCAGGCAGAGCTTCAAGTGTTTTTATATCTCACCGTGTAATTCTGTCTCGAGCAGAATCTTTCATATAAAACTCATTCTTACCCTCAGATAGCTCCTTATTAACATTAAATTTCAAATATTTCCTCCGTAAGTGCAGTCAAACCAGAAGTTCATCTAGTGCAGTGTCCCATCCCATATAGCTGCCAAAAGCAGATAGCTACAGAAAAGTGTACATGATAGCCTTAACATTCACCTGGCATTCAACCATCTTTGGCCATGGTTTGTGTGACGATTGTGGAGTCTATGTATTTATAGTTGGTGATAAGGCAGTTTCCTTTTGACTCTGTGTTAGATCTTAATTTCCATGCCATCCATCAGTAAGAAAAAAGCTCAATAGTTGCAAACTCACACAACTTGGTAGCTGATGGAAAGCATAGGAAGGCTGCATTATCAAAAAAAAAGTTCAAAAAAGGCATCAGAAAAGTCTGATTTCCTAAACACATGGTACAGCGTATTCACTGCTCTATGAAATCTTCTGTAGTGCTGCTGGATTTTTGCAGTGTTTTGTCTCTGTTAGGGTATCTGCTAATCTGCGCTATTTTCTGGTACAGTGTTTTGAGTTTGCATGTCAAGGTTTTGGTAGTGGGGGCGGGGTACTGGGTTGTCTTTTGCAAGAAGCTGACGGAAGCTTCCCCTAGGTCCAATTCCAGCTGGCTCCAAGACGGACTTGCTGCTTACCAATGCCAAGTTAGTGACAGTGGTAGTGCCTATGTGATAACAAATTTAAGAAGAAAAAAAAAAGCCAGAGAAAGGTGTGAGAAGATGTAAGAAACTTTGCAGAATCTGAGGTCAGTGAAGAAGGAGAGGGAGGTGGTGCTCCAGGTGTCAGAGCAGAGATTCCCCTGAAACCCATGGAGAAAACCGTGGTGAAGCAGGTTATCCCACACTGGAAAAGGTGGAGACACCTGAAGGAGATGTCTCCAGCAAGCTCCTGTCAGGACCTGCAACCTGCGGAGAGAGGAGCCCACACTGGAGCAGGTTTGCTTGCAGGATTTGTGACCCCATGGGGGACCCAAGCTGGAGCAGTTTGGTCCTGGAAATCTGCACCCTGTGGAAGGGACTCACACTGGGGAAGTTCATGAAGAACTACATACCAGGACTCACATTACATATGGTTGTGGAGGACTGTGTCCTGTGGGTGGGACCCCATCCTGGAGCAGGTGAAGGGTGTGAAGAGTCCTAACCCTTAAGGGAGAAGAAGCATCAGAGACAACATGTGATGAACTGACCACAATCTCCTTTCGCATCCTCCTATGCTGCTTCTGGGGAGGAGGGAGAGAAATGGGGAATGAAGTTGAGTCTGGGAAGAAGGGAGGGGTGTGGAGAAGTGTTTTTAAGATTTTGTTTTACTTCTCACTATCCTACTACAGTTTGACTGGGTAATAAATCAGATTTATTTTTCTTCCTAGTTGACTCCGTTTTGCCTGTGACAGTAATGGCTGAGTGATCTTCCTGTCCTTATCTTGACCCACGAGCCTTTCATTATATCTTCTCCCCTCTGTCCAGCTGAGGAGGGCAGTGATCGAGTGGCTTCGGTGGCATCCAGCCAGGGTCAACCCACGACATGCACTGAAACACGTTTCATGAGTTGGAGTGCAGCTCTTCCATAAAGCTGTTTTCAGTCAGCCCTTGAATAATGAGTCACAGTAAAATTTTGGTCTTAAAAGCATCCTAACATAGTTCTATCACCACTAAACAGATTTTATTTTCATGTTCTGGAAAATCCTAGAGATAGCAAAGATTTGGCTCTATGCTTTATATAAACATACTTGATGGTGTTACCAGAATGTTTTCTCTTTGGCTTAAGGTTACTTGGGGACCAGCTTCCCCATAAAGCTTGCACCTTACTAATGCCTTACATTAGGTTTACAGGCTACACTGGTAGCTTAAGAAGTCAGTCCCCAACTACAGTAAATACACCATAAATATTGCTTAAATTTCTACTAAAATTGAATTTGGTCCTAAATGAAATATTATGATTGTGAATTTGCAAATCTCTCTATGCAGTTGTTTAATCAGCTGGATACTGGCTTTTTATCAACTAATGAACTGAAAATGCAAACTCTGTGGTGAGTCACATTTACAAAAAGGAAAGTAAGCAATTGGACAGAAGACAAAATAAATCACAGAATGGTCTGGGTTGGAAGGAACCCCAAGGATCATCAAGTTCCAAACCAAAATAATACATAAATACATAAATGTACTTTAAAACCTTAGTACACCTTAGTACACACATAAATACATAACCATACATAAATACATAAATACATAATCATACTTCTAAAACCTTTAAATATACTTTAATACTTGTTCTGCAGATAATGAGACTCCTGTCACAGATTCTGCAATATCTTAGCATGAGAACGGTTCAAATTGCAATGTAATGTTTTAAAAGGGAAAACCTTGGCCTCTGGAAATTATTCCCATATTAATCTCCAATACCTGTATCTGAACTTAGGAGGATAGTGTGTGCTTCCAAAGTTAAGAAAGCTATTGATATATTTTTTTTAATTATCCTGTATATTTTGTACATTTACAAACTTTACTGTCAATAATATGCTGTTAATAATATGAAGAAATGACTAAAAATTTCCTGGCTGTGTTTAAAAAAGAGATTGTGTGATCAAGTTTAAATAAAGTATCTTACTAAGGAGATGAGATGTCCATTGATATGCACACTTCAAAAAAATCTAAACACAGAACAAAAACCCCTCAGAATTTTAGTTTAGGTACTTGATATTCACCATTTCTAGTACTTTTTATAAAGATAAAAAAGATTAATTAAAAAAATAAAATCTCCTCTCTCATGGGAGGTAAGCTGGTTTTGATTTTTCAGTCAGATTATGTCTGAGAAATGTCTTGATCACTTCAGAAACAGTATATTGACAACCCTCATTCAGAGGGTTGTTTTTATTTACATTGAATTTGTGAGGTTTTTTTAATAAGTGTTATAGACATGAGGACCATAGCATGGGTTGTAGTGTACTGGATATATATTTTAATTTTTGTGCAGTATGACTTGACTTATTCTCAGCAAGTCATTGCTTTTTATGGAGTTACAAGTGTCTGAAAAGTACAGCTATTCTCTTTCAATTTTAAATAAGTGAAGAGCTTACATCTTACATAGTTCTTGTAATGAAAATATAAAAGTTTTGGTTTTAATATATTGAAGTGAAAAATTAAATTATCTTCTATTTTTAACATGCAATCTGATGTAGATCACTATGGGTTCAGTTTCTGAACACAGCTTAGTTACTTCAGCTGTGTAGTCTGACAGCACTACAGATAGTCATATAAACATGTACATAAAATTGCCGTTAGAGTTTTGTGAGTGGAAAACATAAACCTATCTGAGTGCACCCCTCTTCTATCCCCGTTTTGTGTTTATAGGCCATTTTGTCTCATTTTGTCACTTTACATCACGCAGCAGACATTTGCAAATCCTTGTAATTGTTTTTAACAAGTAGCTATTGTGCAGTACATGAGATTATTCCCATTGGTAAGGTAATATGGGCCTTAAATGTAAAGTCATTCTGCTGTGATTCAATTGTCATTGATTTGGGTTGGGATCTATTTGAGAATTAGGTAATTAGGGTCAGCACGTTCCCATGTTCTGCTGTAGGTATCCAAGCTCTTTATTTCAGGCAATGTAGCTATGCCAGACTTGTCTTCTTTGTATGTTTGATAGCTTGGATGGGCATTTTCTCTTTTTACATCAAACTCAGTAAGTTGGTTAACCCAGAGAAGAACGCTGCTTGAGAATACCTTCAGGATTCAAGCCCTGCAACAAGCGAGATTTACTACAAGTAATTGCTGGATGCAGAAGAGCTACACCCCTGCAATCTAGGCTCCTAACTGCTATATTTTGTAACAACACATTGTAGCCTTTGGCAACCAATGGTGGCAAAGAAAAATGCTAGCATCCCCTGAGTAACCATGGAAACCAAAACAATGTTTATGAGTAATTGGATAATCTGACCTACCTACAGGACACAGGAGATACTTTAATACCTGGAGATACTGTCTTGATGGTAATCATTCGGAACAAGTGATGGGTTATCTCTATAAAGCATGAGGCAAAAAGCTACACAGAAAGCACAGAACAAAGGAAAATAAGATGTCTCTTTGCTGTAATAAACAATTTTTGTAGAACTTTTACTAGCCTTAGTTTGGGGGCATTTTTGGTACTGTTAGTTGATATCTGGAGATACTTCTTTTGAGTAATACGGTGAGCTAACTGTACTCTATTGTGATATCAGTATTTGGTTATCATATTGAGCAACTGGAAGTGAAAGTAGAATACTCCATCTGGAAATAAAACTACTTACAATGCCAACATTTAACATTAGAGCTTTGTGGGTTCATATTCAAATAACAACAAAAATAACAAAAAATATCTACCTCTTCTTTTTATTTTAGTTAACATAGTGTTACTATGAAACTCCTTAGTAAAGGATTGAGAACATTACTGAATTTCAGTCTGGTATTAATCTGGCTTCTAAGTAAATTGTTTATTCTCTTTGAAATGAAATATTCCGTCTTATGTCATTCAAGAAAAAAGTTCCTGAAGGACCAAGAGTAATCAAGTCACATAAAGTATTTTCATAATGAAAAATAATCTCTGTTGCAGTTCTGAGCAAAGAGCTCAAGATCCAGAGGGTTGATTTTGGTTTTATTTTTTTTCTGAAAAACAAGGGAGGAGAGTCTGAGAGCAGAAACCTGAATATCCCCTGATCACCCCAGTCCCGGCGTCTCGCTGTTGCCTGCAGTGCTTTTCCATTGCTCTGCAGCACCACTGACCCAACAGATCAAACAGCTGAGAACTGTCTCAGGCTTAATAAATCCTCATTCAGACTGCTAAGGGAGACGCTGTAAATGTGATTGTTCTTGTTAAAGCCTCCCTACAGTATGAACTGGAGAAAATGCTTTTCCTTCGTTGGGCAGTGGGACGCTCTGAATCTCTTAATTCTCTGTAACTCAACTGGTTCTTGTATTTTCCTCTGTCTGGAGTCTGGAGATGCTGCTTGACTACCCGGGGAAGTTCTGTACACAGATGGGGAAGGACTATGTTGGGATGTAATTTAATACACTATCAGCAGGAAATCATTTGTGAAAACAGACGATCTTTTAGAAAAGCAAATGGAGTTTTACTTCTGAATCTCTGCTGACAAAGCTAAAACAAGTAGGGCTCTTCTCAGTATTATTAGCAATTTTGTACCTTTTGCAGTATTAACCTACTTCTTTGTGCTCTGGTTACAGTTGTATCTGGGAATTAAATCCAAGAAGAGAAGATGCAAACACCAACCTCTCCTGCTTTGACTCATGTCATATAAAAATGCTTTAATAGATCTTGAAAGAACTACATCAAATAATATACATAATCCATGGTACATTGTATTATCTAAGCAAAATCTGTGCAAAGACTTAGAATTTTTATCTGTGCCTTGGAAAGTAAACTTTATTTATTCCCTATCTTAGACATAAAATGGATTTTGGTATGATAAGAGTATTAAATAATTTAATCAGTAGAAAACTTCAGCTGTACTCAGGGAACTGCTAAGGGAAAAAAGTCAGTGATGTCTCATTAAAGCAGACTATGTAAAAACTAAAGTAAAATGGGAACAAAACCCCATTCTTTGGGAAGGAGACGAGATCTAAAACGGTGTGAGAGGCTTAATCATTTGGTTATTTCACCTGAAATCCTCATGTTGCGTCTTTGTATGGGTCTGGAGTTCTTCCTGCTGACCCTGGTCACAGAACATGTAAGGCACAGCACTAGGGACTACTGCAGTGAGCTAACAAAATTCACAACCAGAGGGTTCTATGAAGAAACTGCCTTTACTTCATGGTTTCCAGAGCTACTGCATTCAAACAGGACGTGTAAGGCATACTCATCCCAGCTTACTGCCACGGGCTCACCCTGGACGCCAGGGAGTAGTCCAGAGAGGGCATCTGATGAACATGGTGTTTTTTACATCAGGGAAATGAAAAGAATACCAACAGTAGATATTCACTGAGGGAATGTTAAAAGCTAATTGCAAGGAAATGAGAAGGTGTTGGAACAAATGTCAATTATACATGTCATCAAGCTTACTGCAGGAAAAGTCACCAGCAGAGATTTAAGATACAAACATAGCTGCTTCAAGACAAAGAATAGAAAGATAATTACAGATGGGGTCTTTCACAGCAAAAAAGTCATACTGAGATATCTAAAGTCAAATTAGCTGCTAAGAAAATAGATGTAATGAAATGGGAGACATTTCAGAAAGCGGCAGGGAAGGTCACTAGTTGAAAGAAATCTCTGAAGAGTGAAAGATAAGAAATACAATTTGTCTAAGTTATGATACACAGGAGACAAAGAACAGTTTAATTATTCTTAGGAGGAAGGTGAGATTTGTAGGATATTCTAAGTAAATAAATCCAGGAACTTAAAATGAACTGGAAAAGATCAGCTTTACAGAAGGATGGCTCTTGAAAATGGAGAAACAAAGCAGGTCAGTAGTGAAAGGAACAGAGTAAATGCAAGGATGAAGATATAATAAATTATCATATCACAAAAGTATGAAACCTGAGCTGCTAAACCATTCAGGAGATACCTGGTGGGACTGATGTAAGAGTATGAAACATAATCTACTATTAGAAAAGCTGTTCACCCCTGTGGACAGCTGCTCTACCCTAAGTTGCATGTAACCTTGTAACTTGAGGAAAATGTAAGGTACATCCACTGTCCTTTCCTGGAGCCTTCTCTAATTTAGCCATATGATGAATCGCCCCAAAAGTTATCAGCAAAACCTTCCACTGCTATTTCCTTAGTGATGATTTGAGAGATTTTCTAATTTAGCTCTCCATGGCACTAAAGAATATATTAAAATACTAGAAAGTATTTAAAAGTACTAGATAAGCTAAGTGTTATCTTTCAGTAAGAGTGAAAAGTAAAATCCTGAAACAACTGTCGGATTTTACATTTAGTTTCAGAGAATTTAAAAGGAATTTTTGACTGTGTTGCAGAAGCAGTTATGGATTTATGATCTTTTTTTCCCCACTGTACTTTTTGCATCATTAGAGGTGGACGGAAACACTTATTTCTAAAGCTGGTAATCACTCTTCCCTGTAAGAATTTTTGTCAGAATTTGAACATTTGAACTGCTCTTTTCTGATCTCTTCTACAGCTATATCACTTAGTAAAACATATTTAAAACTGGGTTGACTGCTCCTAAGACCCTTTGGTCCTCTCATTTTAAATGAAATTTGGAAGATCAATCTCACTAACCTCTGTCTTCAGCTACTCTGCCTAACTTAAATATTTCACATAAAAATCTAATGACTTAGTGTGTAGCAGTCACCTCTTCTACTGAGTTAATACTGTGTACTTCCATGGACTTTTCCCACTGTCTTTCCAGTGGCATCCCTACAGTGCAGCAGACTGTGCCACGTCAAATGCCTTATTTGAGGATGACTTTGCTATATTTGTGTCCTGTGGCCTCATTCTGGAGTAGGGCACAGACCAATTCAGGAGAGAAAAAAAGTAACTGTGCAAAAGGCTTGGAAACTTGGGGTAAAGGAATCCTGATGATTACTGTTGTCCATGCCTATACCTGTGTAAAGGGCTTCTGAGTCCATCTGTATCTGCAATAAGATTGTAAAAATACTGGCACTGTGTAACCATTAAAAATTAACAGTAGCTGAAGTAGCACCCTAGGGAGCAGGGAGAGCCAGCCAGTTAGAAAGGTGCATAGGAGTAATATAGCTATGGCTTGTTGTATTTGCATGTTCATATTTATGATTAACCAATCAGAATACTCCAAAATGCCAGTGAAAATACCTGCAATGATAAATCCAAGGGGTTTTAATGTGGATACCAAATAAATTGGAAGAATGTTATTCACTATTCTTTCACTGAAAGTAATTCATTATTCCATCATTCTGTTAAATCATCAAAGAAGAAAATACTGGGTCTTGTATTTGGCGAAGACCCTCTCTTCCTCCTACAATTGGCTATTGACAGATATTAACTCCAAATAATTTGAAAACAGTAGATGGAATGCATTAACTTGTGTAAATAATTAGAGTACTATGTATAAGCTGATAATTTAAGTAAAAATCAGGATCAGGACAGGATCAGGTATGAAGAAAATAAAACAGGCTAAATCAGTGACCTGTATCTATCAGCCATCAGCAGCAAATGTTGTGGGGAAAAAAAACCATTTCTTTCTTGCAACTTCACATCTTATGGTAATAAGCTTATTAATAAAGTTTGGAGAAATGTTCTGAAAACCAGCTGTCAACTGTTGTAGAGTAGAAACAGTTATATAATTAACAGATCTGGTTCTGATTGAGACGTCTCACTGCATTTTCACATTTAAAGTAGATAATGGGGGGGTGATGTTCATTTTGTTGTGTTTGGTTTGGGTTTTTTTCCCAGAAATCTCCTTAATTAATCACAAACTCTTCTTCAAACTGAGCATCTTTTGTCAGACACACTTTAACAGAACTACAGAGGACAAGAAACTGTTTAGCAGGGTGAGAGAAATGCTTAAGTAAAAGTAGCACTATCCCATATCTGAAGAACACAGGGTGAAAGGACCAGAAAATAATGATGTTTTGCACAGAAGTGTGTATCAGTATTTGTGATTTTAATTATTAGGCTGTACAATTTTATGTAGTACCAATGAGGAATATTCTGAACCACTGAGTGTATAATGAGTGTACACAGACACGTAATCCACATAAAGGCACTTGAGTTTGCATTCAGACCACGAAGATGATGAAAAATCTGCTTCTGTAAATCTGGCCCAGGATGACTTCAATGTGAATAATTCATGCAACAGCTTTGAATTTTTTCTACTTTTAAACGGACAAAGAGTGTCACAAAGGAAAAGAAGATGTTATCTCTAAAATCCTCCTTTTTTTTCCTATGGGCAAAGGTTGAAATTTGCATGTACCATTGCATGAGAATTTTACTCATAGGTCCTCACATCCAGAGTATCATGTTTTATTTGGTATATGCTGAACAATACAGTAAATCAAATCTTTTTAAAGCCAAACTGAAAATGAAACATCTGTAATGTTTCTCAATTCCCCACACACAGGCTGCTAAACCTTCATTCTGTCAGATTAAAATCTTTTAAAGAATATGTTTTTTTTCTTCTAGCAAGTGTGTAAGAGTAATGACCATCCTCAAAATGCTGAAGGGAACAGTGCAGAATTCAAAACAATTTGTATCATACTCAGTTTCTGTGCAAGAAAATAAAATATTTTTTTTTATTTTAACAAGTTACAATGAAAAGCTCCACTTTGCATGATGGTGTGCGATTAGGAACTGTATCACACGCTTCTGAATAAAGGCCAAAGATGGAAACATTGACATTTTCTCAGAAAGATAGACCTTATCCTAAATATGTTAGCCTGAGCTATATTTCTTCCGGAACCAGGAAATCCTGTGTTTTTTCTCCTGCTTGGTTGAAGGTCAAAAAAACACCAAAAAATGCTCACTGCTGTTTTGTGGATGAAGAAGGCAGGAGGTTAGCAAAGCTGTGTGTTCACCTAACTGTTGCTTTAGAAGGCTATTAGTAATCTATGCAATAGGTTATTGCATGATATGATGATAAAATTTTAAATTCTTTACGGAAAGAGTGGTGAGGCAGTGGAACGGGCTGCCCAGAGAGGTGGTGGATGCCCCAACCCTGGAGGTGTTCAAGGCCAGGTTGGATGGGGCCCTGGGCAACCTTGTCTAGATCCAAGCCTGGAGGTTGGCAGCCCTGCATGTGTCAGGGGAGTTGGAATTCAATGATCCTTGGGGTCCCTTCCAACCCAGACCATTCTGTGATTCTGTGATACTAGTCCACCACCATATCTAGTGGTTTGTCTGTGTGGGAAATGACCCCGATTTTACACATAGAATAGTCCTCACTTGCCACCTCTTGCAGTACACATGGGCCATCTGAAGTGGCTTCTCACTGACAGGTTGTCTGAACTCCTTTGTCTCATAGTATCTGGAAGGGATTTTCTTTGTCCATCATCTGAGCCCCAGACACCACACAGGCTCCTTCCTTTTATTAGAAGCTTCAGCTGTTTTCATGGCAAAGACAGAGGAAGCACACGCAAAATAGCTCCCATTACAACTTCTAGATATACGAACTCCACAAAATGTTCTTTCTCAGAAGATATTAAGGGTAATTTTCCGGTGATGAATTCTTGTTCCTGGAAGGCAGTCAGTGTAGGTTTGTTTTCCAAAAGCAGTTGAAAAAATTGTGCTAAATGAAACATGCCTCTCTTCCATTGCCAAAATTATTCTTTACTTGTTATTGCTGGAGATGCTGTAAATGACAGGAAGCTTGATGACCAGTAGGCTGAAATTTTAAAAATATTTTGGGATATTTCAGTATGAAAGCTCTATGGAAATGCAAGGTATTAATCACAAACTTGATGGTTCTAGGCTGCTCAAACTTAGGGACAAATTCCCATTAGAGGCAAAAATGAAATTCAGACTCTTCTTTACCAGCCAACATAATTCCAATAACTGATCTTTAAACAAAATTATGCTCCATCCACTGTCGTGAGCAAAACAGACTTAACTTAGTGGACTTAACCTAATTCCTTGATAATAAACGTAATTACTGATTTGAGTATTGAGAAATGAAGAAGACAAATATTTAAGTACTAAGGGAAATCATCTCCAGAGACACCACGAATGGAGGCTGCCCTGCAGGTCCTGCTACCAGCACATGGACATTGGCATCCAGTACATCTGTTTTCTCCATTTTCCTGATTTTCATATGCAGCATTCATTCTTGTATGCATATGTACACCAGCAGTAATTTTCTTTCTGAGCTTTCATTTCTCAGCTTATCTACCAGCATTACACATCTCAGACCTCTGAAGATCCCCACTGAATCACTCATTTACACGTGTAGCACACTATATAATATAAAAAATGAGTAGTGTATTAAATGGGATGAAAGTTTTATCTACAGCAAAATTAATAAGCTTTTTTTTTTTTTTTTTTTTGCTGATGGCTAATTTAAGTCTGTAAACTATTTCTTTTCAGTTAGGTTTGCAAAATTAGAGTCCCTGTTTTTGCTCACTGGTGGTTTTGCAATTCTGGCAGTGCAGTTGTAAATCCCATTTACTCCAGAAAGTCTTCAACTATCCTATTTTCCACTACATACAGAAGGTCAAAAATGCCTTTACTATGATTTCTCTTTTCATTTGATGTTTCAGAAAGGTTCCTAATTTTGCCTGTACTCATCACATCAGGTGAATCTATATGAATATATGAATATATGAATCATAAACCAGCTCAGGTTTAAAGGGACGTCCAAAGTCATCTAGCCTTACCTTCTGTGGCAAAGGGAGCCTAGGGAAGATGATCTAGCACCCTGTCCAAACACATCTGGAAAAATTCCAGCGATTAAGACTCCACAACGTCCTTGGGGAAGTTTTTCCAGTGATCAGCTGCTCTCAAGGTAAAAAATACCTTTCTTATATCAAGATGAAACCTCTCCAGGTGCAATTTTCACCCATTGCCCTTGGTGACTACTAGATGCTCTTTAGGTACTGGAATAATGTGATGAGATCTCCCTGAGCCTTCTCTTCTCAGATGGAAAGACCTAACTCCTCCCATCTTTTTTCACAGGGCAGGTTCCCCAGCCCTTTGATCTTCCTTGTGTCCCTCTTTTGAACCTCCTCCCATCAGTCCATGTCATTTTGATTTGTGGGAACCAGAACTGGACACCCTACTCAACGCAGCATATGGCCTGACAAGCGCTAAGTAGAGTGGGATAACAGCACCTCTGTCTCTGCTAGTAACACCCCTTTGGATGCAACCCAGGAGGTAAAATAAATGCCATAATCTGTGCAAACAAAGCCCTACTTTAAAGGGTGAGTGGAAGTAGGCTTTTTTATACAGAAGCTTTTCCTTCAAACCAAACCAATTCCAATACCTGAAGTGCCATCTAAGTACCATCTTTTACCTGTTTGGGTCATATTTGTCCTTATTTTCACATGTAATTATGTAAGATTGCATCTCTATGCTTTTTTGCTATGCTACAGAGGAAGCATTATTTTGAAAGATTGACATTTATTGCCCAAAGATTTAATTGGGAAGTGAATTTCTATGTCTGGGAAAGCCCTCACTTGTAAAACCTAAATAAACTTCTATCTTCCACAGTAAATAGTCTACTTAGATTAAACCAGAGATTTAAGGGTTTTTTTGAGGAAGGTACATTCCCCTCATAGTAACATCAGGTATCTGACTTGAAACTAATATTTGGAAATATAAGCTAAAATACGAATCAATGGAGTAAAAAAATAATTTAAAAAATTAAAAAGTCAAACGCGCTGTCTTGCCTCGTTGATGAGAAAGAAAATGCTTTTGCTGACATTTCTCATGTTCCCTTAAAAGCCTTGCTTTGTATGATTTCATTTATTGGAGTATCACTCTTCTTCCTTCTCCACCTGATGATGTCCAGAAGTGTTTTGAGTCTGTAGTACCTTGTGATGAAGACGCAGATGCCATTTCAAAAGTAGATGTTCCATTTGCTGTGCATGGATCCTGAATAGAAGGATATAGGTTTGTTCCATCAGTACTTCACTTAATCTCTGTCATTCTTCTTGCAGTATGGTATTCTGATCTGGATGGTTTTTTTCTCTGCCTTTAAAACAATGTTTTAAGGTTCTCTTGGCAGTCACTACATTTGTGCTGCATGCAGGAATGAGGATTTTCATAGGGCTTCTGATAACTGACTGCTGTATGGAAAATTGAATGGCATTTTCCACTAGCAGGGTACTATTTCTCTCTCAGATTTAAATTTTCTGACTCTTTTCCTTCAGGAGTTTTGGACACTTCAATAATTACTGTCATTATTTATAATGACAATGCTATTTTGTTGCTAGGTCCCCTCTCACTGAAATGCCTGGAATGACTGTGATAAAACTCGCCAGAGATGTTTTCTGCATGCGGATCGCAAGGCTGCTGTCCCATCCTTCTGTCTGTAAACGTTAGGAGATGAACCATGAGAAAATTCTTCACGTGGCAATGAAAACACTTAAGCAACATTAAATACTGTAGGCAGAGTTAAGCCTCTGATTAAAACAATTTGTACAGAATCTTTAAAAGATCTCTCTTTTCAGCACTTTTAAAACCTCTGTATGTGGTTTGTGCAGATATAACCCACTTGACAGCTGGTCTCAGACTTCTTTCAACACAGTCAGTGTCTTTGAGTCCAACTGTGGAGGTTCCTAAACTTTAAGATAAAGAACCTTAGTTAAACTTTGAGGAATGTATGAAAATGTTTTTGCTTCAGATATATCTCAGACTTGTGATACAAGAGCATCAGAGTGAGGTTATTTTCAAAGGATTCACTTTACCATCAGCATGCATCTTAAATTGTTCTTCATATCTTGCAAGGAGGATAAGCCAAATTCTGGAAGCAAATTCATTAGCTTAGATTGTAGAGGGTTCTGTTACAGCAGGTTCTGAGCCAAACACTGTACGTATGCTAACCTGGCATCTAAGTTTTTTTTCCTAACAATATGATTGAGGCCATTTTGCTAGGACATGCTCTTTGATTCAGAATGATGAGTAATGTTCATTCAGGAAGAGAAAATTGTTGAAATCTTTCTGTGAAATGCAATAGAAAATTGTTTCTTGCAGAATTAACTAAGTGGCAGTCATTTGTATCAGATTCAGTACAGTATGACTAATTTTTTATCATCGTAGCAGCAAAACCGTGCAAATTTTCATTCATAAATGGGGTTAAATAGAGGCAGATCGGGTTTTACTTTTAACGTGTCGAGTCACTAGGACCTTAATCAGTGATGAAAAAAATGGGGTTTTTTTTCTTTCTCTCCCTGGCTGGTTTTGTTAGTGGTGTCAGATCCGAGGAAAGGGGAGCTGGTCACATTTCCAACAGGATTTAGTTTTCTCTCACCCAGTGCATACCAGCCTTACCCAATAAATACTTCAGAGTCTAAAGTATGTTTCTTTACTTTGAAAAGGGTGTTTTAAAATAAGGTGTATTAATCTAGTTTAGATGAATTCAGTATTCATAAGTGCATTTCTTTCCCTCCATTCCCACCCTTCCAACTCTCTCTCATTTTTTAAACACTTTAACTATTTCTTTCTTCTTTTACCTCATGGGGAAAATAGCTTTCAACACTTTTTTCATTACTTCTATTTTTTCCAGACACATATTGTGGGGAAATCTTAAAATCTTCATAAGTGGATAATTTCAGAACTTTCCATCATGAATTTTTAAACAGAATGAAACCAATCTATGTAAATATATATAAACAAAGTAATTGTTTTCCATTTAAAAGTAGTAAAAAGGAATAATAAATTTCCAGTTCATGGAACTAATTTGTTAAGAATGCATGTTCTACCATTACAAATTAGAAATATATTTATATCTCTCTCACATATTCTTCTTATAAATTATTTGGAAAGCATCCCATTACATTTAGCCATGTGGTATATATGGCATGCTGTAAGTCTCAGAGTACTACTGTAATCATTTATATAGCATGCAGTGTTGTGTATAAATGCAGACAACAGGCTCAAGACATTTTAGTTTAATTGTTCACAGTTCTTGAAATTGTTTAAAAACAGAATCAATTAAAATGTAAACATAATGATTTTCTTATAGCTGAAAAAGAAATAACTAGAAAGAAGAAAATTAATTTCCATGCCAGTCTTTATTTCTTGAGCCAGTAAACATTCGCTGCCCATGTTTTTTTTCCTGTAATGTTTTAAAAATGGCATGTCTTTTATTATTATCTATGTTACAGTAAATGAAGAATAAACTGACTTCTTCTACTATTGATTACATACAGAAATAATGCTCCCTACCAAGTCACAACTTTTAGTGGGAGAATACTGTGCTGAATGCAAGATAGCAACCACAATTTCCTTATTAAATCTTGTAAGAATGTAGATTGTTAAAAATAAATCATGACACTTTCTGCTTCCTGATAGATGTTTGAGATCACATTTTTTTTTCTGTTCATTGTTAGCCTGTAAATGAGCATCTGATTTAATGAGAACTATGCTACATATGCTGCAGACCATGAACCACTGTATGGGTTTTAATTAGAAATGTATGGGCATATAACACACAAAAAAAATCCCAAACAAACTAACAATTTACTAGGAAATTCAGTGCACTCCATTCACTGTCACTATTTAGACTGATGAGTAAAAAATTTTATGGATAATGAACAAACTTTCATTAGACCTGACACCGATGAACTATGAGTTAATGCCAAATATGCAGGTGTTTTCTTTTATCAGTCTTTTTTATCTACTTCCCCACAAGATTCCTTGTGCCCAGAGCACTTTATGTACCTAGGAGGAGACAAACCCTTACTGAAGTAGGCTGTCTGATAGATAACAGTTGAGAAAACTCTGCTATAAATCTACCAACATCATTAATCATTAAAAAATAAAATAAATAAATCTGGCCATATAAGCCCAATTATCATATTATAAAATATTGCTTAAAACAGATGAAAAGTGGAAACATTTCCTGATATCTCTTCCTTTAAAAGTTATAGCTGTTATCTCTCTAAACTAGTCTGCATTCTCTGCCTGTAGTCTGTTCTGCATGAAGTCATAGAGCAGAATGAGCTGGTTGATACACTCTGTCACATTTGACCTGAGTGGGCAGCTGCCATCAGTCACTGCTTGACAGAGACCCTTTCGAAGCTTGGGAGAGAACACAACCATAGAGTCAATAAATCCTCAGTATTCCCCTGTACCTGTGATGACATCGTGTGATGTGAAGTCCCCTCCCCAGGCTGGGTCTCTTGGAGGCATATTCAAGTGAGGTCACTGCAAGTGGCGATGTTTTTAATTGTTTGCATAATGAGAGTAAGGACACAAGCGGAGCGGTAGCTGTGGAGATGAATGCAATGCTGAGCTTTAATCCTGCTGAACAAAGACCGTGAACTCTGGTGTGTCATCAACAACTGCACACTACTGGAAATGGTGAGAGAGGAACATAAGTGCTGATGAGAAGAATGGCGCTTCAATTTCCCTAGAAGTTAATTTCTTCAGGAAGCAAGATGACGACCAGAAGTTCCAATTGTTCTTTATGATACATTTAAAATCAATGAGTGACAACAAAAAAAGGAGGATGGGGTTACTGTATTCACTTGGTTTCTGTTAACTTGCATAGATGAGCCTTGCTATGAAGCACCACTCCACAGATTAAAGGACACATAAAGCATATGAATATTCATATTCATGTGACCTTGCTCATACAGTATTCAGTTTACATTTTTCAGACTACCATCTCATCATTTAGTTGTCTACAACTTTGATTCTCCCCATTGCAGTTCTGTTTAAAATCCATGCAGAGTAACAAGACCTTAAATCTGGTGCAGGTAGGGCAGGATTGGTTGCTTTCCAGATAATGTTTTGAGGTGTCTCTCCTGGTCAAAACCAAAAGGTTTTCAGATGCCTCTGGAGGAATAAAAAGTGATGAGCTGCTAACAGCCCTATGAAAAAAAATAAGAAAAATACTTAAGACTGCAGACCTTTTTTTTTGCAGATTGTTTATTTGAATTTATTTTGCTGTAAGTTTCTTTAAGGCTTTTCAACTTGCAAGACTATGTTACGTAATTCATAGATATAAGAAAAATGCGCCACTTATTAGAGCTTGCAATCTCACTTTTATATATAGATAGTGTTCATTACTTCTCAAAGATTGAACATTTAGATGTTGGTTCTCTGTTAAGTGCTCAGGGTGGATATGCAACTGTTTGAGATATTCACTTAACTGTTCCCCTCGCAGTTTTGTTACATGGGTTTGGGGCATCTGTGATGTCATACTTACATGGGAGGGTGTTTAAGCAATGATCACCATTCACGTAAAATTATATTAGGCTCAGCAAATGCCTTATACTTTGCATAATGTTTGTTGGCATATAGAATTTTCATCACAGATTTTAAAGCAGATGTTTCTTAAATAAATGGTATTCTTCAGTTTGAAAATATTACATTGTCACATGCCAGTTATATTATTTTCTAGAACAAAATATGATGAAGATGAAACAAGGAAGATGGTTATGAGGAAGATGATATGAGTAGGTGTTCAGATCAAATATTTCCAAAGCTCAGACATACAAACTTAGGGCTTGGACTGAAGCCCAGATTTTGCTCTAAATTCTCTCTTCTCATGAACTACAGAAGTTTCCCATTCACATCTAATAAGTTTGCTACAGAGAAATAGAGACAGAGTGTCTCTCTTTAATCTCCACTTGCTGTGATTCCTTCCCTCCCAAGTGACAAAAATTATCATCTGCATTCTGCACTCTTGATCAACATAAACATGGTGATGCCGCTCTCATTTCCCAGAAACCAAAGAAAATCCTGTCTGAAGTGTACATGACTCCAAAGTTATCCATCCCACTGCAGTCCTGAGAATACTTGAGGTGTCTTTGAGGGAAAGATGTAGTCCACAACCTGGTCAAGTTGCTCTGGTAGGCTGCAAACAGGTCAAATTTGATTTGCTCCTGTGAACAGCAAAGATTTATATCAGTGGTAGTACTTTAGGGTTAGCGATAGAGTGACTGTGAGATTGGGCTCTAGGTCTCCTTTGTGGGCTAAAAAGATCCGTTTACAGATCTGTCTGCTTGCTTGGAATCCTAAATAATGCCCCATTTTAAGGGATGCTCTTAACTGAGAGCATTCTACAACTCTGATCTGTTAATTTCTGAACCATTTTTCAAACAGCCCTTTAATGTATTCTCTCTGATGATCTAAGCATACTCTTTCTCATTAGTGGCTTCAGGCCATTCATTGCTATAGTAATATTCATTGAGTAATATAGTAGAATTCATTACATTCATTTCCCATTAGTGGCTTCAGGCTTTAGGCCATTCATTGTTATAGTTAATGTATAAACATTGAAGTCTGTAAGAGCTAATCTAATGTAACACCTGTCTGCCAAAAGCATCGAGCCATGCCTCACAACTTTACTTAATGAGGGTCTGTTTAGACAAAGAGGTACGTGATGCAATTCTTGACACATGACACAGAAATTTTAGGCATGGCTAAAGGTCTATGATATGGGTACAATGATTTGGTACTGTCTAGTACTTCATTATAAGCTGTCACAAACTATAGGTTTCCTGGAGTTAAAGACATTTGGATGGATTTAGACATAACCAACATAAGCAGAGTAATCTGATTTACTGTATTTTTAAAGTTACCTTATGTTCCCTGATCTGAAAATCATAGAATCATAGAATCATAGAATGATTAGAGTTGTAAGGGACTCCCAGAGGTCATCTAGTCCAAATCCCCTGCAAGAAGCAGGGACACCCCCAACTACATCAGGTTGCTCAGGGCCTCATGCAACCTGGCCTTGAACATCTCCAGGGATGGGGCATCCACCACCTCCCTGAGCAACCTGTTCCAGTGCTCCATCACTCTTATAGTAAAGAACTTTTTCCTAATATCCAATCTAAATCTACCTCCCTCTATTTTAAAACCGTTACCCATTGTCCTGTCACAACAGGCCCTACT
>VXBZ01005007.1:0-35357 GCA_013399135.1 Heliornis fulica | reverse complement strand
CACAAGTCCAGGTAGATGACATCCATTGGTCGTCCCTTATCCACCGATGCTGTCACTCCATCATAAAAGGCCACCAGGTTGGTTAGGCATGATCTGCCCTTGGTGGAGCCATGTTGGCTGTCACCAACCACCTCCTTGTTCTCCATGTATCTTAGCATGGTTGCCAGGAGAATCTGCTCCATGACCTTGCGAGGCACAGAGGTGAGGCTGACCGGCCTGTAGTTGCCTAGGTCCTCCTTGTTCCCCTTTTTAAAAATGGGGGGTTATGTTCCCTTTCTTCCAGTCATCGGGGACCTCACCAGATCGCCACGACTTTTCAAATATACTGACAAGTGGCTTGGCAACTACATCTGCCAGTTCCCTCAGGACCCGCAGGTGGATTTCATCAGGTCCCATGGACTTGTGCACCTTCAAGTTCCTCAGATGTTCTCTAACCTGCTCTTCAAGTACAGTGGGCGGTGGTTTATCCTCACAGTCCCTGCCCATTCCTTCCACAACTTGGATGGTGAGACAAGAGGCTTTTTTGGTGAAGGCTGCGGCAAAAAAGTCATTGAGTACCTCAGCCTTCTCAATGTCCTGGGTAACCAGTACACCAGTATCCTTCCAGAGGGAAGCTACATTTTCCCTGGTCTTTCTTTTGTCCCCTACATACCTACAGAATTTTTTCTTATTGCTCTTTATATCCTTTTAATTCTGTCAGGAATCAAAATCAGTATCTGTTAATCTCTTAGCTTACTTACTTAGATTTCTTTCTCATTTTTCCAGGTTACAAAAATCAGGCCTAAATGGTAGGCCTAGGTGTAAAGCAGTTCTTAAGCAGTGCCAGAGCACCATGTTCTATCTCCATCCAATTTGTGATGAAAGCAAGTTACTCATTCTTTTCCTAAGGCTTTGAGTAGCTCAGCTGGATTGCTATGATTCAGTTACCCTATTGACTCTTAATACTGCCTACATGTTATTTTGGGGTTTAATCTCTTTAGTTTCTCTCCTTTTTTGTCATCAGTCACTAGTTTCAGATCTTCACACACTAGTGTTCTGGGAAAAATAAATTATATCTTTCATTAAAATTCTCTAAACATTTTAATTAAAAATAAGAATATACCATTGCACATTCCTTTCAAAACTTATTTCTCAGTTCAGTAATGGGTATTAATTTATTGAAACAATGCCTATTTCATCTATGACCCTTGAAAGACAAATGAAATAAACAACCAAAAAGATGCTAGTAGTAGCATTGTTATTTGACTCTTATTTTTCATGATCACCTCAGTTGAAATGTGTTGAAAGCTTAAAGCAATAATTCCCTGTAGCATTTATACACAGCAGGAAGAAAAAATTTAAAAAAAAATCAGTGTCCTGTGCAAGCCTTTGTAATTTTATCTCTGTGCAAGTCAATAGGGTGATTTTGAATCTAAACTGAACTTGAATGTGAAGGGAAAATGTAGGAAATCAGCTACAGAGTTGACAATAGGGAGAAGAACTAACTGAGGGAAATCCTGGGGAGATCCCAGAAAGAGTGCTACCCTATCAATTTCAGATCTATAATTATTCCTGAAATAATAGCAAAAAAGAATGTTTCATAGTCTAAGATGTGATACTTTATGCTACAGTATCATCTTTGTGCACAAACAGAGTTAAAAGCATGAATAACACCCTAGCATTTTAATTTTTTTCATTAATACAGTATGAACATGACGAAATTTGCCAATAAAATGGTTTCATTTTGCTGGTTAGACTGTCCACTAGCACTGGTTCAACTGCATGAGTATTTTGATGGCAGAAGTCAATGAAATAGAATAAAAGGTAGACGATCACCGCTGGCTGTAATTATGATTCTCTAGCACCAGCCTTATGATCCTTAAATGCTAAATATTGTTGCAAATTCAGTGGGTTTGTTGTAATATTATTATCACTATTCAATTTTTTTTTGCCTGGTTATGTGTTTAAAATACCTGTAGGTATAACTTTTAGGAAACGTTCCAGTGAGAAACCTTGAAGATAAAGGGATACCAAGGCACAGAGATAACTGCATCTTATCTCTCTGAAGTGATGGCTGTTATTTTTAGACATTATTTTAGCTCCTTGGTCCTTCATTCTTCCATCCCAACATCTGAAGTTTTAGGTCAGCTGCAGTCTGATCTGGAGAACCTGAGTGAGGCAGAAACCTCTGTCCGAGGTAGTGACCTTCTCTCCTGGTCCTCTGGAGTACACCCTACCTATGGGAGGTTTGGGAATAACCCCCTGCCTCACCACTCACACCCGGTTGTACCCCTCTTTTCCCCTCAACACCTGGAGAGAAGGAGTCTTGCTGTCTGAGGAGGGATCATGGGTCACTTCCAACCCATCTCCTCACTGTGGAGAGCAGCAGCTATACAGCTAGTGTTACTACTAGGACCTGCTTTGGGAAGGAGTGCAGAGGCAGAAGCAGGGCTAGTGTGCAGGGTTGTTAGTGACCAGGTATAGGACCTGTGTTGACCTTGCAGTGAGATGTTGGTACCATGAGCATCCCACTGTTGTGGTACTGACTGCATTTAGTGAGAGCGCTTTCAGGAGGCAGGGAAGCAGCTACTTGTATGTATTATTATCTGCTATTAATAATATACCACTTTTGAAAGAGGAATAGTCATTGCCATAGCAATAAGTGGATGACAATTTTCAAAACCATCCCAGTAGCAAAGAAGGTCACAGAGAACTGGCTAACTATCACCTATGTGCCTTTAAAAGTACACTTCACCAAGTTAAATTAATACAGAGAGGCACATAGCAACCAGGCATGTCGCTATATAGCTTTTCAGTTTTGAATGTATGTTGTCAACATGACTTCAGTTTGCTTTTGTCACAGCTCCTCATGAGGAGGCAGGAAAACAAGGAGGAAAAAAAAAAAAAAAAACCCAAAAGTAAACTGCTGAGTGTTATCCAGAAGTGGAGTCTGAGAAGAGAGTTGCTTGCCTCAGAGAAAGAAGGAAGGACCCAAAGATAGTCACCTGTGGATAAAAGGGGAAGACTGGAACAGGGTGGTGAGTAGTATGTGCAAAAAAGCAAAGCTGAGATGAGGCAATGAAGAGCCAAAACAGTTTCAGTGCTGATGAGGACTATAAATTAGATATGGGAGTGGAAAATGAAAGACATTTCTACAGAAGTAGAATCTTAACAACCTTTACAGTCTGCTTTGATGCCAAATTTGCACTTATATGGGAGGAGGTCTCAGACATATCAAGTGTATAGTAAGCAGAACCCTAACCTTTACTCCTAGCTCCTTAAAATTCTTATGAATGATGTTTAAAGTTCTTTCCTTTTTTTTTTTTCTTGGAGGGTGTGAGGGGGCTGATTCTGTAACTGCTTTGCACGCTGTGGCCAAAGCTCCATATCTTTCACTAAAGTGCTACCAGATGAATCACCAACAGTTGAACCAGGGAAAGAGATCATGGTTGAATGTAGCTGCTTTGTTTCCCTTCCCTTCAGGTTCCTTTTTTTCCTTTTTCATATAATACAATTTCTTTTATATGTGTGAAGTGAGCGCAAAGTGAAATCTAGTTTGGCAACCTTGAAGTTAAAGTAATTATATAGAATATAATGACTTATATATCATATAGAATATAATGACTTATATATCATATATGATGAGATATACATGTCCTAAGTTATTTGCCCAAATCAGCTATAAATTAAACAAACAAGTAAGAAAGTCAGTGCAATGGCCTGTTGCCAAGAGTACAGTAAGTGATGATTGTTAAATTATGCCACAGAGTCTTTCCCCGCATATGGATTTCCACTAAAATTTTTTAAAAAAACAGTTCTCTGTTATTTCCAGAAATGAATATTGGATTTCCAGTGACATTAAGATCCCAGCAAATCTATTCTTGTTTCAGGAACAAAAGTGTTTCTCAAGACACAAACGGTTACACTGTCCTCATACAGGTTTCTCATGTGAGGTAGGATTTTTATGAACCAGCTATAAGATTCCTACCAGATATTAGACTTCTTTTCTCCATTGCTTCAGCAAGGGAAAAAATATACTTTATAGCATACTTTTATTTCTAGAGCACATTGATCAAACATAGATTGTCAGCAGAAGGGATTGTCGCTACTCACAATGTTGAGCATATCATGAAGAAAGCTTTGTAGTTTGAGTAGAAGTAAATTTGTAGTTCCAGTGTTATGTGATGTGTTTGGTTCTATTTAATTTTTTACTAAAATTTACAGTGTCAAATCAGAACAAAGCAAAAGATCCTAGATGTTTTACCAGAGTTATATACAGCGATACATACATACATATATATAAAATACAGAATTATTTATTTATTCTGAAAGTCTATATCAATTATCTACATTAAACATACACAGTAAGCAAGAAGGATAATCCATTCCTGAAAGTTTCCTTTACTAGAATTTATTTTATATTGTCTTCCAGACCTTCAGTTAAATATAGGGGTTTCCAAGTATAGGTTAATTAGCACTGCAGTTTGGATGCTGAATGAGACTATTAAGCTTTTAAGGAAGGAAGCCAAGGTAAAACAAACTAAGAAGTTCACATGAACAGACATTAGGAAAGTCAGTGTTCTATTTGGTAATCTTACATAACTACTCTGTGCTGACAAACATTACAATATTTATCTGTCTTCATAGGCAAAAATACTTTGAAACAAATTCCAAACTAAGAAATGTCTGCAAACAAGAAAATTTAAAACATCTTTTCTGTTAAATTTATGAGTGGTCTGAACACTTTTCTCATGTTCACTCTCTACTATTTCTCATGTCAATCTCTGCCCTTTGCCTTTTAATGTATTATCTGTATTTTTATGTTTATTTCTGATTACTTATCTTCCGTTCCTCTAGCTATCTATATTTGTCTTACTGCTTAGTGCATTGTTACTTCTCATACTAGTGCAGTAAGCAAACTAAAATTTCTCACCAACACTGTTTTTAGTGGAAGCTGATATGAGTTCTATAACCATCTCAGTGTGGTCTACCACCCCCAGACTCTTTACTGCTGCAGGCCGTCCCATCCTGTTTGTGACAACGGCTCAGGTGCCAGTTTATGAACTGTGTCTTCAACTGTATTTTTGTATTAGATGGAGCCAAACAGTATCAAATGAAAGATCTCTGGGAATAAAGTGTATTCCAGAGAGGATGAGAAAGAAAGAATGCACATGTGTCTGTGATGCTGCAAGGTAGTCCGGTTTTCCTCATAATCAACTGTACCTTCATAACTTTTAACTGAACATATTTATTCTATTTAAATGATTCAAAGCCACCCAGAGGGTGACCTCATCTAACAGCAGCCTTGAGTTGCTGTTTGCAACAAACCTGACGTGTAGATGTGTCTGCTGCACTGAAACTCCCTGTCAGCAGTTAGATGTGTTTTCAAGGTACAGGTGGAATTCCCCAATCTTGTTGCTTGGAGCTTGTACCAAACTGCATATTTAGGCTGCCAAATGGTATGCATGCTGAGTAAACTACAATTCTTTCTGCACATACTCTATACCTTCGAAACTCTATAGGTAGGCAGCTACCAGTCAGTCCTGGAGACTAGCTTTAGATGGGAAAATTCTCTGGTATTTTGGTTTCCACGAACTTTTTGATCTTAAACAGATCTGTGCCTTTCAACATCCATGCTCTGGCACTCAATTCTTTGTAGCATCTATGGAGCACTGAACCTTAGTCCTCTGAAGGCCTTTGAAAGATGCCAATGAAATTACTGCTGCTCTTGCTATTTGCCCAATAGCACTGATGTTCTTGTGATAATTTTGTGAAGACTTTCCTGTGAAGTATTCACATTTTCAACAGTGCTCTTCAATCCAGGTTATGCTAAGAGTGTTCTTCAACCTGCTCTGTCCCAGAGAGCTCTTGTCCTGGTTTCAGCTGGGATAGAACTATTTGTCTTTCTAGTAGCCGGCATAGTACTGTGTTTTGGATTTAGTTTGAGAATAATGTTGACAGCACACTGATGGTTTTAGTTGTTGCTGGGTAGTTGTAGTGCCTACACTAAGTCAAGGACTTGTCAGCTTTCCACTCCCTGCCAGGTGCACAAGAAGCTGTGAGAGCACAGCTGGGAGAGCCAGCCCAGGCCGGTCAGGGGATATTCCTTGCCATATAACGTCATGCTCCCTACAGAACTGGGGAAGCCATCCAGAAGGCAGAATTGCTGCTTGGAAACACACTGGACATAGGGTGGGGAGGATGTTTCTGAAGATGTTAAGCAATTGCACTTCCTGCATAACTTGGTTGTTATTGTTGTTGTTATTGTTATTATCACCATAATCATCTTCTTCCTTTGTCAACCTATGAAACTGCCTTCATCTCAACCCATGAGGGTTTTTTCCACTCTTCTCCCCATCCCATGTAGGGGAAATGAGCAAGAAGCTGCTGACTGGAATTAATACACGACAGCCCTCTGGGTCTGTTCAGCAACATCTGGGCCCAGGGACTGAGTTTTCTCCCTGACAGCCTTCACTTTATCCTCTAAATGGTTGCTATGGGAACAATGAAGCACATATGCCAAGTCCAACGTCAACCAATTGTTCTGAGGTCTACTAACTTGAAAAAAAGGCTTCAAAGGGTTGTTTCATTGGGTTTTGGAATTCTTTTTAGTTGAAAAATGAAAAACCATACCAATCACATTTCTTTAGCACGAAGTACAGTAACCAGATGATAACTTACATGTTATCTGTCAACATAACCTGTGTGAGAGACTTCAGCAAAGGAAAATTTAATATAATATTTATCTGTTGGAAAACTCACTTTATGTAGACATATTGTGCCCTGGGTTTCTGTGCACAGCTCTGACACGTCTGGAAGGATACACTTCAAACAGAAAGTTTGGTTTCATGGGAGCTGACCAGTAGCATCACTGTAAACAACCAGTTCAGTCACACTGCAGCAAAATGGGGCTCTAATGCTCTGTAAAGATGGCAAATTTTCTAGCCTTGAGAAAATTTATGTGCATGCAAGAGAAAGAGTTTTTCAGGCATCTTGCTTGGCTTTCTCTTGGGATGAGCGGAAGCAGGGATATCTTATGTGGACCATACTCTTTAGCTAGATTAGATAATTTTCTTTTCAGTGAGGCTATTGGCTGTGTTGATGTAACTGGCTAGAGCTCGCACACATAAAAACAGACATGGGTTTTTTTGCTTATTATGATTCTATCTGTCCAGAATGTGGAGTCATGTTGATCTCTCTAAAAGAAACCTTTTCATTTGTCTTCATTTTCTTTATTTTTAGTAGTGTAAAAAATATGTTTATATTCAAAAGACACACAGTAACTGGGAGTTCTGTTGCAGTGCATCCCACTCCAACCTAATCTGAGAACAGACACGATATTGAATGCTAAGAACATAAAGAGTTTCTATTCAAATAAATAAATAAAGTGTATTAAAAAAAAAAAGCCAAGAAAAATACATTTAAACCCAGTTCCTTATAAGGCAATGAAGATTAGATAACTGGAGATGTAATTTGCAATATTATTACTGTGGATGCAGTTCATATCCTTGTATTTAATTTGTATCATTTGGGGGTTTTGTTGTTGTTGTTGTCACATAAAATTACCCATTCAAATCTGTTCTGGCCTGAAACATGGCTTGTAGCACATCATTTAATGCCAACTCTATTTTTTCCCTGTGTCAATAGTGAAAGCTTCTTTATCTCCAGGGTACTGTGTTGTGTGATTGGGGCATATGTAGGAGACAATTGTTTCGTTTGCAGCTGATGCTGAAAGAATCAACCATTCCAGAATTTTAAATTATAGTGCAACAGTGAAATAGTAAGCAAACCTGCATGCAACAGCCCCCTGAAAAGTGATTCTACAAACCCAGAGTCACAGCTGTTATTGCTAATAAAAAAAAAAATGTTTGCTGACTGCTTGCTCCATATAAGTCCTCTTCACAAGCCTGTGTAAAGAGGATATAGAAGCATAAGTAAGAGGATTAAGAAGCATGGACTTCTGTATGCGTGAAATAGCCTGAGTAGGGACTAGCTACACCCTTGTAGGTAGAGGCAGTGACAAGATGGAGATAGAAGCAGTAGCATATATTTCAGCATGGGTTGACATCAAGTATGCAGCTGGATCCTCAAATATCTGTATTCTGTGCTGAGATCCCATTTCCTTTGCATGGCTACCCAGGCTGGCTGGGGCAGAGCTGGTGAGAGGATGGGTGATAGGCCCACGTTTGCAGTAATCCTACACAAACTGGAGTCAGTAGTCCAGGCTCTAACACAAAGGTAACTGGAAGGTCCCTAATTACAGAGGCCAGCCAGAATTGCCTGGAGGACGTGAGGTGCCAGGCAGCCTGGTATGATGAAGACGTCCTACAGGGCCTCACTGCCATGACCTGCGGATACTACAGGATTGGAGCTTACATATGGGAAGCCCAAAGCAGTCGTGGTAAAATCCATTTCTGCTGAAGGCAAATGCTTCTGCCTTGAGATTATATCCTCTGTGAGTCAGTTGTGAAGATACATAGCGAACACTACATGAATACAAAAGCAGATGGAGGGCTTTTTGACTGCATTCTAAGGCCTGAATTGGGGTCTTGCTTCTGAATTTGTGACCAATATTTTCTTCCTTGGGCTTTTATTCACAAAATGGGAAGTAGCCTGCATATGGGATTAGTTTGTACATAGAAAAATGGGAACACCAGTTAGCAACCAGGAAAATACATCACCTTCACTTTGCTTCTGTTTGTGTTTCCAGATGTCACCATACTGTGAATTAAAGCCTTTCTGTTTTATTTGAATTGGATTTTCAAACTTGCTATATTGCATTGCTGCAGCCACAGTCATTCTCTCACCAGTGATGAATTATGCTACAAGATAAACATGAAAAACAGAGGCACACTGCAAGATAGAGCTGAATCTAACATGCAAGCATTTCACAATACTGATACACCTACAAGCTTCTGCAGCTTATTCCAAAGAGTGGAGACTGAAAACCTCTCTCCAGTCAGGTGCTCCCATAAATCTGAAATAAATTAGAAAAATGTCTTAATTTTTACAATCAAATTCTCTCCCTATCCTTTGAAATCACTATGTTTCAAGTCTGATATATAATTTAATCCTAAATTTGGGCAAAGAAGAGGCAGCATTGCCATTCAAATGATCTCTAGACTAGAGCACATCTCTCAGTGATAGCTTCATTAACAGCCCTTGGCATTGCCTGTGATAGCCATTCCTCTTCTCAGTTTTTCTGTTACTCATTTGGTTTTCCTTATTAATGTCCCTCAGCTTATTGCTTGTAAGGCGAGATTAATACCACATTTATGCAGATGTGCATATCATGCAAAATAATGTGTAATATCTGATTTTCCACAAACGGGTGGAAAACCTTTAACAGATTAGTCCACATTTACCCACCACTGATTCTTTTTAAACATTTTTCTCCAAAGCATCTGTTACTGTCCTCAGGATATTGTACTATACAGTACATTATTCTGATTTGATATGGCAATTTCTATGCCCCTCATTGTGCTGGTGACACCCCTGAGCTGAAGATGGACTATAGTTTTGTAAATTCCTCCCTGGATGTAAACCTGGCAGGGTGGCCACAAACATGGTCTTCAACTCAGGGTGAATTCTGGGAGTAGGCTGGAGTACAGCCCAGTCCTGCTGTTTTCCAGGTATTCTCAATCAAGGGAGATATCAAAAATGAATGTGAGTTAGAACAAAGCTAAGGATCCCCTGGTTCCTCTGGTAAGAGCCAGGGCTGGAGCTATGATGCAAGAGCTAACAGTAAAAGTAGGTTTCACCCCCTCCCTTAGACTGCTGATCTGACTGCTGATTCGGCACGAAGTGCCGAATAATCATCAGACATAGCTGCTCAGGTGCCTGCTTCCAGACTGCTTTCTATACAGTCGCCATGCCATTTCCCACACATGCCTCCAAGCCATCAACACTCAGTTGGATTAAAAGCCTTTTCTGAAACCGTAACCTGTCTTGCTGTCAGTCTCAGTCTTTAGGAAATACTGCAGATTAAATCAGGATATTTATCAGGCCCCTCCTGAAATGGCAGAGGCAAATCCAACCAGTTCTGCTTCTGCTACAAAATCATCTACTCATTTTTAGAAATTGTAGTCCATCTGGATATTTCTGTTTCTCATGTAAAAGTCTGTGACATGAAGTTGGAAGTCCTGTAGAATCAAAAAAAACAAAGAAACAAGTAAGCTAAGCCAGTCATAACTATTGTGGTAACTTCTTTCCCCTGTTTTGTTTTGTTTTGTTTTGTTTTTTTAAGAGAAATACATGTTTGTGCTACTGCTTTATTTACCAGAGAAATCATACACAGCAAAGTGGCAGAAGCTCAGGCTCATTAAGCATGACCTTCTCCAGAGTTAGGTTTACCATTTTCTCTCTGGAGAAAGAATGATGCCATCTACGTGTGATAGTATATTGCAATTAATTAGGGATCCTGGTAAATCAGCTTTCAGCAAGTTTTTTCTATAAGTAAGCTTGGTAATGGCAGTTTCCATACCCAAAAAGCCTTGGAAAAAATATTGCATCCTCTTCAACAAGGCTCCTTAGAAAAAAGAGTTTGATGAATGGACTTGTTTCTGTTCATAGGCTTTATGAGTTGGGAGGATACTGGAAACTACTCAGTATGAAGGCTTATACAGGAGACCCGAACAGTGGTGCCATATAATTTCATGTCATATGCTCTTTCTCTTACAATCTGTAATCTATATGTGGAATTCACATGGACAGATTTTTGTGAAAAACTAAAATAATTTGACTACAAACCAGTCAACAGATTCATCTTCAAAGATAGGGACAACAACAGGTTTTCTCAAAGAGCTAAAGAGCTATTTCAAAGGTTAGCGACATATTCACAATGCTAGAATGATGGAGACATCAATAAGTAATTTGCAAGTCTGAGGAAAAAATTTTTAAGTAGTTGGGTAAAAAAGAAATGGTGCCAAGGGACAGGATCTGGCGTTTCTCTGGTGTCTCAGAGCGACCGGGCGGCTGACAGAGGCAGGAGTGAAGTGAGGCTCAGCATTCAGATGGCTGCTTCCATGAATGCTTGTTCCCACCACCCTAAGGTGAAGTCCTTCCAGGGTAAGTTAGGAGACTTTCAGAACCTTTTCTTGGGAGTAAAAAAAAAAAAATTAAACCAAAACATACCCCACAAAATACCAAGCCAAAACAAAAAAGCAGAACATTTCCTGGGGTTGCTTGAACCAGTCTTGCCAGTTTGCTTATTCATCCCCGCACCACCTGGGAAAGCTGTCTCATCTCAGCCTCAGTATCTGTTTGATGCTTGCCCAGATTTCTCTGTGCCTTCCAATTTTCTTTTCAACTCATCGCTTCTGCAGACTGTAACTGTACGTCATTATCAAGCCTTTACCAAGGGTATATAAAGTACATACAAAGTGCACAAATTTGGTGTGCGCTGTGCCTTGCTAAGAGGCTGATGTCTAGCCTCTTTGGGTTAGTTTAACTGTGACTTGATTTGGCCTCTCACTACCTTATCAGCTAAATAACAGAGCAGAAATTATTTTGGCAGATGCCAATTTGCTGATGATAACATTACCACCATAGAGAACTAGGCATTTCCAAGAGGAAGCAGGTGTCTGCACATCTTTTAAAGGATATGGCAGCATTTGACTTGTTCACTGTGATACGTGGGAGCTGTACTAAGGTAAGAGCCTGAACTCATCTTCCAGGTTTATGCCAAGTACACAAATCTCTAGTCTTTTGAAGATTTTAACAGCTAGCAGACATTTCAACAGTCTATGTTAGTCCTTTTGAATTTATTTGAGGCAATGTAGAAATGAAATTCTGGGATTTTCAGAAGCCACAGAATAGGGTTTTGTAGGAATAAAAAAATCATGACTGTTCGTGTGGTGAAAAGATTTTATCACAGCGAAATCTAGACAGTGATAGGTGCAATACTATGGAGACTGACAGGTAAGCTCACAAGAGAGGAAATGTGGGAAGGGAAAGAAAAATATGAGCTCTGAATGAAGAATAAGAAGAAAGGAAAATGCTATTTCTTGTAGGAATGATTGACATTGCAAAAAGGATAGCAACAGTTTTAATGATGCATATGCAGGTATTGCATGTGGTCTGTGAAAATTCAAGATACAGTTTTTAGAGTTTCAGGAGCTATATTGTTTATTTACTCATAATCTTCATTGATAATAGCTTAAGGCCAAATGGCAGCATTCAGAAACTTTGAAAGCAGAAGACAAGAATGTTTTTGTTGGATGCAACTAGTTGGAATCACCTGAAGAGACATCACTATTTCCCAAATTAAAAACAAAATTAGTTGTCCAATTGCACGGACATTACATTACTTTTTTTGCAGCTCATTTTAAAATAAAAAAGCAAAGAGAAAGTCATCTGTATGGCTTCATCTTCATGTTCACTTGAAATTGTTTTTCTTGGCAAAATTCCTCATGCAGTGGGATTTCTCTCCAGCAAGAATAAACTAGTAGCTTTAAAACCAATATAACCCCCCAGAAAAAAAGCCCTAGTGCCTTTTATGATCTTGATTGTTCACTCATCTGATGATTCCAAAATCCTGCTAAAAAAATGAACTATTTCAATTTTTAAGGTGATGTATTATAGTGTTCTGGACACATGCATCTGAGAGCCTTGATGTGCAGGTAAAACACATCTTGGGTAAAATGACATACAGCTGTGAAGCACAATAAACATTTTGATTCAAATCACGTATTCTGGCAAGAGACAACCTGCCTGAGATCAATAGGGCACCACATAGCATAATCAAGCCCTTTGCCCAGTACTGGATTGCTCCCTGTATTTTGACCTTGTTTCATAGAAAATTTGTCACATCTTCTCAGAAAACCTTTTCATGGAAAAAAAACAGAACTCACCATTAATATATTTTTTCTTTTTAAGTGGAAATAAGCTTGCCATTCCTGCACTCCATAACTATGTTACTTGTTACCTCTGACTAACAACTCTCCCTCAACTTAATTTATTACTCTCTTTGGTATACAAGAAGTGCACAAGTGCAAATGTCTGCAGTATACTTGCAGGTGATAAACATTGGTGACAGTTGCACTAACTCAGCTATAACCAAGCTGACATGGTGCTTCAGTGCCTGTGAAGGAACTGGGTGTGCTGCCTCAGAACACAAGGGAACATTCGCAACTTGCCAACTAGTTTACTCACTGTAGGATGAGGTGTTGGCATGCTCTAAAGTTAGCCTAAGTTCATAGTAGATTGGTGTGTACATATACATATACACATATATATATATAAGCCTGACCAGTCTGTCCTAAGGTGGCATATTAAAGACCCCTGAACATATAAAAGTCTATGGGACCTGATGAGATGTGTCTAGGCTTTCTGAAGCAATTGGCTGATGTAGTTGCCAAGCCAGCATATTTGAAAAGTCATGGTGGTCAGGTCAGGTCCTAGCGACTGGAAGAAAGGAAATATCACAGATATTTTAAAAAAAGGTGGGAAGGAGGACCCTGGGAACTACCGACTTGCCAGCCTTACCTCTGTGCCTAGGAAGATCATGGAGCAGATCCTCCTACAAACTATGTTGAGGCATATGGAGGACAGGGAGGTGATTTGAGACAGCCAGCATGGCTTTACTAGGGGTAAGTCATGCCAGACTAATCTAGTCGCCTTTCTACAATGGAGTGACTGCAGCAGTGGGTAAAGGGAAGAGCTACGGATGTCCTCCATCTGGATTTCTGCAAGGCCTTTCATACAGTCCCCCACGACAACCTTCTCTCTAAGTTGGAGAGGTATGGATTTGATGGGTGTCCTGTTCTGTGGATAAGGAATTGGCTGGATGGTCGCATCCAGAGGGTGGCGGTCAATGGCTCAAAGTCCAGATAGATGACAGTGATGAGTGGTGTTCCTCAGGGGTCTGTGATGATAGCGCTGTTTGCACTGCAAGCTTGCAGATGACACCAAGCTGGGTGGTGAGGCTAACATGTCAGAGGGACAGGATGGCATCCAGAGGGACCTGGACAGGCTGGAGAAGTGGGCACAGGTGAACCTTATGAGGTTCAAAAAAGGCAAGTGCAGGGTCTTGCTTCTGGGTCAGGACAACCCCTGTTATCCATACAGGTTAGGAGATGATGTGCTAGAAAGCAGCCCTGAGGAAAAGGAGTTGGGGGTAATCATGGATGAAAAGCTGGACATGAGCCAACAATGTGCATCTGCAGCCCAGAAGGCCAACTGTATCCTGGGCTGTATCAAAAGAAGTGGCCAACAGATTGAGAGAGGTTATCTTGCCTCTCTACTATTCTCTGGTGAGACCCCACCTGGAATGTTGTGTCCAGCTTTGGAGCCCTCAACACAAGAAGGACATGGACCTGCTGGAGCACATCCAGAGGAGGGCTACAAAAATGATCCAAGGACTGGAGCACCTCTCCTATGTGGAGAGGCTGAAAGAGTTGGGCTTGTTCAGCCTGGAGAAGAGTAGGCTCCAGGGAGACCTTATAGCAGCCTTTCATTACCTGAAGGGGCCTACAAGAAAGCTGAGAAAGATTTCTTCACGAGGGTATGTAGGGATAGGATGAGGAGTAATAGTCTTAAACTAGAAAAGGGGATATTTAGTTTGGATATTAGGAAAATGTTTTTCAGTATGAGGGCAGTAGATCACTGGAACAGGTTTCCTAGAGAGGTGGCTGAGGCCCCATCCCTGTAGGTATTCAAGGTCAGGCTTGATGGGTCTCTGAGCAGCCTGATCTAGTGAAGCTGTCCCTGGTTACTGCAGGGGGTTTGGACTAGATGGCATTTAGAGGTCTCTTCCAAACATTCTATGATTTTAGGATTCTATGTGTGTGTGTGTGTGTGTGTGTGTGTGTGGCAACAGGTGCCAAAACATTCTCAGAATGCTGCTGCTTGCTAGTCCACCTATGAGGGGATTTATCAAATTGATTGTATTAGGTGATTTCATATAGTCCAAAGCAAAATACACAGTGTCATGACATAAAATTTCGTAATAGTCAAGTCATTGTGTCCATCTTTTACAACCTCTGATAATTGAAAAAGAGCTGATGAGGTTTGAACAGGAGTAAAATGTATAATCTTTTATTGAAAATTACTTTTACTCATTATCTCCAAGGTTGTTTTTTCTTTCTGCAAGTAATCTTTATTTTATATTTTTGAACCTTTAAATATCAAATATATCCTGTATATCACAAAACAGATTTTATGTCTTGAAAGTAAAAGATAATAATGATACGCATAAAATGCATGATCTATATAACCTCTTTTAGGAGTGTTCCTTAAATATGGGCTTTTCAAAGAAACATGGGTGTTCAGTCAATTCGTTAGAAGGTTTTTGCTATACACCATCCATGATGTTTTCATCGTAAATGATATTTGATTGGAGTAGAGACATATGTGAAGGGAAATGTATATTCTATTAGATTAATTAAATGAACATTCTATCAAATGAATATTCAAACACTAATTAAGAACTTAATTCCTTCATGCTGCTAGATGAACACTAGGCACCTTTTTGTCAGCATGATCTTACTTCATAGAATTGCAGAATATGTTAGGTTGGAAGGGAACTTTAAAGGTCATCTAGTTCAAGCCCCCTGCAGTAAGAAGGGACACCTTTAACATAGAATCAAGTAATGTTTTAGGTTGAGGACATAAATATCTAGATAGGTCAATTTTCTTTAAAAAAAAAAATTAACAAGAGTCTGATGATACATGGAGGAATATGTCTATGATAATATAAAATTTTATTAGACCAATACCATTCTAGAATGTTAGCTTTAATTATTTGTAAATGTTGACAAATGTAAAATGAACATTTATCAGATATTCTGTCCTTTCCTTTTGTTTTTTTTTCCTGATTAAGCAGGTCAGCTAAACTGAATATCATCACTGGAATGGAAAGGCAAATGACCATACTTTCATGGAAGGGATTTAATTGCAATATGTCTGTATTAGACCATTTTTTATTTCAACATTTTAATATACACAAAATACAACTTTCTTGCCCATTGCAGATGATTTATTATAAAGATACATTCTTTTTCATAGCAGTTGATAAAGAGAATGCAATCAAATCTTGCATGTATAAGTAACACAGCGTCCTTTTTCTTAATAGCATTCAAATGAAATTGTTCAATAGCCTTTTCCCTGTAAAACTGTTTTTCTTCTGTAATCCGATTCATAGGCTAAGTGATGCTCATGGAATAGATCAGATCCTAGTGAAACAGTTTTTCTTGAAAAACTGTCAGTTTTTTGAAAAACTGTCCATATCTATTTATCTGTGTCTCACACTTATTCCAGAAAAAAAAAAACAAAAAAAAAAAAAAAAAAAAAAAACCAAAAAAAAAAAAAAAACACAACACCTGCTTTCTTGGAAATGTATCTTGGACATGTAAGATGGACTTAGACAAAACTGGGGCTTCATTTCAAGAAAAGCTAGAAGTGTAAATAGAAATGCTTGTAGTCTGTACTCTTTCTGTGTATTTTATATTTATTTTCAGATACCAAGAAAGTTAAAGTGCTACTTCACTTGAGTAATAAAACCAACCATGACTTGAGTTGAAGAAGCACTTGAAGTTGATTAATTCTGCATGCATTTTGCATTACAATCTGTGATTACAAATACTTAGAAAAAAAAATAGTAATATGCCTAGCAATCTAAATATTGAAAGATTTTCCCATGCACTTATAAATGCACTGTGGGTATGCATCATTACACCATTAGAGCTGGAGAGTGACTTTCAGCGCTGCTGGTTCCAACATTGATGCTAATGGCAACATGCATGTAGCAAGTACCAAGGCAGTGAACATTTTTCAGGGACAAGTTCTTACCCCCGCACAGTCAGGTGTAACTGCTTCCTGGAGTTCTAGAGTTAAAAAGGAGTATTTTAGGATACTTTCAGCACTGAATGATTTAGCGGGCTGGTAATGGGAAAGGACTTCTGCTACTTTCCACGAAAGAAAAATCATAATTTTCCAATTGCACTGTAGGAGTAAAGTTATGAAGTAGAAAAAAGAAGGTTCCATGGTAACCGCTGTCAGCGCCTAAAGAATTGAGAGAGATAAATAGTCTCAAGAATGAATGTCCTTGGCCATTCTGAAGGCCTAGTCTTGCCTTCCCGGGCAGGTGCTACACAGGTATACTGACAGTGATAAGGTGGCAGTAACATCTTTTGGCCTCTTTGGCTGAAGAATCCATTTCTCTTCACTTTTTACATCCTCCTAACTTACCACCATAAGGCAATTGTCCAACTGAAATTGTCCAACTGTCGAAAGCACATATTTGCTCTGCCCTTAGTGAATGAGAACTACACATCAGAGCCCCATGAGCCTGTCTCCAGATGTGTTTACTCTTGACTGTCTACCCAAATGTTGAAAGACTGGACTTTGCCTGCCAAATAAGCCAGTATTTCTTTGTATATGAATATATATAGATACAACATAACATTACTTCCTTTGTCTATTCTTAAAGCATATGATAGCCTGCAGGTTAAAATTATTTCATTCCTTGAATGGTTTAATCTTTGATGTCACAAACTTGTGAATATTTTTCAGCAATAGAGTATCTATCAGGATCTGTTCATCATAGTTAATTATTATTATGATTTTTTAGGTAGTGATACTACTTTTTTTTCTTATAACCACAGCATGGTTTACTTGCTTTTATAGGTCTAGCCTTTGGGTAGCTGTAAGCAGTTCAGATTTCTCTTAATTGTTTTCATTTGTCCTGTTTTCAATTACATTTGGAACTATTTTATTGACTGAAGTGTAATTCCTTTAAAGTGTTTACTTCTAATTAATATAAATAGAGGGTAACTAAATAAGTAATTCAATTTTTTTAGTGATTTCTTATTTTCACTTGTGGCTGTACACTGAGCAATAGTGGTAAAGATTCTAATTTTGAAAATAAAGAAAAACAAAACCACTATTCAGATTTTACTTTTAAATGTAACTGGAATTGTTAGCTAACTTTAATAGCTTACATAGCTATTAGAAAATCTCAGTTTATTAAGGTTTATTAAGGGAAATATTCTCTTTTTTGTCTTTATTTAATTTTGGTTTAATTTTTAAGTTAGATTAATTCAATTAACCCTGACCCAGTCTGATGGTTTATTTCTTTCTTTATGGGCAGCCGAAACTTATCCTATAGTGACTTACTGATTGAAATGGAGTTATGACATAGATGAATGCAGTCCAGTACATCTCACAGGAATCTTTATTAATGTGGAAGAATTTTCAATAATCTCTTGAATATCACAGTTTCTGACCTTTAAAAAAAATCCTCAACTTGCCTTCTGAAGCTACACAGTCTGTTTTTATTTCTCAGGCAATGGGAACAAACCTGATTGCTTGATGGATATCACCAGCTGCATTGAAGAATGATGATGGTGCCCCTCTCCTAACTGCATTCCTTCAGACATTAAAAGATCATAGAATTATAGAATCATTAAGGTTGGATAAGACCTCTAAGATACTGAAGGCCAACCATCAACCCAATACCACCAAGTCCACTAACCGTGTCCCAAAATGCCATGTCTAGAGGTTTTTTAATACCTCCAGGGATGGTGACTCCACCACTTCCCCAGGCAGTCTGTTCCAGTGCCTGACAACTCTTTTGGAGAGGAAATTTTTCCCAGTATCCCCTCCCTGGTGCAATGTCCTCCTGTCCTATCACTAGTCACCCGGGAAAACAGACTGACACCCACCTGGCTACAAATTCATTTCAGGTACTTGTAGCGAACAATAAGGTCTTCCCTCAGACTCTTTTACTCCAGTCTAAACAACACCAGTCCCCTCAGGATACTCCTCATAAGACCTTTTGGGATTTTAGTTGCCTGTCTTTGGACACGCCTCAGCATCTCAATGTCCTTCTTGTAGTGAGGGGCCCAAAACTGAACACAGCACTCAAGGTGTGGCCTCACCAGAGCTGAGTACAGGTAGATAATCACTTCCCTACTCCTGCTGGCCATACTGTTCCTGATACAGACCAGGATGCTGTTGGCCTTCTTGGCCACCTGGGCACACTGCTGGCTCATGTACAGCTGACTGCCAACCAGGACCCACAGCTCCTTTTCTGCCTGGCAGCTCTCCAGCCACTCTTCCCCAAGACTGTAGCTTTGCATTGTGTTGTAGCATCTGAAGTGCAGGACTCAGCACTTGACCTTGTTAAACCTCATACAACTGGCTTTGGCACATTGATCCAGCCTGTTCAGGTCCATCTACTGAGTCTTCCTACCCTCAAGCAGATCAATAGTCCCACACAATTTGGTGTCATCTGCAAATTCAGTTTGGAGGGCTCAAAGACTGGCCCCATAACTGAGCCCTGGAGAAGACCACTTATGACCAGCCACCAACTAGATTTAACTCTATTCACCACAGCTTTCTGTGCTCAGCAATACAGCCATTTTTTACCCAGCTAAGAATACATCAGTCTAAGCCATGAGCCTCCAGCTTCTGCAAGAGAATGCTGTGGAAAACTGTGTCAAAGGCTTTTCTGAAGTCCAGGCAGATAATATCCATAGCCTTTTCCTCATCCACTAAGTTGGTCCCCTGGTCATAGTAGGAGATGGGTTGGTTAAGGAGGACCTGCCTTTCATAAACCCATGCTGGCTGTGTGTGATCCCCTGGTTATTCTGTGCAAGCCGTGTTGGGTCACTCAAGATGAACATCTCCATAATCTTCCCTTGTACTGAGGTCAGGCTGACAGGCCTGTATTTCCCTGGATTGATCTTCTAGCCCCTCTTGTAGATGGATGTCACACTAGTCCCAGTTGTTTGGGACCTCCCCTGTTAATCAGAACTACTGAAAATGATGGATGGCAGCTTGGCAAGCTCCCCTGCCAACTCCCTTGGTACTCTTGAATGGGATCCCATCTAGCCCCATAGACCTGTGAGCGTCCAGATGGCATAGCAGGTCAACTGCTTCCTTTAGGATTATGGGGATTCATTCTGTTCTTACTGTCTTCCAGCTCAGGGGGCTGAACACCTTGAGGATAACTGACTATTACAGACTGAGGCAAAGCACGCATCAAGTACCTCAGCTTTTTCCCAATCCTTACTGACAAAGTTCCCCTCTATATCAGATAAAGGATGTAGATTCCCCTTGGCTCTCTTTTTGTTCTTAATCTATTTGTAAAACCATTTTTTTATCTCTTAAGACAGCGGCCAGATATGGACTTTTTCTTACAGTGTGCTAATTTCTTTTTCTGACCTTAAACATGTCAAATCTTCATTTCCTTCTCTTGTCAGACACAGTAATTCCTGCAATCTTTCCATAATTCCTGCAGATTTCCATAAGTGTTCCTCTTTTTTAAGTATGTCAATTATATACCAGAAACTTTTTAAAGTTGCTAAACACGTTACACTCAGTGGGATTTAGGCTGTAGATTTTGCCCTCAGTGACATTTAAGGTCCTAACCTTCTGAAAAGAATTAACAAATCCTGAAGGAAACATATTTTTAACAAAGCATTTGGGTATTTGAGATTTAATGTTTGTGTGTATTTTTCTAATATTTATCCCTTCCTTCAAGATCTCTTTCTATGGACCATTGTCTTGTGGTTGCTACTATGGCTGCAAGTCAGTATTTAGATTTTAGCTTTTACCTTTATTGCACTTGAAAATAGCAGTACTGTTTCTGTGTCAGTCTGGTTTGAGAAAAGCATTCATGTTCTAAAAAAAAAAGGGGAAATTTTGCAGACCCAAGACTTGAATCAGTTGACTAATCAGGACCATAACAGATTCTGAATCATTCTGAAGTGCTCATTACTGAAAAAGTGCTATGATCAATGTGATGGCTACAAATGACTTTATATATCCTTTAGTCTGACAAAATTATTCTGCCACATATTTTCCTTGGAAATATTATATTTAATTTCCCCATGAAAGCATAAACCTATTTTAATATATATACAAATAAAATTATCCCACTAAATAAAGACAAAACACAAGTTTGAGTCAAATTTAGAACCAAAGTTCAATCTAGTAGTAGTCGCTCCTAATAAGGACTACTTAATGACCAGCTTGGTAGTCAGGATCAAGCAAAAGTCTCCTAATATCACACAGATATGATGTGTTTCGTAAGCATTTTGATCCTCAGAGTCTGAAGCATTTAGCGTGAGAAATGCATGAGAGAATGTTGAAATATATGATATACTCAAATTAGAGGTATGAAAGTAAGTATGTGTATTTATACCAGAAAAATAATAATCTTCTGTCTCTGGATTCACATACCTCCCACAAAAAGTAAAAATTGCAAGCTGGATAGACTACTGCATCTGTTGACCACTCATATCTTACAATTAATAATGATTTCATCTATGAAAGTTATTTTAAAATTTACACAGAAATGCAAGTATAATGGGTTCTGAAGCTTAGCCAAAAGTCCTTTCCCATATGGCAGAGTTTGTTTTGTTTTTTTTTTTATTTTCCTGAGGAATACATAGATCTGGTGAATATTAAGCTATATGTTTATACATGAAGTGGAAAGCTGAGGAATTATTCTGGTTCCATTAGATTATTTTGAAACTTCAGATTTTTTAAAAATTTAAATTCATAGTAGAATATAAGCCTCTGGTATGTTTATATTATTATCCAGCAAGCAATACTAAATACAAGCACTATATTTAAATAGGCTTATTTTCAAGGCTAAAGAGATTTTCTTCAGAACCTATTTTTCCACACAGTATTTTGTATTTTACATGCAAAGTCTTAATGAATGAGATTGAAATAGTAGATTACTACTGGGAAATGAGATTTACAAACTATTTCAAACTTTATTGTCGATAGTCTAATGTTTTTAGAATCCCATTTTTCTTGCCTTCTTTGAGAACTCCATGCCAGTAAATAAAAATTAATTTTGATGTTTAAAATTATTTTTAAAATACAATTAGTAGGTCTTTTTATATCTGAGTTTTGTTTAACTCCCTAGAAAATGAAAAATGTATGGTGTTCCTGTCCAGAAGTCTTTACATGCAGTAGTACATAAAATAATAGCAGAATTAGTTAATAATGGCATGATGATAAGCTATGTACCAGCAAATAGCTATTCATAATAGGGTAATTATTTTGTTGTTGCCAGAGAAGTTACCAGACAATCTCAGGTGACAGGGATAAGTAATGAGGAAAAAAAATTAATTTGGTAAGTAGAAGTAGTTCTACTGCAAGGAAAACATCATCACTTATGCTTTTCAAAGAAGTGAAAAGTGAATGAAGGGTACTAGAGCTCACTGCTATATAAATCTCTTCACTAGGCACAACTCATGATTTATTAGATTCAACCTGACAATGTATCTTAAAAATAAGTTGTTTTAACTCAAGTAATTGTGTGTTCATACATTTGTATACTGTGCAAATAATTTATATTCATACTGACATGCAAATAATGCAAATATTTTTTGCATTAACCCAAATAACTTGTAATAAATATATTTAATACAATAAATAAATATATTACATAAATAAAATAAAATAATAAATAAATAAATGTTTGTTGTTATATATGAATAGGTTTATTTATAATATGATTCTATAATAAATATATTTATGTGCAAATAATTTATCTTCATACTGTGACTCACTTATTTGCATATTGTGACATAACTACAATGACAATTATATTCTATAAATTGTGCCTACACAAATGAAAGATACAATGAGGCAACTTTAAAACTGGGGCTGCAACTCATCCTGTGTTAAGTTCCCCAGTTGCTCACAGTGACAGCTCAGAGTCTGGGTCTGGTCTTTTGGTGAGGTAATTCAAATGTGGTAATTCAAATGTGGAAAAACAGCTGCTAGGAAGTTGTGTTCTATCATTTGATGGGTGGTCCTCTACACCAGCGTCTCTCATATTCCTCTCACTGTGATCCACTGACCCTGTGCCTCTGTAGCTTCCTCTGAAACCAAAGCCCAAACAATCCATGCTTTTCCATCCTCTGTCTAAAAGGCATCCTAGTAGTCCACCCATTATTTGTATAAATCCTCTACAGCTCCATGTGCTCATGGTCCGTCTGCTAAGGAAATCTTATCAGTATATTTAAAGGGCAATTTAGAGGTAATTTTGTGTTAATGCGTGGTTGTCTCAAGAGACATGGCTTCGTTGATCTTGGCATGAAGTCCAAGTTGGTTGAAAAACTTGACAGTGAGCCAGGGGAAACAGGAAATATGGGAAGGACTTTTCTCACAGGTCACACCACATGACAGTCCCACCCTATATCATTGTACAGCTGCCAGCATCTCAGGATCCATTGGTAGGATTTTTTTAAGTCTCGCTGTTTAATTGCAGATTATAGTAAGAAATATCATTGCTACAGGTCATTCTACTCCATCATAAACATCTGGCCTCTCAGACAAGCTAGCTAAAATCCTTTGTGTTACAGGACTGCAGTAGAGAGGAAGGAAACACATGGTCAATTGGTCTAGTCATCTTATGGAGGATATAGGTAGAGCTTGGGCATCTCACTGAATCTAGTCACCACCTCTAAATGTAGCTGACAGCGAAAGCTGAGGAACTGCAATGAATGTATGTTGAGCAGCTTGGTTGCATAAGGAAGAGTTTGGCAAAAAGTGAGTGCTAGAAGACTCCTGGGCAGCCACATGTGTGGGACAAGGGCAACGGATTCAAGATGGAATATAGGAAGTTCCATCTGAGTGTAAGGAAAAAGTATTTCACTGTGAGAGTGATGAAGCACTGGAACAGGCTGCCCAGGGAGGTCATGGAGTCTCCTCTGGAGACATTCAAAACCTGCCTGGATGTGTTCCTGTGTGATTTCATCTAGGTGATCCTGCTCTGGCAGGGGGGGGTTGGACTAGATAGTCTTTTGAGGTCCCTTCCAACTCCTAATGTTCTGCAATTTTGTGATTCTGTGACAGTTATGATGGTGGTTAACTCAAACCATCCACCTAGGTCTGTATGCTGCTGTCTGGAGATAGATGTGTGCGTTTTGTGGGACCAGTGACTTTCCATCTGCAGATGCCGGAATTGTTAGGGACCAGATGTATCAACTGAATGTTCACAAGTCCATAGGGTCTAATAAGATTCATCCCAGAGTACTAAAGGAGCTAGTAGATGTTATGGCACATAGCAAAGGTCTTGGGAGTCTGGTGAAGCCTCTGCTGACTGGAAGCTAGTCACAATTATTCCAATTTACAAGAAGGGCATGAGGGAAGACCTAGTAAATTATGGATGTCTTAGTTTAACCTGGGTACCTGGAAAAATGACAGAGAAATTTGTATTTGGGTACGGTTGAAAGGCATTTAAAGAATAACACAACAATCAGGCACAGTCAACATGGGTTCAAAACAGGAAAATCCAATTTAACTGATTTGATATACTTCAATGATAAGGTCACCCACCTAGTGGGTGAAAGGAAGGTGACAGATGTCACTTTTGTGGATTTCAATAAGGCTTTTAATACTGTCCCTCACAGCATCCTTCTGGACAAGTTGTCCAACTGTGGGATGAGCAGGTACATGGTTTTCTGCGTGAAAAACTAGCTGAAGGGCAGAACTCATAAGACTGTAGTGAATGGGGCTAGAACAGGTAAGTAGCGGCATTCCTCAGGGTTCAGCTCTGGGGTCAGTTCTGTTCAATCTATTTATTAATGGTCTGGATGCAGGAGTTGAATGCACTATTAGCAAGTTTGTTGGTGATACCAAACTGAAAGATGCTGCTGACTCTTGACAGAGAAGAGGCCTTGCAGAGGGATCTAGATAGATTGGAGCATTGGGCTGTGATTAGTGGGATAAAATCTAACAAGTCCATCTGCTGACTTCTGCCCTAAGATACAGTAATGCTGAACACATGTTCAAATTGGGAGAGCAATGGTTGAGGCCAGCCCTGCAGAAAGGCATGTGGGGTTGATGGTCAATAGCAGACTCAGCAGGAGCTAACAGCATGCCTGGCAACCAAGAGGTCAAATACAGCACAACCAGCCAGTCAAGAGAGGTGATTATCCCTCTCAGCATTTGTTCAGCCTCACTTTGTGTGTTGTTCTGGGCCCAGAATTTAAAAAGGTCTTTGAATGTATCCAGAGGAGGGTAACATACTGGTGGAAGGACTGGAAGGCATGTCCCTTGAGAAGTGTCTGAGAACTCTGGGTTCATCTATCTTGGAGAGAAGGTGGGTGAGGGACAACCTAATTGCTCTCTGCAGGCTCCTGAGGAGGGTGTGAACTCTTCTCCCTGGGATGTAGTGCAAGGACACATGGCTCACAGCATGTTTAGACAGAATGTTAGGAAGCATTTCTTTTCTAAGAGAGTGATCAGACACTCCTTTAAAACAGCTTTAACATGATCAGTCCTGAATTAACCAGGCAGTTGGACTAGACAGTCATTGTAGGTTACTTCTAACAGAGTCTATTCCTCTTCTTTCTCTTCTCTTCACTTAATTTCATTTCTATGTTTTTCATTTCTATTCGTATCTATTCATTTCTATTTTTGGTTGGGGGGTCCAGAGCTTATCTCAGTGTTGTATCTGGAGAGACTGGGGATGTCATTCCAGTTTTTCTCAGGAATATGTGATGCCTTTTTGATTCCACCAAATATAGCCCAATTTCTGTCTCTTTTTCCTCTTTTCCTTCATTGCTTATTCTTGTACTGACATAAAGAAGATTCCAGCCCTTGCTTAAACAATGATAATAGGAATGATGTAAAATTTCATTAGAAGAAAAGCATGGCTAGGCTGGTCATATCTTCAAAGGCAATTCATGCCCAGCCAGTGCAGGCAATTTCCTGTCAACTTGATCTTCAGCAATATGTCATTAATTATGCTTATAATGAAAGTTAACATATGACGAACTTTGATACTAATACACTGCCTTCAATGTAAAAATCAAAGAGTATGAATAATTTGCTAGTTTTCTAAGGTCAGAGTTGTAATTACACTGCATTAATTTAATTACTCAAAGTTAATCCTTTAGACCTGTTTCTTATCATGTTTTAGTCTGTGTGACTCACAAACTATAAGCATGCTAGAACACTGAAAAAAAATATGCCATACATTGTAAGTGGAAGCAAATTAAATTTTGAGGAATTATTTGAAAGTAGATTAAGTGTGGGTGTCTAAAAGAAACTAATTTCTCTGAAAACCTGCTATGCAGTAGAATTCACTGCACTTATCCTTTCCACAAAGAAAATGTTTTACAGTTATGAAAAAGTAATTTATTTCATTTTATATATTAAAAAAACCTTTATATCATATTATATGTTTCATCTAGTTAGGATATTTTTTATGTCTGCTTGAATTTTTCCCCTTCTTTCTAAACAAATTCTTAATTACTACTTCCTAAGTACTTTAGCTCTATTTGGTTTCTCATTCACTTTGCTAGTGTAAATTACAAACATTCTTCTTAGATCAGGGAAGATTCAAAGCAATGAACATGATTCAAAGATAGACTTTCCCTATGTTCCATGTCCTGGGTCACATAAAGGGACAGTAAAATTCCCATGAAAGAGTGTACAGTTTCATGATCAGCTGTTGCAGAATAGGGCAAAATCCATTGAGAGTACCATTCAGGTACTCTGAACACTGATTTGACCTAGTACTCGTGTAAAGGACTTCACAGGACAACCAAGAAAGGAGTCCAAGCATACCTCAGTGTTGAGATCATGAAATGGCAGCTACTCATTAAGCTCATTGGCAGCCTAATTAAGTTCACAAACATACAGCAACCTTTAGATTCTATGGTCTTGTGAGCAGGTGTGCTGGGTTTGGCTGGCATAGAGATAATTTCCTTCATTCCAGCCACTAGTATGAGGCTGTGTTTTGCATTTGGGCTGCAAACAGTGCTGGTATCACAGAAATGTTTTTGTTACTACTGAGCAGTGTTTGCACAGAGCCAAGGCCTTTTGCTGTCTGTGGCTTTTGCTTTACCTATTAAATATTATTTATGTCAACCCAGGAGTTCTCTCACATTTACCCTTCCTATTCTCTCCCCCATCCCACCAGTGAATGGCTGGGGGCGAGGTTAGCTGCCAGCTGGAGTTAAACTATGGCAGCAATGTGAGTAGGACTTTTAAATAAGATCCCGACGAGATCAAAATCTTAATTCCTCCAAAATCTGTTTGTTTGCTACAGTGTATAATTAAAGCCATATTCATCGGGTAGGAAAAAAAAATGCATAATGTAATGACAAAAACATTTGGATAGCTTTCAAAGCTTTTCTGTTAAAAAAACAATCTCTTCAATGAAAACATTCTCATACAAAAAAAAAAATTAATTCAGAATGAATATAGTTTTAGCCTTGTGTTATCTGATCTTATGAATGGATCTTTCCAGAAGCAAATTAAGATCTTTTATTCTGACATATATCTTCCTCTGAAATTATCATTGTGTATCATTTTTTAAGATATTATAACCTGTTTTGAGGGACATTTTAAAAAAGTCAGGCAATCAGTTACAGAAACATGTTAATTTGTTCTTCCTTGACAACAGCCTAGATTGAGTCCAGGTGTCCCATACAATCTTCCTCAGTGCCTCAGGAGATTTTATATCATTATTCTGTTATTCACTCTGGAGCTAACTTAATGTAACATAAGGACATTCTGGAGATACTACAAATCCAAAATGCATTTTCTCTAATTTATTAAAGTTAATCCACTATGGAGATATTCTGCTGTATCTCCAAGTGATTTTCATCAAGGAGGATGTTGGAGTTTCTATGTCTGTAAGTATGCCAGTAAATCATTTTCACGTATGACTATTCATCCGTTCTTATCCCAGACTAATAGGCTCCTCACTCCAGTGGAAAAGAGCATATGGCTAATATCAAGAGTTCTGTAATCCAATCAAATTAAATGCATCTCTCTTCTGGTCCTTGCAGTGGATGTCACTCTGTGGAAGGAAGTGACTATGGGTTCCATGCAGAGCAAATACACCTTTGAAAGAGCCTCAGAGTTGGTTAGGTTTTGATTTATATTTTTTCCCACAAAATAACATTTGATTACTTTGTCTGTAATTATGGGAAAACAAATGAACATCAGTTTTAAAGATTTTGAAGATTTTAGGGTAATAGATAGCATATAGAAATGCCTAACTTGCCTAATGGACATCTTGCAAGTTAGCCTGATCACTTATGTTAGCACAAGCTTGAATATGCTTTTATAAGGGTTATAATGTATTAAGCTTTCATATTACTTAAGGGAAAATTGATCTTGTTTCTTTAGATAAGATGTGCTGGATTTACTTACCTGTTAAAAAATTTATCTACAAGGTCACATCCAAAAGCATTGCTTCAAAATGTTTTTTGGGTAATAATATTTTAGGCAACAAGCAATTAATATTTGGAACATTTTTAAATGTTTTATACCCAAAGAAGGCAGACAAACTATTTTCTCGTTGGTACTGATTGTTATCAAGGATTTGAATTTTTCCCATAGTTTCTTCAGGCTATTTCTGTTAGTGTGTGATTGCTGTGTATTAACATCCCAAATAGATTTCTCTTGCATTGAGTGAGCAAAGCATCCTGATAATCTTTTTCTTACAGCAATGGACAATGTTTTTTTTCTTTATGATAACTCATCATGCACCTAAAACTTTATATTTTTAAAATATAATTTTTATACTGCTTCTGTAGTCTTCAGCAAGTCTTCCTCAAACCTTTCCTTTAGGATGTGATCAAATGTAACATCACTTGACAAAAAAACTAGGTAACTGCCCAACTTGTATCTAAGTATCTCTTAGTATCCCTTACTTTTCCAAAGTTGTAGCTCAATGTGTATAAGAAAAAGACTATATCTTTGATGTCATTTAAAGAAGAAATACCCCTACATTTTACACAGAGAAAGCCACCCTCAGCAAGTTAGGGACAGATAACAAAGAGTATTTGTACCACAGTGAATGAGCAAATTATTCTTTTTTTATTTCCCAGTGAAAAGCCTTAGATAACCTGAATTTTACTATGAAATTTAAATAATTATATGGCTGACTTGGATGCTACAATGATCCTTAGTTCTGGTGTTAATTTTTTCTTCTGAAATTGAAGTCAGAAGTCACTTAGGGAAGTTTGAGATAACAATGTACATATGTGTAACAACTCTTTGAGATATATATTTATATATAGGTTTTAGCATTAAAAAATGCATACCTGTAAAAAGAATGGTTCAAAACATTCATTGTACTTGTAAGATAGATTCTTGGTTATTTTTTTTTTAATTCTAGAATTTTCTAGAACTAGAAAAGCTCATACCCAGTCCTGCACAGTGGTCTGCATGGCATATCCCTGTTCTCCTAGCGGTCTGCCTAGAGAGAGTTTGCTAAGAAACTTGTCTTGATTTGACAAAATCAGCATATAAAAACGAACAGTCTTCCCAGAGAGTCATATGAATGACAATTCATGTTCTCAAATTATTTTAGTGCAACTAAATCGGTTTCATATTTATTGTGAGGAGAACTAATACTAAATAAAATCTTCCCAGCACAACTGCAATGATGTGTGCATTTAGAGATTTCCCAAACGTACATATTGTTATGATTTTCTATCTTATTATTGACTTACCTAATAACAACTATATAAATAATGGCTTTGAATTATTTTATTATTTTTTAAAAAATCAGGAAGTAAATTGCGTCAGGGGATTATTCCTTTTCTGGATTTGAAATTCATTTAAAAAAATATGATTCATTTTTATGTCATAATATTTATTGAGGTGATTATTTAAAAGTGAATTTAAAGCAATATGTTTATAGTGTTTATATTTGCTGTAAGAGGAAATGACATTTTGACATGTTTAGCACTCAAAGTTTCTTGAAAAATCTCATGAAGAAATACCAGTTCAAAACATTTTGATCTTCTCAAAACAAACTTTTGTCCTAAGATGACACTGAAAGAAACCCAGAAATACTGGCTGTAACTACCTCTGTGATTTGCCTGAGCCAGTCAACAGGAACCAATGTGCATTATGGGTGGCAAAGAGAAAGTGTTTGCATACTGTTGGAACGAGACTTCATGTTCTTAATCATTTTGTACCATCCTGTTCACTTTTTTTTCTGGAAGTAGGATGCAGAAGGAGAAAACACCTTGCCTTTTTAATTTTTGTGGTGTTTTTATGCTTTTTAGAGGGGTTTTGTTTAAGAAATGCAAGTGTAATTGTAATGTTTTACTATTCATAAAAGAACATAAATCAGTTCTTAGCTGCTTGCCACATATTTCTCTGCTAGCAAAGTTGTTTAAGTATTGTTTTGTTAAATTATGAAAAAAAAAAACCCCAAGCACATTAGTAATGGTGTTAATTTAAACCACTCTCCAATAAATAAATGTAATTTTGTGTCTGCAAAGTGAAATACCTAGCTTTTAGATTAATAACAAAGATGACCTGATACATCACTAACTGTATTAGGACACACATTTCCATGAGATAAGCCATTTGAGAATTAAAAATATGCTGTGCATGTTTTCTCATATACAAACAAAATATATGAAATATCTATTTTGATTACACTGGTATAAGAAAGGTTTCCAAATTTCCCCCCTTCATCGGATTCTCACTGTAGTTAAAGCATTCTAAAAACTCCATGATTTTTTGTAACTGGTGCTCAGTGAATTTATCAAAGGCTATAGATATTTCTGTAACTTCATTTCATGTCCTGAATTATTTAGCTACACTTGCAGGCTGTATCAGTACAGGTAGGATGAATGGTATGTCAACTTCCTATGAAAAGAGTTAGAAAAGTTTTCCATATGCTAAAGTTTATACTCTCAGTTGATTGCTGTATAGAACTATTTTTCTGGTGGACTGAACTCTCAGCTTCTTGTCTGGGATGCCTTTTTGCAGACCAGCTTTCTAGAGTTATAATTCTTTTTAATCTTGCACTGTTGGTTGGGTTTTTTCCCCTAGAGAAACATTTTGTTTGCTGGAGCTTAGTCCAGAAAGATTTCCCTTGGATCTTCTTGGCTTTGGCAGGGAAGTTTATTTACTGCTTGCTACATCTGAGTTGGTTTACAGGCATGTTTCATTTTATAAAATTATGATTCTTTATCAAATGAAATAAACACTTAGAAAATACAACATTTTCATATTTATAAATCCCACAGGCTTGCATATAGAGAATAGCTTATTTCAATATTGGTATTTCACTCTATCCTAGAGCTGTGAATTCTGTGATCTTTCTGCCTTTCATGTATGCTCCTTCAACTGTGCTTAACTTTAAGTCACTGAGCTGGCAAATTAGTTGATGCATTCAGTAATAGTACTATGGTGTGCTGAGGTAGCTGTATGAATTGAGAAAAAAAGATTCGTTTCCATGAATGATACTAAAAAATGGGATGAGGAGTTATGAAATCTGAACGTTACTTATGTTCACTGGCAGTTTGAGCTGGAAAATATTAAATAAATTTAATTTGATTATTAACTTCAAAGAAAATTGAACCCTAGCAGGGAAAAAAAAAGAAAATAGGGAAAGAGGGGGAAAAAAAGGCAATTAAACATAATAATTTAGAGGCATTAAAACATTAACACTTCTTCTAGCCTTGATTGGGAACAACAAGGGCCTGGTTCAAATTTTAGGAATCCATACAAAACACTTGCTCAGCCAGCGACCTAGGGAATATAATCTGATCCTGCCAGCTTGCAGACACATTGGTTAGATACACAAGGGAGAAAAAGATAAGCTAGACAGGTAGATAAACAGGTAGCAAGATGCTACAGAGGTGTCAGCTTGAGTGCCCATGGGAAGCAAGAGTTGAACCTCATCTTTGCATCCCTCAGCCTGCAGCAATAACCCTGCTCACAGTTTGGGGTTAAACTACTGTGGATATTTGTACGCATCTCCAGCTGGCTCTTCATACTGCAGGGGTTAGAATATATACTGTTTTCAGGTGATCATGCTATGTGATGATACATCTCGCTTCACGGAGTACGATAATGTGCATGCAGGGGGTCAAAAAAGGCTGTGGAGTAATGCTTCTCCCATCTTTTTGTTTTCCAGAAGATGTCATGGGGTCCTCCAGCATGGGGGCTTCAGTGAGTCACCTCATACATGTTGTAGAAGGGTGTGGTACTGCAGGAATATGAGGGCTATTAAAAAGGCCATAATGGATCCCAGCAGTAGACAAATGGTCTCTCACTGATACTGGAAAAATCAGGACTCTGGTAAAGAACAGTCATTTTTTCTAAAAAAAAAAGTAAAAGCAGCATTTTAGAAAACAGTTACTTGAACATTTTTCCAGCTTTCATTATTGTGGCTAAGGAGAGGCTCTTCCTTAGGCAAAAATGTCTGTTTAAAGACATAAAGTGAAAAGCTGTTACTAAGAGGAAAAAAAAAAACAAACAAAAAAACTGCAAATGATAATCAAACACAAAGATGCATGGTTTCATTTCAGATTAGATTTTGTTTCAATATTGTATTCCTCTTCAAGTGTGAACTGGGCCTAAGGGTTTTGCTCAGATTTGTGCCACTATCTTATCCAGGCAGATATTTCTAGATAATGTGCTCAAGTGGTAGTGCTTGACAAGGATTATCTGAGGTTGCAAGATTCTGCTACCTTGCTTGAAAAAATAAAGTCTATAAATCTCATAAAAGTAAAGCTACTTCCTTGAGATTTCTTCTGCTTTTGCAGTGCACTCTCTGTGAGGACCGGGAAAAAAATTGTACCTCAATTATTTGTCTTAAGTCCATGTTGTGGTTTCAACACAGCTGGGGGCTGAACACCATGCAGCCACTTTCTCTAAAGAAATTAACAAAAATTAACCCTATCCTAGCTGGAACCAAGACAGTCTAGCATGCTCTTCTCTCAAAATAACAAGGCAAAGACAAGACTCTTCCTTCAGAACTATCTATCTAGTTATATCTATGTTTAATTATAAACAAAAATTTGTGTCTCTGATTTATACACATTCCTTCACCACTACAGTGATTCTTTTCTAAGAAGTAATATGTTAAGTTCCTCATTTTTAAAAACTATTTCTCTGATTACTTTAACATGAAAAATAAGAGAATATATACATATTCAGAAGAAAGTAATTAATGGTGTCTTATTTTTAAAGAAATGTAAAAGTAGTATGTCTACAGCTTATTTTTTACATAGGTACATTCCAAAAGATCTGTTAGGAAAGAATGTAATTACTTTCTAAAAAAGATCAGTATTGGTGATGATGTGGAATGCAATGTTTCTCAGCACTCTAACTGCCAAAAGAAGGGTTTATTTATTTATTTATTTGTTTGTTTGTTTGTTTATTTTCTGTGATTTTGTGGATAGCTGTTTCTATCAATATCAGTCAAAATCACTAGTAAGGAATCATGGCTTTTTCAATGTATTTTTAACCAAATCCAATTTGAGGCACCTAGTTAATTTAAAAATACTAACACACACACACACACACACACACACTCCTTCTTGGATTTCATTCTGTGAAACCTAACAGGGCCATCTAAAATTCAACATTTTACCAAAAAATTGAGAACTTTGGGAAAAACTGCACCAGGGGAAAGATTCATTGCTCCCTGAAACCCCTCTTTATGTATTGGATGTTGTACAAGGAGCAGAAGCATATAGATTTGGGAATTGATTGGGGAAGGGGAGAGCACAGAAGATTCCGAATATTATCTTTAAAATCTGGATTTTAGTTTTAAGTCTAAATACCACTGTAGAGTGGTTCATATATAGTTAATATCTTCTAAATACCACCACGGTGAAGTAGAACTGCTGATGAGTCCATCTGATTGCGTGTTTTCAGTTTTCTGAAATGCATGAAAAACAAATTCTGGTAAAGATATTAGGAGGATAAACAAGATGTTAAATAACATAAAGGATCTGTAGGGGATGACTCTAGAGAAAAGACCTTGAAATTTGAAAATTGTGAAGCAATAGCAGCAATGAGCTAATGCTTACTTGAAAAATGAAGAGACAGAGTTCCAAGAAAAAACTGGCATTCCTGTCTGTGAAGGGAAATGCTAGAGGCAACATCAAGATGTGAGGCATGATGGATGAATGTTGTAATAGTATCTGAAATGCATTGGCTTTTGGTTTTCCCTTTTTTTTTAAAAAAAAAAAAAAAAGCCAAAACCTCTCAACAAACTAACTCTCTGGTTCCTGCAAAGACCTTCAACCTTCCCTCCTTCGTCAAAACCCCCGAATTCTAAAGTTACAGAAAACACTTCCTGCAACAAAATGTGTTTAAATTGTAAATAATCAACTGTTATGTTAATTATTTGTGCATCTGCGGCGGCAATGTGAACTTACTAGTACCTGCATTGTCCTGTGACTATTTTAGCATAATCTGCATTGTTGCTTTGCTGTATATCACTCTTAACTTACTGCTGCAGCATCTAAGCTCTATCTCATGGGATTCATATTCTGATTTTAAATAGATACAAACCAAAATCAGAACATAAAATAGACGGAATGTATTTTAGAAAACATCTCTGCAATGCATTCTGTTGGTAAATACAGTTCTCACCTGATTTATCTTTGCAAGATCTTATTGTCAGTGGGAAAAGCAACAAAAAATGCATTTCAGGTAAATACATAAACATCCCTATTTCATTTTGACATAAGCAATGGTCACAGAACCAGGATAAAGAGATGCTCACAAACAGTATTCCTATTTTTTGATGACAGGTCTGACATTTAAAACCCTGTGCAATTGGACATTAGTGAGAAATGGAAATTTTCCTTACATTATTAAAATCTGATCAAAGTTTCAAGGTGCATAAGGCAATATGGTTCATTGCACTTGTTCTGTTTCCTCTTTAACTGATGATTGTATTTGTTCTAATTTTCTCTGTAACTCATCTTGCCGCTTGAGAATATAGGTTCAGAGAAAACTAGGTTTGCATTCTGTGGCATTGTTTTTTCAGTAACACCAAATTCATCAGGTGTCCATAAGCCTCTTCACTGAGAAACTAAGGGTTCTCAAATGCAACATCCTGTAGGATTAGTGTAAAGGCTCTCTGAATCACTTGCTTCAAAATAATAGAAGTTGGAATTGCTTGCTTGTTCCTCATCTCCATGTTGTGTCAGCATAGCATAACACAGTGACTTTAGGAGTCAGAACTCCAGTAGACTTGTAGTTCACTTTCTTGAAGAATAGTTGCTAAGACTTAGATGTTTTCCAATGAATACTGCAGTTTATTTTTCAATATTTTATATGACATTTTATCTGTTAGTTGATTCTGTGTTTACTGCAAAATGATAAAGTATTATTTTTAAGGTAAGAAATATATGATATTTATAATTACTTTTATTCTATCAGTGCTGTGTTTCTTTCATTTTCAATTCAAGATAAATTTTGACTGTCTACTGAAATTCTTAATATTGGGTTCTGAAAATGAGATGAGTTCTTAAAACCCTCCATTACATTGCCCAGCTCTGCCAAGCATTCTTCTCTTTAAGAATCCCAAGAATCAAGAATAAAGTTTGTTTCTCTTTTCTCAAGAAATAGATTAGCTTCAAATGCAGGAATTTGAACACACCTCATCAACATGTGGC
>VXBZ01005003.1:9310-22313 GCA_013399135.1 Heliornis fulica | reverse complement strand
GTTCCTATTAAGGGGCAGGTGCCAGTCTCTTCTTTATGGGGACCAGGGATAGAATCAGAGGGAACAGCATGAAGCTGTGCCAGGAGAGGGTCAGGGTGGGTGTCAGGAAGAGGTTCTGTCCTGAGAGGGGGGTTGGGCACTGGGACAGGCTCCCCAGGGCAGTGGTCCCAGCCCCCAGCTGGGCTGAGGTCAAGCAGCGTCTGGACGATGCGCTCAGTGCCCTGCTCTGACTGGGCTGGGCTGTGTGGAGCAGGAGTTGGACTCCATGGGCCTTGGGGTTCACTTCCAGCTCAGCAGATTCTATAATTCCATGATTCTCCTCTCTCCCTGCTCAGGAGGTTGTCTCCACTCCCAGTTGCTGCCCTGTCCTTACCATGTGCCCTACAAAAGGTGCTTTTGTATAGGTGAGCTCGGGGGAGGTAGTTAATTTTTAGCTTCCTGCTCACCGAGCCAGGAGTAAGAATTTAACAGGGGCTCTGCTAGACCAGAGCTGGTTTGCTATTGGGAGTAAGAATTTAACAGGGGCTCTGCTAGACCAGAGCTGGTTTGCTGTTGCTGAGCTTGTGCTGCCTGGCTCTGGGCCACTTAAAAAGCCAGACCCCAGAAAAAAAGAGCAGAGCACCCCTCTGGCCACTGAAAAAACCAAAACCTGGCCCCTTCTCCATCCAGCACAACCCCCACCCTGTGCTGGCAGCCAGGGGCATGTGCTGGGGTGAGGGGTTGTGCTTCTTCCCCCTCGGGGATGTGGAGGGGAACCAGAGTTTTGTGGTGAGGGAGATGCTTTCATCCTCTCAGCCACAACCCGTGGCCCTGCATCCGCCTCTCCGGTGGGGAAAGGAGATGCCAATGCCCCAGGGTTGAGATCTGTGGCCTGAGCAGCCCACTCCCACACACCTAAAGGGAGGGGGAAGGTCTTGGCCTGGTTTGGCCACCACTGAAGGTCCTGTTTGTTCAAAGGTGTGAGTGGGAGTTGATGGCTGACTAGGAAATGGGCTGGGCACCAGTGAGATACATCACTGGATTTTTAATGACTAATAAAACACTTCTGCCTCCCTGGTAGCTGATGTCAGGGATGATGGGACCAGTGTGTACTGAGGGGAGACCTTCTGGCTCTCTCCAAGTCCCTGCAAGGAGGGTACAGAGAGGTGGGATCAGTCTCTTCTCTCAGGTAACAAGTGATAGGATGAGAGGAAATGGTCCCAAACTGCCCCAGGGGAGATTGAGGTTGGCCATGAGAAGAATTTCCCCCCTGAAAGGGTTGTCAGGCGTTGGGACAGGCTGCCCAGGGCAGTGTTGGAGTCCCCATCCCTGGAGGGATTGGAAAGGCCAAGAGATGAGGTGCTGAAGGACATGGGCTAGAGGTGGCCTGGGCAGGTCAGTCTGGGCTTGGACTTGATCTTAAAGGTCTCTTCCAACCACTTCTATGATCAGTATCCACTGATGTCTTCTAACTGCTGGAAGGTCAGTGTTTATGTGCTTGAGAGAGACTTTTACTCAGGCTTGTCTTTGCCTTGTGATGATGTGTTGTCCTCTGTGACCCCCAGGAAGGCAAAGATGGAGAGATATTCTTGGGATGGTGTGAGCATCCTCCTGCTCTTTTAAAAGAGGTGAAGTCCTGCTCAGCCTGGATCCTGCTCTCATGAGGGTGAGCAACAGAGAACTTTAATCCCCTTTGCAGCAGGAACTGGCACACTTACCTTGATGGACAAAAGATGATTCATAAGCCATCAGCCTGGCACTGGGAGGATGATGGAAAATCCCAGTTTAAAAGCTTTACATTTTACTGAAACAAAGCAGTCTGTGATTGATGTTGATGTCTCTGTGTTTGATATACAAAGGGGTAATTTGGCTCTCAGCACCTCTCATGGCCACCTTTGTTTCTCCAAAGGCTGCAGGTGTGCCAGGTGTTTGGCTGGAGATGCCTCCTGGTGCCAAGCTTCAAGCACAAAGACCCTGTGGATGGGGCAAGCAGAGCTCCTGGTGTGCTGTGCACCAGGCAGAACCCTCTCAGTGACAAGTGCACACAAGGGTTGGCTCAAACCACCTCCCCATGAGCTGGTCGACTCTGTGCTTGGCCTGACATATTTTCTATGCCTTTCCCTGTTTTTCCTTAAGAAAAGCCTCTTTCTACACCCACAGGGAGATAGATGCCTGTGATTTGTGATGCTGTGGCAATCCCAGGGATTGCTGGGGTGCCTGGGGAATGCCAGAGCCAATCCTGGGGGTTGATGGGGGTGTCTGGGGAATGCTGGAGCCAGTCCTGGGGATTGGTGGGGGGTCTGGTGAATGCTGGAGCCAGTCCTGGGGATTGATGGGGTGTCTGGTGAATGCTGGAGCCAGTCCTGGGGGGGTCACTGGGGGTGCCTGGTGAATGCTGGAGCCAGTCCTGGGGATTTCTGGGGGGTCTGGTGAATGCTGGAGCCAGTCCTGGGGATTGCTGGTGAATGATGGAGCTGCTGGGGGTGTCTGGTGAAGGCTAAATCCATGCTTTGCCTGACACTGCCCACTCCTTGGCCCTGCTTGCCTATGTTATGCCTTTGACAAGACAAAGGCTACCAAGGCCACCATGTCCCTGGGTGTTAGACACACCCTCTGGTGTCAGCACCCTGCTCCAAGTCAGTGCAGGACCTTGAAGCCTTGGGGGCTGGTTTGGGATTTAGTATCTTGTGGTAAGGGAAGGAAGTGACCAATGTGCTTGTGATTGGGTTTGTCCTTTCAGGTTTGTGCTGGCAGGCAAGAGTGAAATGCATCTGGTGCCTCAGGCTGCACTGAGCTTGCTGGAACTTACCCAGCCATAGTTGGCCAGGTTTGGGGTGGGCAGGAGGGCATCTGCTTGCAGGAGCACCCTGATGGAGGTTTGGGTGGAGCGTTGGCTGCAGAGACAAACAGTCCAAGCATCTCTGTCCTTTGCATCTGCTCCTGGTGCAAGGCTAAACCCATCAGCTAGAGGAGTCATCTGGTACTAAATGCTCACTGGAAGTGTCAGGGCTCTGGAAAAATGCTTGGTGAGCTTGTAACTGTCGATGCTGTGTTGTGACAGGGTCAGTTGCCAGACCGAATGAGCTGAACCATCCTAGAACAGAGGTAATGGGACACCTTTACAGCTCCTGGCTTTCAGCAGGAGTTTGATTCAGGAAGATCTTTAGGTTTTGGTCTGTAGCCTTTGTGCAGCTACCAGGAAATCAAAATAGATACCTTTCCACCTTTGCTTCTTTGTCCTATGTTGCTCCTCTTGTTTTGGAAAATGTGGTTTAGATCTTAATAAACACCTTCTAGGTGGCATGGCAATACCTTCTGATAGACATCCAGGCATCTTCTGATGTCTGGAAAATTGCATTTATAATATATGATGTGTGCATACACCACTTCTGCTTAGTCATGTGCAGCCTTTGAACCATTGTTAGAAGCACCCCCTGATGTCCCTAGGTTGCTTTGCCACCACCTCCCTGGGAAGCAGTGGTGATGCTGCTGCTGAAGGCTCAGGACATTTGTTGCCTGAAGCCCCTTGGCTGTGACAGCACAGAGAGATGGCCAGGCAGTCTCTACAGACAGAGGAGAGGACCATGGCAATGCACTCCTGTGCTCAAGTGTCAGGGGAGAGCAGCTAATGGGTATCATTCCCATGGGGTCCCTGCCAGACCAGCCTTGTTTCACTTGACCTGTGCCATGTCCAATGTGATGAGTTTGCTTGTGCAATTTTGTGCCTATTTCTCTGTGAGGGTGACAGAGCCCTGGAACAGGCTGCCCAGGGAGGTTGTGGAGTCTCCTTCTCTGGAGACATCCCAGACGAATTTGGGCACGTTCCTGTGTGATCTAATCGAGGTGATTCTGCTCAGGGAGGGGGTTGGACTGTGTGATCTCCAGAGGTCCCTTCCAATTCCTGACATTCTGTGATTCTGTGAAGCAGCTGATATTTCCTAAGGTATCAGAAAAGATACCTTAACAAAGATACCTGGCTCAGAAAGGATGAGCCAGGTTCAGTCAGTGTAAGGTACCTCCTTACCCTGGTGAGGCTTCCCACTGACCAGGATGTAAATTCTTCATTTTTAATGATTAACCTTGTTTGGAGAGCAGAGGAAACTAAACCATTTGTTGTTTCAGTCCTATTTCCATCTTGGATGGTACATTTTGCATGTGGGGACACAGCACAAGGAGTCACCCATGTGGGTTAAATCACCTCTGGCCAGGAGCTGCCTCACTGCGGCCTTCCTGAGCTGTGACCAACACCTCCAACAGCTCCTGGGGCTCAGCTGTACAGGTTCTTAAATGCTTTTCCACCTCAAGAGCCATTGCAAATATACAGTGAAATGTGATAAATGGTCCCATGGCTGGCCAAGTCCTTCTAACAGTTAGGAAATGCTTTTGCAGGGAAAGTTTGAGTCACTTCTCAGACGCTGAAGGAATATTCCACGTCTTCAAGCCGTGGATGAGAAAGTCTCTGACCAGCCTGGTCAGAGCAGAGTACTTCTACATGAGTTGAGAGCAGAACAGGGTTTGCTGTGTCAAACAGGCATCACAAAAGCATGTGCATGTTGTGGCATGTGTTCAATCTGAGGAAAACTGAGTTTAGAGCTCGTGGGGAAACAAGTTGCTTTTGGCGAGCAAACGGTCATTATAGGTTACGGCAGGCCCGTCCCAGACCACTGGCTTAAACAGGAAGGGAGAGAGACGTCTGCCCTGTCTTCAGTTTGACAAACCAAACCCATCATGGTGTTTTGAAATGCACAAACCAGCACCCAAAATAACCCCCCCATTGTTGTGCTTTGGTTGGTATTTGCAATTACACTTTGCAACAGGAAGAAAACGATGTTGATTTTTGTTTCGGAGGAGAAACGTTTCTCTTGGGCTTTCCTAGAATGTTCTGTGAGGAGATTACTGTGTTGAAGTTAAAAACAAAACAAAACCCACCAAAACAAATAAACCAACACCTGTTTTCATTGGAGAGACTAATTTCTGCTTTGCTGCTTATTAGAGCAGGGCTTAAACTGATGAAGAAAGTTCCTGGAGAGTGGCAGCTGAATAAGAATTGCTCCTCATGGAATCCCAGACTGGTCTGGGTTGGAAGGGACCTGCATGATGAATGCTGACCCTACCTTGTCATCACTGAGAGGGGTGGGACCCCACCAAGGTGGGCACCCTGCACAGGGTAGTTGGGTTACACCGTGCTGAGTCACCTGAAAAGCTGTGACGTTGCTGCCTAGGACAGAGGTGCTCTGGAGGTGTCAGGCAGGAGGGATCCTTCTCTAATTCCACTGAATCCAGTTGTTCCACTGGATTTCTATGGATGGANCTGGCACAGGCTCCCCAGGGCAGTGGTCCCAGCCCCCAGCTGGGCTGAGGTCTAGAAGTGTTCTGGATGATGTGTGCAGTCCCCTGGTCTCCTGTGAGGAGCCATGAGATTCCATGGTCCTTTGAGTCCCTTCCAGCTCAGGAGACTCCAGGATTCTATGAGACCTGGAGTGAGACACAAGGACAGGAACATGTATTGCTTTGAGAGAGGAGTAGAGAGTTACTGTCTCTGGTCACTTCCAGAATAATTTTCTAGGATTTTGGGTTTTTTAGTACCTTTGTGTTTCTAAACCTTTTCTATCAGTGGCTCAGCTTCTCTGACCATCTTGCTGTCTTTTCAGACCCCTGCAAGGAGAAACCTTATTTCCAGAAAGCCAGGAGATGTGTATGCATTCTGATGGAGCTGAGGGAGCTCCTGTCTGCCCAGAGGACACAGACTTATTTGCCATACTGCAAAGACTTCTTGGGCAGCAAAGTCTGAAACTGGAGCAGGCCAAGAAGCCAGTGCTCTGGGGATGCTTTTTCAGCTGTGGTCAGAAGGCTTCTGGAACAAAACCTCACCAGCATTGCCATCAGGATTATCTTTGTTAGAGCTAGGACATAACTTGTTAATACCAGTCCAGAGGGGCTGGATTGCAGCTGATCATTGTGAGCCAGGCTGCTGTGTTTATACACAGTGAAATTGTGTAGATGGTCTGAAGTATCTTTAACCCATTAAAAAAACCCCAAAACAACCCACCCCAAAGCCTGTGCAGAGTTTAGTTCTCAGAGTTACAGGTGGGAAGAGAGGTTAGTGCTCATCAAGGTGACTTTTTGGGAAATGGCTTTAACTGCCCCAAATTTGAGAAGAATATCTGCATGTGGCTAGATGCAAGCTGTTATGCTCAGTACTACCTGGAGCTGGTCCTTCAGTCTCCTTTCTGCAGGGGTCAGAGTAAAAGATGCTCTGATTTAGGTTTAAAAATCCACAAATTCTCACCCACTCGTTGGTGTCATCTGTCCATGGTGGTAACTGACTCTAAGTCTGTCCATAGTACAAATTCAGGTCTGGAAGAGTTGTTGCCTTTCCAGGAAAGATCATCTGGGCATTGACCTGGACCCTGCAGATAGCCCTGGCAGATGCTCTGACAAGTAACATGGGATCATCAAGCTTGCCACCCCCACACCTCCTTTAATTGCTATGCAAGGATGGGATGGGAGAGAAGAGCAGCCCAGCCAGACAGGCTAATTGTCAGCAGGCCATATCATGGTGAAACAGGAGCAGCCCTGGGTTTTTAATCTTCAATTTGCAGTGTCTGCATAGCCCATGTGATAAAAAAAGCTGCCCTCTTTCCCTGCCTCTGATATGTGACCTGTCTATGTGTGACTGTAGCTGTTTTCCACTGAAGTCCATGGGAGGACTCCTGTCAAAGATGTTTAAATCCCCCAGTCAGAGAATGAAATTTCTTGACAAGGTTTTGGAGTTTTTGATCTTATTTTGCCTCTGTATTATTGCTTGCTTTCCATGACTTGAATGGAAATCATAATGGGAAATCATTGAGGGTTGTGGAGCACTGGGCCAGGCTGCCCAGAGGGGTTGTGGAGTCTCCTTCTCTGGAGACATTCCAGACCAATCTGTACATGTTCCTAGGTGTGATCCTGCTCAGGCAGGGGGTTGGACTGGATGATCTTTCCAGGTCCCTTCCAACTCCTGACATTCTGTGACTCTGTGAATCAATGTGTTAAAATAAAATGCTGGCACAAACGTGAGCTCAGAGTAAGTTTATCTCTAAGGCATCTGTACCTTATCTGATGTGTGAGCAAACCATTATTGCAACAAGTCTCACAGCTTCCCCCTTTTTGAAAATATATTTCATAGTCTTTGCCCAATAACTGGATGTGATAACTGTATAATAGAATCACAGGTGGGTTTGGGCTGGAAGGGACCTCAAAGTCCATCTAGACCCAGTCCCCTGCCATGGGCAGGGACACCTTCACTACCCAAAGTTGCCCAGGGCCCCATCCAACCTGGCCTTGACCATTGCCAGGGATCCAGGGGCAGCCACAGCTTCTCTGGGCAACCTGTGCCAGGGCCTCCCCACCCTCAGAAAATAACACATAATAATGGCCAGTAAGTTTTGTGCCCATATAGCAGCTTTTCAAAATCAGAGCCACCACGGATACTATTTTTGTTGGAAAGTGTTTGTCACATGCTGTGACATCAGTGTGGAAGGGCAGGATGTGGATTTAAATGGGAATATTTAACAGCAAAAATTCTTGCTGTGGTAGTTTGCATTACTTAGTATTTTGATGCTGCTCTTTTTTTTTTTAGAAAACATTGGGAAAATGGACATTATTCCTATCATCTTAAGACCCCAGACAAGCTAGCAAGGATGCCTTGTAACTTACCTTTAAAAGCACCAGTGTTACATCCCAGCAATGCCACTGGCCAAGGAAAGCCATGGTGAGTGTTCCCTGGACAACCCATCTCTTCTCACCCTTGCTCTGAGACCTGGTCCTGCAATTCTTCTTGTAGGAACTCAGTAAATGGGGTCGTTTCTGCATCCCACCACTGCTGCTCATGATAACAGCTGCCTGGCAGAGAGGTATGATGGGAAGGTATATCTAAAAGTGCCCATTGTGTCAGCCTGTCACCTTTGCCTGGGGCAGAGGCAAAGGAGACATCCATGGCCATGAATATTTGTTGAAGTTGGATTCTCCTTAACTTTCCACCTTTACTTGAGCCTGAAACAGGAGGCTCAGACTGGTCTCTCTAGGGCTAGGATAAGTTTGCAAAAGGTTCATGCAGAAGGCAGTCTGGGGAGACATTTAGGACCAATTTGGACATGTTCCTGTGTGATCTAATTGAGGTGATCCTGCTCAGGCAGGGGATTGGACTGGGTGATCTTTGGAGGATCCTTCTAACTCCTGACATTCTGGGATTCTGTGAAGAACTTGCAAGACAGACATTTAGCAGAGTAATTTCTAGCCTGGCTCAGTCCATGTGTCTCTGCCCTGTTACTGCCTGAGGTGAGACCAACACTTCTCCAACTAGCTGTTGTGCTCCCCCATTTTGTCTAATCAATTGCTTAGATGAAACTTAGTTTGCATTTCAACATCAGTTATTTTGGGTATAGAAGAGCAAGTTTCCCCCTACAGAATGGATGTTGCTTCCCAAGAGTGCCTGTCATCCTCTGTGTTAACATTTTCCATGGGTGAGGAGAAGTCACTTGACTTCTTTGTGATAAATAAAACTCAGGGAGCACGACAGCAGTTCTGGCTTGTTATTTATTGACTGGTAATGTCCTTCCTATAGCAAAGAGCCCTGATGCCACATATGCTCCCTAAGACTTAGCTGCCCTGTCAGCTGCCCCTTCTTATTGTTTGCTTCAGAGCCTGAGGATTAACCCTGTTCCATAGGCTTTCCTTTCCTCTAGTTAATGTATAGCTGCAGTTTGCTTCCTGCCTCATGTCCAAATGCCAACCACAGTTTGCCATTTACTCTGCCAAATTTATAGCTACATGCTCAACCAATAATCTGTCTAGGTAACCAGTATGAATTATGTGAAAAAATGTTATTTCCTAAATCTGGATGTGATTATCTCTCAACTGTGTATTTCCAAAAAAGCACCTCCCTTCCAAAGAGAGATGGTGAGCAAGGAAGGAGAGCAAGGCCTTGCCAAGAAGTGTTTGTGCTGCTGTGCTCCCATACCTGGCAGGCCATATGTCCTCATGGCTAACCAAGCTCTGCATGACTCTGCAGTTCTCTTGTGTCACAGGCTGCTGGGTCCTGGTCCTTGGTGGGACCAGGGTCAGGGACTGGCTGATCCAGGTGACAAATCTGGGGAACAAAGGCACCTCTATATGTCTGTGAGCTGCCAGTTCAGCAGGTGGTATAGAATCACAGGATGTGTTGTGTTGGAAGGGACCTTCCAAGGCCATCTAGTGCCACCCCTGCAGTGAGCAGGGACATCTTCACTGGAGCAGGTTGTTCAGAGCCCCATCCACCCTGATCTTCAATGTCTCCAGGGATGGGGCCTCCACCTCCTCTCTGGGCAACCTGGGCCAGGGATCCACCACCCTCAGAGGGAAGAACTTTTTCCTAATACCCAACCTAAATCTCCCTTTTCTAGTTTAAAACATCCCCCTCATCCTATCACTCCGTGCCCTGGGGAACAGTTCTGCCCCAGCTTTCTTGCAGGCTCCTTCAGGGACTGGAAGGCTGCTGTAAGGTTCCCCTCAGAGCCTTCTCCAGGCTGAACAAGCCCAACTCTCTCAGCCTGGCTTCATAGAAGAGGTGCTCCAGCCCTTGGATCATTTTTGTGGCATCCTCTGGATGTTCTCCAACAGGTCTATGTCCTATAATACACAGGTTCTTTCCAAAACAAAATAATTTTGTATTCCAGCCCTACAAAAAGGGATGTCAGGGAGCAAAACTGAGCAAGAGGGGAGGAGGGGGTTGGGGAAGGTATCTTTCTGATGAAAAGAAACCTATAATTTCATCCCAGCCACTTGTATTACCCACCTTCTGAACAGTTCAGTACATAAATTTAGTCTATTACTTGAAAAATCATTCAATTAGGAAAATGAACATCATCTTTGACTTGCTGATGGTAATACCTGTCAGGGGTGAGTTACTGCTTCCCACCCCATCAAAAAAAAAACCCCAATATTTTTAAAAATTATAAGGATTAATGTCATTTCTATATAAAAAAAAACCAAGGAGAAATCACTCTGAGTGATGTTCTCTGTTGGCACACTGCTTGTTTGCTGTGCAAGAGGTGGCTACCTCAATACCAGTTCAGATGAAGTATCCTGGCATGCAGATCTCCTGAATTCCCAAGAAATGCTCTACTGCTGCAGTGAAACCTGGCTCCTGCCAAGCTCCTGCTTGGAGGAAAAACAGCCTCATCACCTCAGAGCTTGAGGAGGAACCTCTCTCTGACTCAGCTAGGACAGCAGAGGCCTTGACCCTGCTATTTTTTGGTTCCCCCACAAAATCAAATCACCTTCTTAGCCAATTTCCTCCCCAAATCCAGCCCCTAACTCACTAATTTATCTTCTTCAGGCCCACAGGTTGGTTTTTCCTCCCACTCCAAGCAGTGCCTGGGAGATGTTTGCTCTCACACTGACTCAGCTCTCCATCTGTCCCACCTCAGACCACAGCAGCCTCAGACCAAGAGTTCAGAGAACCGCTCACAAGGAAACCTGAAGCGACGTGAGATCCGAAAGGTTTCTGGTGCTCAGCCCAGCCTGGGTCTGAGGTCAGGTTTACTGACAGGACCACAACCTGTCCTAGAAGTCCTGCACTGCTCATACAGCACATGCTTCACCTCCCCAAGCCCTTCTAGAGATAGAAAAGTCGGGGCAGGCTGCAGAAAAGATGCCTTGTGTACAGATAACCACAGATATGTGGGCTGCAATCCTGTGTTGCATAATGCCAGGCACCTCTCCAAACTGTCTGCTTCGCTCTGGCCCCTTCCTGGAGGCATTCAGAAAACATGCCTGGGAAAAGGCCTGTTTCTGGGATTGAGAGCAACCTTTTCTGGTCTCTCTGCCCCTTCTGCTGTGAGCCTTGGATGGTTGTGTGTGGAAATACGAGGTGAGCTCCATGTGGTGTATGTGGAAGGCAGAAGAATTGAGATTGAACAAGGGCAAGGGCAGGGTCTGGCATGTGGGGAGGAACAACCCCAGGGAGCAGGAGGGGTTGGGGACTGGCCTGTTGGAGAGCAGTGTAGGGGAGAGGGACCTGGGGGTCCTGGGGGACAGCAGGGTGACCATGAGCCAGCAATGTGCCCTCGTGGCCAAGAAGGCCAATGGCATCCTGGGGTGTATTAGAAGGGGGGTGGCCAGTAGGTCAAGAGAGGTCCTTCTGCCCCTCTGCTCTGCCCTGGTGAGACCCCACCTGGAGTATTGTGTCCAAAATTATTTCCCTGTGAGGGTGCCAGAGCCCTGGGCCAGGCTGCCCAGAGAGGTTGTGGAGTCTCCTTCTCTGGAGACATTCCAGACCCATCTGGACACGTTCCTGTGGGATCTAATCTAGATGCCCCTGCTCAGGCAGGGGGTTGGACTGGATGATCTTTCAAGGTCCCTTCCAATTCCTGACACTCTGTGATTCAGTGAATCAAGGCTGCAGTGCAAAAAGGATTGCCAGAGCACAGTTCCACCTCTGTCACACAGCGTAGGGTCACAGCGCTCAGCTGCTCACAGAAGTGGTGTGTGGAGGAGGAGTTGGCCCATCATCTTCCTCGTCCACCTCCTCTCTGTCTTGCTGTGCTCTGATCTGTTGTTTCTTTCAGCAAAGGGGGGGTGGGTGGCTCTTCATGCTTTGCCAGTGGTGGATACAGCAGCAGAGGGGTACTGGGTGTGCAGGATTGCTCCCATGATGTCCTGCCAAAAGTCCTGCGCTAGGTGGAACGGGCATCTTGTGACTTTCCAACAGTTTCACAATGCAGAGCAAGAAGATGCCGTTCTTTCCATCACCATTCTGTGCATTCAGATGTTTCCATCTGTGCCCTTTCTCACTGGGAGAGAAAATTATGCAGTAGGATAGAAAACAGGGAACTGAGATAGCGATGAGGGGGAGGGAGAAGGGAGAGGGGAAACAACTCATCACAGAGTTTTTGCAATGCCAGAAAAAAATTGTCTGTGAAGCTCCATACTCAGACTGTGAGCCCTGAGCTGGCAAGGCAGTGGATACCTTCTTGTGAGCATACAGAGGATTGAAGCACGTGGACCTTCCATGCTTTCCTCCATCCTGGAGTGTTATCTCTGCAGCAGCACACAGGCTTCAGAGCCAGCATGTTAAGGGAGCAGATTGAGCTCAGCTCCTGTGGAGATGCTGAAAGCCTCATCCTCCTGGGCTCAAACAATGGCTTTTTTGATGGTTACATCCCTTGCCAACCAATTTTCCAAATATCATGTCCACCATCTAGGGTTTTACTGGTTGGTTTTGTTTCTAATAGCAGTTCATCGTTGTGTTTATTGAATTTTCTAACTGAAACAAATGCAATTATTTTCTTGTCAATTGAGGCCTGAAAAACAGCCACAGAGCCAGCACCGTAGTATCTCGTGTTTTCCTCCTCACACTGGTAACTATGATACCTTGAAAATAACACAACGTTTCTGTGCTGGTTTAATTCCTGCTGCTCCACAGACTGCAGCATTAAAATACACATTGCAACAGGAAAAAATATCTGGAAAACGTGTTTTTTTCTAGCTGGCCAGAGACACCAAGGGAGGAGACATCAGTTGGGCTCCACTTTAGGGAGCTACAGACAGCTGGGCTGGATTTACACTGTAGTAGGAGCTGACACTTGGCTCTGGGAACACTGATCTGACGAATCCTGTTCAGTATCCAGGATTTGGGGGCCACAGTTGCTTCCTAAGCTGTTCCTAAAAGGTGTTTGAGGATGTGAATGGGTAGTAGCTGGTCTAAGGAGTCAGAGGAGACAAGTGCATGGGCTCTGTTCATGCAGGGGGAGATAAGGACTGACCTAAAAACTGTGCTGACAATCATAAGCACTTTCTAATATGCTGGTTTTTTCTGTTCTGTCCTGCTGCAGACCTGTTGAAGCTCTAGGTTGGTGTTGTCCTGTCTGCCAGTCTTAAGTCTTTGCCACTTAGAAGATGCTGCTCTGGTCTCTCTCTACAAGGCTAAATAAAAGGTAAGGCTGCACCTTGAGTTTTGGGTGCAGGTTTGGGCCCCTCCAGGAAGAACATTGAGATGCTGGAG
>VXBZ01004997.1:2814379-2917160 GCA_013399135.1 Heliornis fulica | reverse complement strand
TGTCCTCGAGTGACTGCAGTGTAGAGGTGCACTTTGTAAAAGCTCTTTTAAAAGAGGAGGGCTATTAACAGATGAATGAGTTGACTTGGATACCTTGGAAAGAAAAAAAAATCCTATTCTACCAGCAGATTTTACTACAACTATGACATAATTTAGAACATCTTTGCCCTCCTCCTGAAATTTCTACTACAGTGTTGACAGCTCTTGTAATTTGCAGCCTTAAGAGGAAACCTTGAAGGAGGTCACTTGGTCCATTTCTGTACCTTAAGACAGGAGTCCTAATGCTTAGGCATCATCCCTGAAAGATGTGATACGGAGAGTTGGTTTTCTGTCCTTCATGATTTCAGAGAGACTGATCATTTTAGGGCCAGTGGTGGCTGCCAGCAGGGATTCTCCATTGATGGTACCAGAGCATTGATGGTAGATGCCTTTGGTGTACCACCATTTAGTTTAAAACCTGGCTTTTTCATGGTGCAAAGTGGGGAAAGTGTTGCCTTGAAAGTTATAAAATCAGAATAACTGGATATCTGGAACATCACAGAATTATTTTTAAGGTGATACAGGTTTTTTGCATCTGTCTTGATGTTTAGGAATGGGAAGGAATGACCTGGTTTGGAAAGCTATGGTGGGTGCTTGGATTGCTGATGTGTGTCACAGTGTGTCTGTGACAGCTCTTAAAAGAGGCCACTTTCTCTCCTGCAGTGACCTCACTGTCTGCTCTCCTCCAGCCCCAGAGACAAACTAGTTTTACAATGTTTTAACATCAACAAAGCAAATAGCTAGGTTACAGCTATCCTGAACATCTGTTACTGTCCTCTATAAGCTTGCATTTTTTGATGCTGAACTCTCTTAAAATCCACCTGTAAGTGACCCATAATGGGCTAGAGCTTTGGAAAGTCTGGCTCTTACCTAGATATTTATCACCCAAGAAATATGAAGTCCTTTGCATGGGAATGCTGTATGGGAAAATAAGATGTCATTAAGAAGACGTGTCCCATCAGCCAGTCCATGAAGTTACTGACCTGAGTCTGTAATACAGAGCATAGAAAATAAACTTCATACCAGCAGCTCTTTGCATTACTGTGAGGCCTGAGAAAAGGGACAGCAAGTGTGGGATGGCTGAGAATGAGCTGCCTTATAAATCTAGTTATATAAATATTGTGACCATTGCCACCCAACTGGCATGTATACCAGCTGAATGAATGCATTATTATTTGTAAATTCACACATTGGGGTAAATATATAACCAGGGTTTCCCTTCCCAAAAGATTAGGAGTGTGAGCTAAAGGTCATGAATTAGCACCTCAAATAGCCTGTAGATCTCTTCAGCCCTTGAGCTTCCATTGGTCCATAACTCCCGCTAGTCCTAATGGGAATCTCTTGCACACAGCAAGCAGGGGATAGAATAGGAAATCACACACTCATCCTTGAGGCTGGATCTGGATCTCTGACCAGCAAGAGTCCAAACTGTCCCTGTTTACTGTGAACTGAAGGACGCTGGGGTGTGCGCCATGGAAAATGTCCGCTTAGGTTTGTGGTAGGCAGAGAGTGTCATTAATCAAGGAAGCTCTCTCAAAGTTAGACTTTTTAAAAGCTTGCATTTATCTTGCAGGAAAGTTCTGAATCCAAGCTCTCACTGATCGATGGTTGCATTAATTATGTACAAAAGGTTGAGTTCTTCCAGCCTTGTTCGCTCTGACTGCTGCTTTACTCTGGGAGGAATTGACTTGCGTTACGTGGGTTGGACAAATTCACCTACAGTCTGAACTTCTGTAAAAGTCTCCAGGGAAGGTCAACTTTCTGTTATTTTCAATAATAAATGAGATTCCCAATGAGTAAAATGATCCAGGAAATCAGTTTCAGGTCCCTGAGTGACGGTTGTGTGGCCTTTAATGGAGACCTGGGAAGAACCAGCGGAGTTGGAGGAGAGAGGAATCTCTCTGAGCCGCAGATCTTGCAGTGCTGACCTGGTAGAGTTGTCTCCCAGGAAACACAAGTCTTAATTAATGACCTTCTATGTATTTTGACGAATGCCTCAGAGGTGTGATTTTTCAGATACGCTTGTTTACAGTCTTGATTCAAGTAAAATTCTGTAGGTGGAGAGAGCTACAGCAGTAGGAAAGGATGGTATTTGTGTTATAGGCAAAATACTTTCTCGCAACTCCCAGCAGTGTCTCTCTCACCAAATTTTTCTGCCAAATGGATGCTTGGAATCATTAACAATTGTGTTTTCCCCTTAACTCTGGAAGTAGCCTAATTTAGCTTAACAGTGAGAGGAAAAAAATAATTCCTGTGATTCATCTAGAAAGTATAAATCATAACTTAAATTGCAGTGGTAGAAGGGAAAATACTACAGTGAATGTTTCGACTTTTCTGTTGAGCTATGAAGTGACCTGAAAGGAGTGAGTGGCAGTTCATCAAAAGGATGTGTATTTCCTTGTAGTACTGTTTTACTGGCTTTTTTCTAGTTATTAATGTAAGAATTACTAAAAATATATGGGATAATGGATGATTGCAGTGCAGAGCTCTAATTTACTTTACTGCACAGTCACTGTGGGAAAGCACTTTGGTTCTTTTGTATTGCCTCAAGAGAGAATTTTACCCATGTGTTTTGCTCCAGAAGTCATCTGTTGTTTTTCAATGTATGCACATAAACAGCTCTTGCTGCTATGCCTAAATATTGAGTCAGCAGATCCCTCTGATGAAGCCATCACCCAGGACTGTCACGTTTATCTCAACAGATCAGCATCACAGAGCACGTAATGCTCTTAGCCCCCAAACGCTCTGCTAGCCACAGGATCGTGGGACACGAGTAACCTTCTGCTCCTTTGCTCCCTAATCGGCTCTGAGCTTGGGCTGCCAGCTTGGCTGCTCCGTGCCTCGACAGCCCATCTGAAAAACGGGCACAGGTTCCTCTTCCCACCTCTCTGAGGGCATTATGAAGGCGAATATACTGACAAATGGGAGCTGCTCGGATTTTCCATGGATGTTGAAGGGTTGGGTGTTTGTTTTGTTTTCAGTATTTAAAATGCCTGCAATTCAATTCTGTCACATCCATTGGGCTTTGGTCACCCTCATCCTGCAGTTGCAGAGGCAGCAGGGATTCCTCTCTGCTTCTCGTTTGCCTTTCTGCAGCGTTTCCTCAGCAGGGGGTGAGGGAAAAATCTTTAGGTAAAAAAAAAAAAGGATCACAAATGGTCACACAAAGATACATCACCAAACCTGTGTTGCTCTTCACAGCCCAGTGTGTCATCATGTGTGACTGGCAGCCCCATGCTGGGACGTGCGACCACCAGTATCTGCCAGTCTCATTACCTCCAGCAGCGTGATGGGCAGCAAGGACTGTGCATCACCTTAAGTCAGCATGGTCTGCTGGGACAGAAACCCAGCTGAGGCAGAAAAATAAAAAGTTTGCTGCTTCTTTTGAGCCACAAAACATGTATTTATTCCCTCTAGGCTGCTATCCCGTGAGAACCTGAGCACGTGTTAGATGTGAAGCATCAAAATTGGTCTTGAAGCAATTGGGATAGTCTGACCTAAGCAGGTGATTTGCAGCAGGTGCCATTAACAGTCCTGTGCCAGCATCTGTCTGGCAAAGTGGATTCAGCTGCTTCAGTCACCTGAAGGGCTCAACACAGTTGTCAAAAGATAAGTAAGTGCTGGGCTTTAGGTTTAATTTTTTATTTCCTTGGTAAGGTCTTATCTCCTATATGACATCCTTGTCCTGAAGAAAAGCATTCTGTCTCTCAGAAAATCACTCCACTGTCCTCTAAGTCGAGTAACACCCAGGTACTTCTGAGGAATCTCATCCTGGCGTCTCTCTGAAGCCTGGATCTGATTGTGTGTTTTCAGGCACTCATTTTCCAGGAGTGTACTGATCTGGTAGCATGAGAAAGCAGATTTCTGAGGAAACTGCTCTCAACAGCCCAGATCACAACGTCCCCTGCCAACCGTGGCTAAGCCGAAGAGGTAATTGTGGTTCTCAGGATTACCTCCTTATCCTCGGTGTGATGCTGACACCGGTACAAGCTCAAACCAAGTGGTGGTTTTGTTTGCTGGGAGTTGGAGGCGAGACAAGGAACAGCTCATTTTGTTTGGGCTGCCAGGCAGTTGCACGAGGATAATTTCTGTGTGCTGCTCATTTATGTTGGATTGGAACCAGTGACGGTGGGGACCTGGAGATGCTCTGGCATTACTCACCGTAGTGGAAGTGGGAGCTTCTGGCATGCTGTCTGCTGGCCAGTCAATACCAGAAGGGCACTGGTAAAGCAGCAGATGAGTTTAAAATGACATTTAAATTTGGGGCAATTGTGGAAAATGATTTGCAAGAAGCTAATAAAATGACGGGGGGTGTAATGTGATGGAACGATTGTTTGGTGTGAACGCAGAGCTATAAACGCCTTCATGGGGACATTTAACAGAGAGAAGGTATAACTCGAAGTAATCAGATCAAATGAAGCAAAGACCATTTAAACCAAACACTGTGTCATTGTCCCCAGTTTAAGCACTGCAGTATTTTATACAGGGGTGGTGCTTGGCTTCAGAAAGGCAGAGTGAAGCACCCTGTGGGTGTATACCCTATGAAATTCATAGGGGATGACAGGATTGGGAGGCAAGGTTTTTATTGTTTGTCTACAACTGAAAAAAGCAGTAAAATAAATGGAGAAGCCTGTACACATTATTGATAGCTTGCCAGTTAGCTTCGGACTGCAAAGATACAGCTATGTGCTACCTAACCAGCAGGTTTTTACTGTGCTGGGGAATGTTTTAATTAAAAGTGAGGCAAATATATTGTAACGTGAGTTTTCTTTAGTATTTTATTGCACTTACAAAACCATAAGGATTAATAAGCTTTTTCTGTGTTAGAGCTGGGGTTGTGGAATTTATAGCTAGGGAACTGTAAATGATAAAATATAGTTGTTGATTTTTTTCAGTGGGGTAAGAAAAGAATGAAAATTAATGTATTTGTTTTCTTTTGCGTGTTAATGCTTCCAATTATCAATAGAAATGACTCTGAAGCTCAAACACCAATCAGCTTCTCAATGTTTGGCATTTTTTTCATCACCCTGAGCAGTTACCTAATCACAATATTACAGAAAGTAAACCAGGAGAATGTTTTCAACCAGCTAAAGCATTAGCAATCATGAGGATCGAAAGCGTGCTGCGCATACAGAGCTATGGGGGAAAAAAAAGCAGAAATTGGTAGCAGTTAAAAGCAGGTAAAATTAAGGGACAGGATCTCTAGGGAATAGTGCTTAAATGTGCATATTGCTGGGGAGATTTGCTGCCTGTTCTGGTCCTTCTCTTGAGCTTCACAGCAAGTGCATCCATATGGCTACGTTGACGCATGTTTCTATAATCTGCACACCTCTGCTCTAGCTGATACATTTGCATGCATTTATTAGTCAGGATCACATGTGAAACTGGAAAACCACTAAGCAAATGTCAAGGAAGGTTTGTCAGGGAATGAGACCTATCTGAACCAAGGTTTGGTCATTGGCCAGAGCCAAAAAATGAAGAGTCACAGTGGACTGGTGACTTTCTAAGAGTGTGATGAGGTTACCGCTGTTGGGAGTCCATTTGGTTTATAGCATTTTGCAGCTCTGGGCTAGGGGAGAAAGTATGCCATGGAGACAGTATCCCAAGTGCACCCTGATCAGGGCAAAAGACTGGTTTAAATAGCTGTGTTGATGTCCTGTATGAGTGTGGTGGAATGGTGTTCAGTTTTAAAAAAACATAATAATGAAAAAACTTTCTCTATCGGAGCCTCTTTTCAGTAGACTGGTCATTGAAACAAACATCAGGCAGTACCTCAGAGATAAATGTGTATGTTTATATGACTCTTTCTATGGTGGAATTTTACAGAGATTAAACTAATGAACTGATGTAGTTTTAGGCTCACGCTGTTAGGTGAGGTGTTTTATTAAGACTTTTAACTGCAAATTAAAGGTCTGCTAGAAGGGCAGTTAAAGTCAGCAGAAAGAGTTTTATATCACACCCAAGCAGGGACAACCCACATTGTTTTGTACTTATCTCAGCAGTACAAACAGCATTGGAAGACAAACAGCAAGGGAGGTAAGTAATCGTCGTTGAAGCAGCCGAGCTATTGCACAACAAATCTATTCTCCTATATATTAGTGTGGTTTTAAGTGCAGAGTATCTTTTCATGGATATATGTGCACATATATAAGCAAGTATCAAAAGAAAGCATCAGAATTGACATCATGCAGATGTTTGCTCTGTGTTGTATATTCCATTTATTATGTACCTAATTACACTCTGTTCATAGGACATGTCTGAAGCGTTGAAGTAGAATAGAAAATAGGATATGTTGTTTTGGGGAGATAGTATTTTTTTTAATCAAAGTTTTAGAGAAAAGAGATAAGGTTTTTCCTTCCAGTGATTGTGGCAGCTTGTGTAGTAGCACTGTTGTGGGAACAAACAAGTAGTCTTGCTCCTGGGAAAGATCTGCTGCTGAACTCGCTGAGAGGGGTTTATAGATATATGGCTGACAGTAGTTTCTGGTGTGTGTTTTATAGTCTTTGGTTTCAAGAGTGACATATATTGTCCAGAGATGATTTTGGAGAGTTTTGGGGATTGGGTTTTGGGTTGGGTTTTCTTAATTTAAAAATCCAAGATAAAACTGGTCACTGTGTTCTCGTTCACCATTTCTGCTTCAAGAGTCTACTGCATGGATTCCACAAAGTTGAGAAATTCCTCTAGGATTTAATGGTGGCTGAAAAAGGATTGCAAAGCCTTTAAATATTCCTTAAGTATTCCTGGAAAGAGAGTGAACTCATCTTACCTGACTTGCATGGTTTTGTGTCTCTTTGCTGTAGACTTGGCAGGTCATCTCACAAGAGTTTGTGGTACGCTCAGGCCCGAGTGCTGTCTTGGCCCTCATCTTTCCCACAGACTCTGCCCTCCTGCCTCTAAGCAAAAGATTTCAGGGTGGTTTATTTTTTTATCTGTTCTCTTGCTCTACTCAAAACTTGTGCTAAGCCACATGAAGATCTAAGAGTTAGTGAAAACTGATTTTTCATGCTGATTTTCTCAAGCTCATCCAGGCAGCCAGACCTGACAAGGAGCTGATGGGTGTTGGGTTTCTCAGCAGCTGGGTACCTCTGCTCACCGGTACATAGCTTGGTTGCAGTGCTGGCCCTCATCGTGTAAAACTCTTGGACTGGGCTATGCCTTATCTTTGGCAATCTGTGGAAATCTATGAGCTTTGCAAGTAGCTGTTGGAAAAAAAAAAAATGGTAAAAAGTAAGATAGATCATACTTTTGGACAATTTGGTTCTGTAATGCAAAAGCATAAAGAAGACAATGAGGTATTTAAGTACAGTTTGAGAGCAACCCTACATCCCAGGTCTCCTGAGACTTATCTCAAGGCAGACTTTAATCATTCATGTCCTCATTCTCCCCACCCCTCCACCCAACACCTTTGGCCTGCTGAATGCAATAGATGTGCCCATTCATGTGGAATATTCATGCTAATCGCATCGTGCTTTGGGTGTGCAGCACAGGCACGAGGTGCTTGATGTGGGGCAAGCCCCAAGCTGAGCAAGCACTGCAGGGATCACGTTAGGCTGGGGTTGAGAGTCCAGGCTACATGATCTATAGGATTAAAAACAGCCCAGTAATAAGACTGCTCTGTAATTATCCAGTATATGTATTTAATTTACTGTCTTGAGATGTAGCTTTTTCCAAGATAGTTACTTTCGGTAGAAATTGTCTATGAACATAGAAGAAAAGCAATCCTTTGAAATAAAGGTATGTGTCATGGTTGTAGTGTTATCTAGACTTCTAAAAATGTATATATATGAGAGCAAATGAATATAAATGCAAGTATATAATCACCCTGTTAATTTACTTTCAGCTAATTTCACTTCCCATAAGTCACATACACACTTACACAAATGGCAATTTTCGTTCATTTCTGTGCCAATATTTAAAAGCAGAACATTCAGTGCAATCTCATTACTACAGCTTTATTGATTTATAAAATTACACTTTATTACACTAATCCATATATTAGAAGGAGTAAAATCGTGCATAGTTAGAGCTGAAGTCGTCTCACCACGGAGGTACATAGTTTGCTTTTCATCAGTGGTTCACAATTTAAATTAGTGGATGTCATGCTGTTGGACTCTGTGAACACGGGATTAATGGCAAACTCATTAGTTCATGAAGTTTAATCTTCTTGGTGGGTGTCCCACCTTGTGGGAAATGAGAAGGATTCGGCTGCAGGTGTCTGGTGAGGTAACAGCAGTCACTCAGGGCGAGGGATCCAGAAGGCAAGCTGCTACTACTGCAAACACGAGAACATAGATTGTTTGTGAGTTATTTGATGCCTGAATACTCTTTTTTTTTTTTTTCCCTTAAGAAAAAGGAATGCTCTGAGGATTCAGGAAGTGGTTGTACCTGCACTAGCAAGTGCCACACTGCACGGTGCCATCGAGGATACTCCTCTGGTCAGGGAGGTGGTGCTGTGTTTGAATGTACCAGGTAGATCCTTCAACAGGTCTTTTTGAAGTGTCTCTCTTGGGGACCGTAGCAGGTTTTATACCCTTATTTCTTCTAGTCAGCTAGTAATTATCTGTTTCTTTTAAATTGCTACCCCTGTCCAGAGCATACCCCTTCGTGCTGAGATGGCTTTGTGTAGCCATGGCATGGTGTTTCATGACACATAAGAGTGAGCCTGCAAAGCCCCAACTCAGCAGCAAGTTATTTTTGTCCCTTTTTAATCTGTTGCACCCTCATCCTGATCTGTAGGGTTTCCTAAATCCCATTGATTTCTCCAGAATTAGACTCCTGAACTCCTTTGCAAGCCTGTGCTATAAAACAGAAACAAACCCACTTTCCCTACCACAAAATGCTATAAGGATAAATGTGTTGGAGATTATCACTGTTCTTATTCGGTGGCAGCGAAGGCCACAGAAATACCAAAAATAGGTTGAAAAGGCACAAAAATAACTTGCTTCCCTGGAGGGTATACAAACCCTGAGCTGCTGCTGTGCAGCTTGGCTGAATCCTTTCTCCAGGGAGGCTCGGGGCAGCCAGGACTTCTTTGGGAGAGAGGGCCTGAGAGTTGCAACTGGACGTGGTCTCAGAGAGGGAGGGAGGCTTTGACATGCACTGAGGGCTCGACTTGCTGTTGTTGTTGTGCATGGCTGGAACAGTCCTTTCGGCAGGAGAGGATCCTCACAACCCTCATCCTGCTGTGTTGGGCCCTGGCTTTGGCCACTCGGTGGTGGGAATGTGGAGATACTGAGCTCTTTGTACAAATCCCTTCCATCTCACCCTCCAGAAGAAAAATTACTTTAGTCCACAGCCACAAAACGCATTTCCCTCTGAAATGTGTCTGTAGAAAGACGGGTTTGTCTTGGTCAGCTGTTTTCTGGGTTTAATCTGTCATTCCTGTTGACTGTGGTGATGGAAATCTGCTTTTAGTGCTGCACTTGTCTGTGTGGCCAGGAAGAGTCAATCAGCATCTGTTCCTGCGCATGCATCATTAGCAGAGCTGTGAATTAATTTCTAGCGACAGACCACATTCTCCTTTGGACTGAATTTCTGCTCCGCTACCGAGACACTCTGAATGCTTGTCACATTCTTGTGGTTTATAGGTATCAAGTCACTGGATAGAGAAGGGTCTGGCAACAATTTAAATCCCCAGGTTTCAAGAGAAAATTGTTTTTATATCAGGTGTGTTTGGTTTGTAAGAGACCAGACCTTTCTGAGACTTCCATATGTCCGTGTAGTTAAAACTACAAATTGCCCCTTACTATAGGTGAGTGGGGACACTCACATCTAGTGGATAGATAGCATGGCAGTGTCCAAACATGAGTCCCTGAACGAACTGGAGCCTTAGTTTGGGTAACCCCAGAAGTCACTAAGATGAAGTAGCTCTTCATACAATGTTCTCTATCAGAGAGGTTACAATTTTTGTTAATGGAGATAAGGCTGTTTCTAATAGTGCAGATAATTTCTGCCTTTAGCTTGGCTTTTTCCAGAGACAGAGCAGGTTGTCTGTGTCTTTTCCCATCTCTGCTTGCCATTTGCAGATCTGTGCAGTTTGTCCTGCCTTCTAGTTATCTGGCACCGTAGGTGACAGATGCAGGAGAGCCAAAGCAGTCTCTCCAATCCAAATTATTCTGTGACAAGAGGGGAGAAGGTGACCTCTGAACACTGTGCAGAGGGAAGAGGGGCTGTTTTCCTAATACATTCTTTTCTTGGCAGCTGAAGATTTTTTTTCAGTGTAGGTGATGAGAGAAGCCTCTTCTTGCTGAATGAACAAAAATACCAGTCTCTGAGAGCAATGGCAAGAATAGCACCTTCCTTCCAACCTGCCTGCAAGCAGCCTCTTGGCAAAGCCCTGCAGCAGCGCTTGGCGTGGCAGCTTTGGGAGGCAGTAGCACCCCCCTACTCTTCACATTCAAACCTTATTTACTACAGCTCCATTCACCTGTGACCTGAAATAGCATCAAATATGGTCGTAGCAACTATATCATTACTCAGGAGTGTACAGCCCCTACGTACCTGTCATTTTAAGAGAAGCTGGTTAGTGGAGATGAGGAGCGAATGACTTGTGGCTTGATCAGATCAAATGACTTGGTGGCTCACTGGATTATCACAGCTAGCCAGAGGAACTGGAGGAGGAGTTTGCAGAAATCACTGCTTTGAAAATGGGAGATGTAGGTGTTCTGCACTTGAGAAGCCAGCTCCTAAATGACTTGCCATGGGGCTGTTTGGGTGCATGGTAACAGAATTACTGCACAAGAACTGTTTTTGTTTTAACAAGAAAGTAATTTAAGTGAGTACAGCCCCTTTGAAGTCTTATTTTGAGATTACAAAAAGAAAGATTCTGATTAATTTAGCAGCAGGGCATCAGTGGCTATTAACAACTTAACATGAGGCCCTGCTAGATTGATAAGGAGCTAAACAGGCCCTGAATCACATATTAACAGTCTGGCCATACTATAATTGAGGCTCATGTTGGGTAATTGTCAGCGTGGTTGATAAGCAACACAACAGCAGCAGCGATTTGTCTTTTAAATGGGCACTTAAATTATTCAGAATAGTAGTTGATAGTCATCAGTACATCTGAGCCACACTCCAGTTACTCTAGGCATGGACAACAAGCTTTAATTTAGTTAGCTCAAGTGCAACTCTGGACTCTGCTTGGGCAAACTCACTTGTGTTCAGAAGCAGTTCCTCAGGTAGGGCCTCCAACCCGTCATGAGATCCCTCTTCTGTGGCCCAAAATGTGCATGTGGCCCAACATATGGCCCAGTGGTGCATGAAAAAAACCTAGGATGCAGCTAATTTGGCTGTGGTAACCAAATAATCAGCTGGGCAAACATTTCATGTAGCATCCAGGCCTCCCACATTACATCTGGCTTTACCTCCCCAGACCAAGAGAAGGTAAACCCTGCAATGCTAAGCAGTAGCATTATGTTTATTGATTGATTTTCTTAAATTTGCTGTTGTTGCAGAAGATTTGAGCAATTCCCATGAGAATTTAGTGTCTCCCAGTTTTATATGGTGTGGGACATTCCAGCCAAATAACAGTTGAAGCCTATGAACTATTGAATGTACAGAAGGAGTTGGTAACCTCTCAGATGCTCCTTCAGTTCCTTCTTTTAGCATTAGCAATTCAGAGCTAGTCACACAGTGAGATATAGCTCAAATTAATTAGCTAAATTGCTACCTAATGGCAATAAGATTTGATGCCACTTAATATTTCAGTGCAAACATGGCAGGCAGGTTAACGTTTTTAAATGTGATTGTCTCTCCTTGTCCAGTGGTGTATCTTCTGTTTGGGCTATCTACAGCACTCATTGTGCTCAGTTAGAATCATAGAATCAGAGAATTGTTAAGGTTGGAAGAGACCCTTACGATCATCCAGTCCAACCATTAACCTACCGCCACCAAGTCTACCCTTAGACCATGTCCTCAAGCACCGCATCTCCCCGTCTGTTAAACACCTCCAGGGATGGGGACTCAACTACCTCCCTGGGCAGCCTGTTCCAGTGCTTGATGACTCTTTCAGTAAAGAAGTTCTTCCTAATATCTAACCTAAATTTTCCCTGGTGCAGATCAAGGCCATTACCTCGAGTTCTATCACCTGTTACTGGGGAGAAGAGACCAACCCCCACAAGAAATTAATTCTCCCATTAGCAGTAGTCTGGTCTGCTATTAGCTCAAAACGTGCAGTCATCTCCATAGCCCTCTCCTTCAGTGATGACCATCCTGTGGTAAGGACACTGAAATGCAGTTTAAAAGGGGAGGGAAGACACACACTATGCTTGCACATAATTAAGTCACGTTAAAGGTGGGAGACTTAATTACAATTTGGAGTTTATCACAGAAAGCCCCAACAGTGGCCTGTGGCCTGTGATGGCATTGGGCTATGCACACACATGCTGCAGAGCAGTTTCAGGCCATGAAGGGTGGAAGGTGCTGATTACCCTCAGCGTCCTCCTCATGAGCAAAGTCCTCGAGTTTGCCTCTTGGTTTTCNCCTCTCCCCCCACCCTCCTTGTGAAGCAACCCTTCTGGCTTTGTTGTAAGTGTGGTTTGTAATCATTGTACACATCCCAGATGGTTCATGAAAACTCTTTGAAATGCCATCTGCCAGGCGTGTGTCCAGCCGGCAGCCTGTCATTCTGCTACATGAAAAACGGAGGCGGGTTTTCCCTTCCCCCTGCCTTGCTGAATCGCATTCACTAACACTCGCTCAGATGTGGAGCCGGATAACAGCCTGAGCATCTGCAAGCAATCTTTGCTCCAGACAGCAACATGGAAAGTTGTTGGGTTTTTTCCACCTTCTCCCTGATAAGATACCCAAACCAGTGTAGGTTTTGTTTTCCCTGTTTGTTGCTGGGGACCGAGGTGAGGTGACAAATGTTATCTCTGGGATGTAATGTTTTTCTTTTAGGTGACGACGTGGCGTTTCTAATGCATTCAGCGTGTGTTGCATTGCAGGCAGTCGCGCTGAGAGCGAGCACATCTGCGATTTTTTGACTTGAACATATTCAGGAAATTAAGAACACTGAGATGAAACAAATAGATCCATTAAAATGGCTCAGAGGAATTATGGTGGAGATATAATTGTCATGTCAGATAGGCAGCCAGCACTAGTAAACTGCTGACTGCAATTTCACCGCTATAAAAATCCAGAAGGAGAAAAAATGATTAATAAATTCTCTCTGTGGAAAGATATAGATAAAGAAGAGGGGTTTAAAAGATAAAGTAAAATGAATCCTGAAGTTCCCTGATCTTTGTGTTGCATGAATGTGTGTTGACAGTTACTGGGAAAAAGTATGTCCCGATCTTTGTCATTCGGCTCATGTGCTGCATTGCTCAGGGTGACGTTTGACTGATGCATTGGTTGAGGAGCACTACAGAGTCTAAGTCTCACTTCTATTGTGCTCCAGGCATGGGACAGCTACAGCACATCCTTGGACACACTTATTGCTGAAAGCTTTTCATTCCTCTTCCTTCCCTCTCGTGGGCCTGGTCTAGGGGAATCTGACAGTTGCCAAGAGTCACGGTGCTCCAGCGAGGGTCCTCACAGCCTGAACAGTGGTGTCGGTGCTCAGGGATGTGATGCTGCATCTGAGCAGTGCCCCTTTGTCCCAAATTCTCCTTGCCCACCTGTGTGAGCACTGCCAGCTCAGCCTTGCTGCCTGCCTTGAGACAGAACTGCGGGTGCTGAGGCAGAGAGGGCATGTGATGCAGTTCTAGTATTCCTCTGGTCTAGACCTGTGAAAGGCTTTCCTCCTCTCTTACAAACTATTCAGTAAAAGTCATTGTAGTCTCACTGTAAGAATACAAAGAATGCAAAATTGAATCCTTTCAAATAGGAAAGTAATTCTGCTAAGGGGATGAAGATATCCATCACCATTTCTGTCCTGTTTTGCTTTTCCTCTTCCTGCCTTCGCCCATTCACACAGCTCCAAGAAAAGGAATGATGGAAAAAGCACAAGAATTTATAGACTATCTGCAAGCTGATGGTAAATAATAAAAGAGACAGCGTTTCTATTTTGAAACAAGTCATGGAGGATGTCAGAGAAAGTGGATGTCTATCAAGGAAATGAATCTAGCAATAGTCTTTCAAGGGTGTCACTCTGTCAAGACTGACCTCTTGAACAGTCTCTCAGATGAATAGGGCATAAACAGACTTTCCGCTTCCCTGGCACTTGAGGAAAACATTTGCCAGATGCAGGCACGGGGAATTTATGCTCTTTCAACTTCTGAGAGTTGGAATCTTCCCATTTAGCTTCCAGAAGCTCAGCTTCTGTATACTTTCTTCAGTCCTTTAGCCGAGGGTTGAGAAGCTGTGTGTGCCGAGGAGGCACTGCCCGCGGGCCCGAAGGGTCCCACAGAAATGAGAAATCATGCTTTGTTAAACGATAGGCAGGGTTTCCACATCTCCAAAACTGTTCCCAAACCAGCAGATTGGTTGCAGTCACGGCACTCAGACACCCCCAACGCTCTAACATTGATCTCCCTTCTAAAGTTCAGTTTCCTGCACCCCCTGGATATCTGTCGTTTATATAGGCCTCAGACCTATAGAATCCAGCCATCTCCTGGCCTCCAGTCATGGAAAATAAAGCCTATTGAACAGAAATTGATTCTAATCAATTAAGCTGTGCTCAGTGACCTGAAATCAGTGGCCCAAGCCATCTTAATAAAAGGTCATGAAATGGCTCACCTTACACCATGCTTCAGAGGGCTGTGAATTGGTCAGAAGGGAGAAGAGTTTCAGAGCTGGCAGAGTAGCCGTGATCAGAGCCATGTGCTCCGTGGGTGCTATTTAAATTTTTGAGTGCTAGGGAGAGATTCTTAGTCAGAAAAAGTATGTCTTGAACTAAAATGAGGTGAACCTTCTGTGAGAAGGGTTTGCAGGTTGTCTTTTTAGTGAGGATATGTGAATGGCGTGTCAGAGCTGTTTCATGGTGCTTTTTAATGCTGAATAAAAAATAATGGTATAAATAAAGGTGAAATATTAAGAAGAAATAAGGTAGAGAAAAACTTTATGATGAGAAAGAATATTTGGTGAGATAAAGTGGTGCAGAAATAATGGAAGCAAGAAAGTAGTTTCCTTATCTGAGAGTACAGATTTCAGTTGTAGGGAAGAAGTATGAAAGACTGTGCTGTAATGGCAGCGAGGTAATTGCTGGCATATTCCAAATACCAAACTCTTCTAGCTGTGTTTCTGCATGTGACATGAGAGATTTCTTTGCCAAAGAGTCTTTCAGGGGATATTGAACTGGTACCACCAGTTCAACCATTGATCTGTGTCTTGTCCTGTTTTTACACAGGGTCCTAACTCCTAACTAAACTCATGGCATTGCTTTTTGTAGCTCACTGAACTGTGTTTTACAGATGTTGTTGGATATTATAATAATTTTATATTTTCCTTATAGCTCTTGATCAGCTATATTAACATGCTAATTTTTCCTTTCAGGCACAACCCGCCCTCCAAGAGAAGGAGAAGTGCCTGGTGTGGACTATAACTTTCTGACTGTGGAGGAGTTTCTGGAGTTGGAGCGAAGTGGGACCCTTCTGGAAGTAGGAACCTATGAAGGTATGGAGCCATGGGCAGTGAAAAAACACTTCAAATAACCACATTGGGACTCCAGACTTGTAACACCCTTGCTTGAGTTAACCAGCTCCTCATAGGACCTCAGTTTCCATCCTAGTGCTCTGATTCCCTTTATTCCATGTACCCCGAGAGAGGCAATGCCAATATTGCTGTGCTTTTGTCTTTTCCCTTCAAGTTAACTACCTCAAAAGATGAACATCAGTAGCCTAGGAAAAGATCTGGTAAATCTGGTAAGAGAAACACTGATAAAAGAAAATTCATCTTCTCTTTTTATCTGTTATAGCCCATCTTCTTGGTCCCTTCTTCTTCCCTCCTGCTGTCACTTTCCCTTCAGCTTCCCTAAGTACACATCCTCCATCACCCAGTTGTATCTCACTATGCAGCTACACAGTGCACTGCTTTTAGCTTTTTTTTCTTCTCTTGATTCTAGTAGAATTGCTTCTGTGTGGGTCATTGTGTTGATCTTTTTACAGCACAGCTTTATAAGCAACAGTACCGAGAGAGCCAAGGGGCACTGAAATGTCACCAGGGTGAGGGCAGGAAAAAGAGCTTTGACTCCCAGAGAAATGCACAGCAAATTGACCATATTTACATTCACAATAGGATTTGTGTAACTAAACCTGAAGTCTACATGTGTTTTGAATTGAAAGCTCCTTTTGGGGTGGATTTTTTTTTTCTTCTTTTTCACGCTCCGTTTGTTTTTTTTTTCCTTTCCCTGGAGAACATTCAGCCAAACCTCTGGAGAGGACAAGGTAAAGAAATACTGTGCAGGTTTAAAAGGCCTTCAGGTGTACTTCAGCTCATTCATGTCATATTTCCATTTTCAAAACTTAAAATGGGTCTTGTCATAAGTTGCAAAAGTCTTATTCTTGCAGCCATTAATAAGAATCAGGAAGTACATTTAAAATAGGAACTACACACAAATAGCTGGATAGTTTTTGAAAGTGGTCATCAAGCATGAACAAAGATAGTAACGTGCAGTTTGGGTTTTCAAGGTTTAAAAAAAAAATTCCTGAAACACTATTTGTTTAACCTACTTTAAGAACTCCCTTGTAAGGTCACCTTTAAACCTTGCACTTATTCCCAGCGGTAGGCAACTGTGATGTCAAACCTGGTTTGCATGAAGATGCTAAATGTATAATTTGGTTTCACTCTTCCATCTCTCTGAGCTGATTAGCTCCATCAGCACCAATGCTAGCGTTCCAGCAGCAGCACTTCTCCAAAATGAGCTTTTTCCTCTCCATGTTTCTAATTATAACACTAAATTAGTTTTCTTTGTCGTGGTGCTCGGAATAGATCAGCTGAACTGCCTCACCATTGCTTCCTGATCGTATTTGTTCTGGTGACCTTTCCACTTGGAAAGACAAAATGGGTAACTGTCTGTAAGCTGGCTCCTGGGACTTGCTGGGAATTAGTTTTCAGGAAATGCTGTACCCACCTGGGACAGTTATAACATGGTTGTGTCATCGCTTGTGTGATTCTATGCAGTAGCAGCTAAACTGTTTAGATTTCACGGGTTGCTCTTTCGAGTTGCTGAAGATGAGGGTGATAGAAGTGTCTGAACTTCCAAGGAATAATTTGTCAGAAGTGCTGAGAAGACTCTTTCCCTGTTGACATCACTGACAGTGGTGCAGAGGGGTTCTGGAGAGCTGGCCCATGGAGGAAAAAATCAATAAGAATAATGATGATGCATGAGTTGCACACATGCCTCAAGACACATTACTATTTGATTGTAATGTGAAATAAATAAAGTTCATTTTTCACTTATGTCTTCAAGAAATGATTTTACTGCCTTCCAAGATTTCTTTAATGGCTTTGTTTTACTTTTTTTTGAAATCTTATTTTACAACTGTATTGATCAAGACAGTGTCCATCTTGGTTAGGTCTCACAAGATGGTGTGATTCAGACTCAATGCTGCAATCACCAGAGGTGACACTGACCTACTGACCTCAAAGTAAGTCAGTCTTCTAATGTCCAAGTCTTTGTAACTGCCCAGCTTTATACTCTTAGATTCTTTTAATTATCATTTGGTTGATGCAGCATTTGCTGCTGCCTTTTTTTTTTAATGTACCACCATGAAGTTGATTTTATTTTTGACCTTGCCAGTGATGGCTTATTCTAAACCAGAGGCATGGAACCCAACAAAAGGAAATAATCTTCTATTTCTCTCTAGACAGCAATAAAATAATACCTTTAATGCATGGCTTTTATTATTAATAATGCTACCTATTGTAGTGAGTGGAATCAAATGACTGCAAAGATAGGGCTGCTTTTGATTGCAATGTAATTAGGTGATTTAGAGATGAAGGAAGGGGGGATGCTATGAATGGGGAAGATTTCATGGGCTTGGCAGCCACAGGCTCATGGCTCAAGTAGGATGATGGTTTGAGGTCAGGGTGGTCCCAAGGTCTCTTCTGGCCCTTCAGTTTCTGAGGTGGCAGAGGGAGATGGATGTATGCTCTGGATTCCTGACCCAAATAATCAAGATAAAAGTTTTGGCATTACTGGATGACATCTGTTTGCCTATTGAAGGCCTAAAGTCACCCAGCTGTTGGCACTGTCATAGGGAAAATCCTTGTGAGAGAAGACCTAACCCAAATATTTGTTTAGTGACAGTTACTGAAGAGAACTTCAGGGGGAAAGATTAGAAAACAGGGAGCCATCAGAAGAGGAGTAATATACAGGACTTTGATGCTCGTATGGACACTATTGATTTGGAAAGAATAAATAACAAGCAGAAGAGAACAGTTGGAAACCACAGAAGAGTAGGAAAGTGTTTCAGGGTTTGAAAGAACAACCTGGGTTTTGGAAGTGCTCTAATTGCAAAGAAAGAAACTGCAGACTGAAGGGACAAAAAAGGTGGTGCCCACCTGCTGGGCTGCATGATGTCAGCATTGTTATTTCTTCTGGTGCACTGCAAGTAAGTTCTTCTTGGCAGTTTTGGATTCACATACCAGTGAATGCAGACTGGGCATGGCAGCTGCTTTTTTGGTTCCCTGGCACCTCCCCGGTGTGTTCTGCACCAAAAATGCTCCAAAGATCTTGATCAGGTGGGATAGGGCATTTGTGAGACTTAATTCACATGAATTAAGGTTTTTCACATGAATTGAGGAGCTGGAGCTGAAGTCCTAGGAGACCTACCCAAGCTGGGATGCTGCACCAGCGCTTTTTGCACCATGTACATGCCGGTAAAGCCGTGCACGAAGTGCCAGTTAGTCATTCCCATTGACAACACACATGAGGAAGGGAAGCTCTGTTTAACCACACATTATCTGGGCTTTCTGGTGGATAGGAAACCATGATGATTGTAATCTCAGGCATTTATTTATTGACTGATCCTTCGGGGCATAAAATACTGACGGATGCGTGAAAGTAATTGTGTAGGTTACTAATTATTTAGCAGTCACTTCAGCATTTGAACTGTGGGCTCTCACAGGGAGCCCTTGGGAGGACTGTTTTGAGCAGAACCACAACTTCTAGATTTTATTCTCATTTCTTCCCCAGCTGCTGAGTGGCCCTGGGCAATTCAGGTAACTGCTCTGTGCTTCAGGTTACTGGCCTGGAGAATATTAAAACACTTCTCTCTTCATTAATATTTCAGCAGATAGCCTGTGCCTGCAGTTATCTGCTATTACAGACAGGAGAGAGGGAGTGGAACTGAGAGTATTTTGGGGGTTATGCTGGATGCGCACCAGCAGGTGGGTGCTGTGGTGACACACAGGGACATGAGCACAGTGGCTGAATTTTGAACGGGGATGGCTGTGTCGCAGGGGTCCGGCGAGTCTGTATTAATGAAGGCCTGCCCAGCACTTAGTGATCCTCAAAAGAAAAAGTGCTGCACTTTATAACATGTGAAGGGTTATTACATTATAGTGTATTATTGTCAAGGCATCATCTTTCATTCTCAGGACAAGTGTTAGGTGATTGCCAAGAGAAGTAATAAGTAATCTGCATTAGTCTCATGACTAAGATGTAATGGGGGGACTTGCTAAGATTTTTAAAGTGTATAAAACTGGCTACTGTAGACAGGGTCTCCGATTGTGGTACTTAATGAGTATAATAAATTACCTTAATAGTGCAGTTAGAATTTCAGCTGAAGTGGAGAGGTCTATTCAGTAACATGCTTCAAATCAAGATGCCTTTAGCCTAATTTATCTGATGTGCTAGCTCTTCTTGGGTTTCTCGGCAGCAGCCCAGCTCCCCCAGCTGCTTTAGCAAAATGGCTGGATTCTCTCCGCTGCTCTTCTGGTGTGGGTCTCACCAGCTTGGTACAACCTCAGAATGAGAGCTGTGCCTGTGACACACCAAACACACCAGGAAGGTTGGGCTAGTAAGGGAGGCAGATGCTGGGGATGCCTGTGCAGCGGAACAACATGTTCCGCTTAACAAGATAAGATCCGCTTATTAATGTCTCCATACTACAGATTGGCTCAATAAATCATAATGGCTCCTTTAGCACCATTATAATGTATCATGTCAAATATCCACTTATTAACATCTGTGTATTGCAGAGAGAGTCCTGTTCTACCTTTGGCTTCTATCCTTTGCTATTTTTAAATTTATTTTCTTTAAACCACTAGGAAGAAAAAAGACAACATGTTTTTGTATCTGTGCACAGCTATCAGTGTTAAGCCTGAGTGCTGCTACGCTGAAGTGTCATCTGATAACAATGCTTCATCCTACAAAGAGATGAAGTGGTAGCTGAGCAGCTCTCTCTAAAGGCGAATATTCAAATACCTGATAGGGTTTAGAGGGATTTTGAATTTTCTGATGCATTCTGATTTGGTTTCTCTTGCAGTAAGTTTTCTAATGGGAGCTCTGTCTGAAATTGTTCATTTGCAGTCCTGGTTTTCAGAGTTTTGATGGATCTTAAAACACAAACCTTGAGGGAAGAGGTTGTTGCCAAACACCTCTGGCAAAAAAAGTATATGGTTAGTGAAGGTTTTTTTTTGTTTTTTCCTCCCCTAACTTAGTTTTCAGATTATTTTAACACGTTATTTACTCCCTGACCACAGTCTGCTGTGATGAAGACTGTTTGTAGTAGCCCATTGATAGATGGCAGCCAGTCACATTTCAGCATCCTTCCTTGCCCTTGGATGTGCTTGGGACTTTCTCTGGATTAGGCTGCTCTTCGCTGATGTGGTCCAGCTTGTTGGCAGTGCCCTTCTGCACTGGAGACAGCCTGGCCACCGCAAGCCACCGAGTTTCCCTGCAGCTGCAGAGGTTGCCCCATTCTGTGAGCTGCGATACACACGCCACCGCTTTCCAGAGAGGCAGGGTGGTAATGGGGGACATCCTCATGGTGGGAGTATGTGTGTTTGTCAGAAGTGTTTAAGTATAGTTCAGTATTTAAGTGTTTCAATATCTCAGTATTTGCCAGAAGTGTTGCATATTGCCATGGGCTTAACATTGTGTTTTCTTGGTTCCTACAGCCATGTGCTAGGTAGGACATGTCTAGCTGCTTCTCCCATGTTCTCTGTATATACATGCACACACATATGTTATTTACATTCCCCATGATTTTTAAACCTATTTTCATGCAGATATAACAGCTGCTGTGATGTAACTGAGTTCAGGAAACACTGAACATCCAGAGCCATCTCATGCTCAATGGTTTTGGTGGAAAAGATCTTCAAAATCATTGAGTCCAACCATAATCTTCCGCTTATGTGTTACTTTAAGTATCTTTGGTTTGTTTTGGATTGTTAGAAAGTTTTCAGGCATTAAACGTGTTTGGATGTAGTTGTACATGAGTACTGATGGTTGCATGAGGCAATAGCTAGTGATATCTCAACATGGGAAATACCAGAAAAAATGAGGCTGATGTATTGGTAGGTGACTTTCTGCTGTGGTGTCATTGCCTCAAAGGACTATAATTGGAGTGTATGTTAAATTTCAGGCATAAATTGAAATGTGCATATTGTAACATTTTGTCTAATTTAGCAAGCATCCCAGACTGATTTTTCAGTTAACCTCACTATTAATAACTGTAAAAATTGACAGGGAATCTACTATTTCAAGAAAATTGGATTTGCATACATTCCAGGTTAATTTCTCTGGGATCTCTTCCCTCGTCTGTGTTTCGCTTCCGATCCAGATGCTGCATCCGTGGCAGCCTCCATGTTGCCTGGATACTCTGAATTTCCTGAGGCAATTGCTAATCAATGTGCAGTTGCAGCTAGGTGAATCCCACAGACAGCGGACAGATCTGTCATCTAAATGTGGAAATCTGTAGCAAAATGTGATCTGGGAAGCGAACAGACATAAGAACACTGTAGCAGGAGCTCTGCTCCCAGGAATCGTTTCATCCTGTGCTAATCAGACACGAGCACTCTGCTGGGTTGCAGGAGTAGAGGCTCTTCTGCTAAAATTAGGGGTCAGTTGTTTTGGTTCTTGTACAATTTAGAGAAAAGCAGCTGCAACTAGGTAAAGAAAACATTTAGATTATTAATTTCTTTTAAAGTCTTTGTGTCAAGGCCTTGCTTAATTTTGCGTCTTATCTCCAAGTCATGTCCCCAAAATACCCAATGGCATCAATACAGTAAGGGATGAGGTGTTTTTTAAAACATGAGCTGTTAATGGGGTACTCCTTAACACTTGAGTGGGAGCTTTGAAGATCAGATGCACCTCTGTGGACACAGGATCCTCTGCACTACACAGAATCTTTTCAGTTCATTGGGTTTTTTTTTATAATTACAAAATTATGCCTCACAGTAGGCATCAGTAAATTAAGAACTGCTGAGAACTCTGCTGGATAGTTTCCTGAGAGACAAAGCACTCCTAGTCCCAGGCCTAAATCTCTCCCCAACAGAAAAGCAAGACAGATTCTCCTCCCCAGATAAAAAGTTCAGCTAGAGCAAAGCCAACACCTACAAATACACTGTTTGTTTGGGACCACGTTCTTCAACTGATGTTGCTCCATTAGGATTAATGCTCAAGCTGGTGCTTGACCTAGCACCCAGCTTCTCTGCCTGCTTTGACCTCCCCATGCCAGCTCTGCTGCCCTGTCCCCACCGCAGCAGCCTTCATCTGCCAGGTGAAACACTCATCTACATATTCATCCCACTTGACATCCATTTGCATGGCATCTCTGTTCTCATGCATTTCAGCCCCTTCCAGAAACAGCATCCTGGATGGATGGATGGATGGATTATTTAATTAAGTGTAGCCATTTAATCTGGTTTTGTGAAGTACCTTTCAAAATCCAGTTCACACTATGGTTCTCTGTGAATGTGCTCCCCATCAGGGTCTATGTAATAAGAATATTTTATTATTATTTTGAAATACAAGAAGAGTTTTTCATTGCCACTAGGTTTCTAAAACCCACACAAAAAAAAAGTCTCTTGGCTGACAGCGTTGCTCTGATTCATAAGCTGCAGGACAGGGAGTAGCTGTAGATTGCTTTCATTGATTATGATTGCTGCTTGAATTGGCAAAGGAAGAAGTGTTATGATGATGAGAACTTGTCTTATTGTTGTGATTAGCTGTTACCAAAGTCTAATTACTGTGCATGATGTTAAACTGTGTAAGCTGCTGACATGTAGAGATAAGGAGATGAAAAGAAATCAACTTTGTCCAAACAGCTATTCTATTCGGGGGGGATTGGGGGGGGATGTTGTTGTTGGTGTTCATTGTTATTGTTATTTTTGTGCATTCTCTCAAGCAGTTCTTTGGAGTTACATGGATTAAGTCCTGGTTTGGCTGAAAAAGCTGCCATCAAACTTTAGTTTAGGTTAAATAAGCTTAAAGCACCAAGGGAGTGAATAAAATAAGGGTTAGTGAAAGGTGATGACAAGGAATTCAGTTAATGGTATGAGCATCTGCTGAGTGAATGCATTGTTATTAGCTATTAATTTTGTTGCTGTAGGCAGGATCCAAATGTGACTGAGGGTAAAGCTGAGGAACTTGATTCCCATAGGAATCAGATAGGAGAAAGTGGCAGTTCTGCTACGTTGTCTGCTTCAGAACTGGCTTTTCCACAGATAAGTAGAGGTTTTCCCACTGTCTTGATCAAGAAATCTCCTTCGGCTGAGAGATGGGCGGCTCCTTTCCAGCTTTGAGGCACCTGGTCAGGGACACAGTCCTCAGAAGTTTTGCAGAGCTTCACCTGAGCTGTTGGGGGAGCTCAGCACCCCGGGGAGTCCTGCAGAACTACTGCACTGGCTTTAGAAAATGTTTTGGGATCCTCTGGGATGACAGATGCTTGTGTATGCACATGTAACATGCTGTTAATAATTAGAGCTGATTGGATATTCAGTACAAATTACACTGGCTATGAAGTTAGCCCCTTCTTTAGGCTTACAAGTGGCTCACAAAACACTGTTAAAGCATATTTTTAAATGTATGTTTTTTCACAAACATTGACAGATTTAATTTGAGCAAATAATGTCGAGCCGGAGTGTTTTAAAACTGTTGCCGGGCTGATCGCTGTCAGTTGTTAATGGTGCATGTTTGGATTTCTGAGTCACAGGGTAAATATTTTCTCTTTCTAATTTGTAGGATTAGACATAAGTTTAGATGACAGTTTAAAGTGCGAGTCCCTCCTCATGGTGTGTCTGCTCCATGATGGAGGAAAAAGAAAAGTTAAGCCCCAGTTGCTTCATTTCCTTTATTCTGCAGAATAAAACCCACACATGAAGAGCTGTGCTCAGTTTCAGATTCATATTTGCTGCTGTGTGTGTTTATCTATAGTTGTAAGAATCCTGTAAGTCTGTGTTGGTAGAAGGGAATTATTCCCTAATGGTAGTACCCACAGCCATGATTTTGGTGTAAGCAAATCTCAAATCCTTGAGAGAAGCCTGTTTTTCTGCTGAGGAACAGCCCTCCATGGGCTGTTAGAAATTGCAGCCTTGTTTGTTGCTTGAGGAACTGAAAAGCAGTAAAACCTGAAGATATAATGATATCTTTCTCTGTAATTAGAGGAGGGGTGGTAATATCTGTGCTACATTCTTGTCCAGGAGAAATAAAAACCTACACTAGCACCACCTGCACATCCCCTTCATCCACTTTGTTACATCCATCACAAAAAGATTTAAACATTTACAGCAGACCTGAAATAAATTTCCCACAAAATAGTGATACACGGTGCCATAAATAAGAACTGCTTTCCTGTACATGGCACACACGTGGCTCGTTCTGCTTGGCAGTTAACATCCTTAGAAAACACACATTTTGTCTGGAAAAACAAAGAAAATGGCAAAAAGAACCCCTGAACCCCAAAGTAGCTGCATTCTTCATGAGAAATGCCAAAGAGGCTCGAATGGGAACAGGGTTGACTGTCCTTTTTCTGGCCACCTCCCTTTGTATTTCCCCTTGGTACTCTCTCTCCCCCATTCCCCCTCTTTTTGAATAAAAGAGCCCTGCAGTATATAGAGCATAAGAATCGTTTTTCTAGCAGAGACTGCAACCTGCTTGAGGAGCCTCCATCCCCATTAGAGGCTCTTTCCAGAAGAAGTAATTTCCTTCTCCCTATAAATTATGCATCAATGTACATTTAAGATTCTGAAATGATGAACAGAAGATGAAAGCGTTGCGGAGTGTTGCTGCTTCTGTGGAGCTGAATCCACGACATTGTGTACAGGCTGGAACACACCTTGTTAAGACAAACCTGCACGTGTTGCTGTCCTAGTACTCTGGCTGTAAAAGAGATGGGAACTCCTCCAGCTTCTCCAGCCTCATCTCTGTAAGGAAGACTTTTTCCTCTTGGGAGGCAGCGAGGGGGAAAGTCAGCAACATGTGGCCAAAGTGGTCTTCTGAGATGGTCTCTGCCACTCTGGCCAGGGTGATTCCTGCTCTCAGGTGCTCTCAAAGTGTCAGGAGATCTTCCAGAGTCACAGCACAGGGTGGGATCTGCAAGTGCTGGGCCATGCATGGTCCCTGTGGTCTTACCCTGAAGCTGACAACACGCACAGCTGCAGGGTTCTAAGGGACTTAGGTGCTCTAATGGGAAACACATTGGGTGAGAGGAACTACTGTGTGCAGCAATGGGGCAACTCACTGCAGAGCTGCTTGGCTGACTTAACTCAGTGCATGGATGATGCTGGCTTCTGATACACATGCATATGTATAAAAGTAAATACAAAAATCTTTTTTAGCACAGATGATGTTTTAAAGTGTCTGCACAGTCTGCCCTGGGGCTGTGGTTTCCATCTAGTATAACGGGGTAATAATGCTTTCTGGGGAATGAATATTAAATCTGTGATTAGGTTATGAAAAATTGGGAAATAATGCTTTCAGGTTAGACAGATGAAGAATGTGATCAAATGCACACATATATTTTAGACAGTAATTTTGTGCTGCTGCCATGGTTGAAGCTGTATGGGAGGGCATCGTTTATATTTTATCATACCAAGGATTAGAGGCAGAATTTTAAAGTCTACCCTTGGAATCTGAAGGTGGCAAATAAAACTTAATGGTAATTCGTGAAATGAAAATTTGGGGGAGTTTTATGTAAAACTTTTGTATATCACGGATCACTGTGTAAAAAAATGCCCCATGCAGTACGTCTGAACACCCAGTGCTGCTGGAACTGGTTCAGGAGCAGTGAAATAGCTCCGCGCGATTCTGGCATCAGTGACCACGCACTTGTTCTGTATTTCTTCCATGGTCACTTGAAGCACTTTGCAGTTTGTATCACATCTGCTGGTGGCTGCCAAGTGTGTTTGCATAACTGTGGGTGTGTGCTTCATCCCTTCAAGATTTCCTTTCAGGTCTGGTTGCTCACTTCTACCCAAGTTGACCCAACTGCAGAGTTTCCTCTTTGAATGAAGCACTGCCATGTGGTACCTTTCCTTTTCTCTCCTTTGGCAGGGTTCTTTTAGAGAGGGAATAGTTTTTGCTTTTTAAATGCAACACCCACCCTAGAAGAACCTGGGTATTAAAGCAGGCCATCGAGCCTTTCATCACTTCTCTGGGTGATAACAGTCATGAATTTTTTATTTTCTGCAGGGCTCACTCCAGATCTGCCAGAGCATTGTGTGGGTGCACACATGTAAAAGGGCTACTAATTGAAATTCAGATGTAACGAGATGAAGTTTTGCTATTCACCATGTCTGCCTTTTGTTTTAGCCCTTGTACGCTCAGTGCACCTAAACAATGCAACCATTGCTTCTCCTTTTATAATCAACAAGAATAACTTAAGAGGCAAGAAATAATTCTGGGTCTGCTCTAAAGATGAAATATGCCCCCCCAAAAATGTGAATGGCGGGTGTTAGTTTATTTATTTACTTACAGGGAGAGGCAGAGGTTTTGATGGAACTGAAAAGAAAATGAAATAGAGAACATGTTGCTATAAACTGCCCTCTTGAAGATGCAAATGTGTTTCTATTGCCTAGGTAACTATTATGGAACACCCAAGCCTCCCAGCCAGCCCCTCAGTGGGAAAGTGACTTCCACCGATGCTTTGCAGAACCTGCAGTCTGGCTCCAAGCAGTCGACTCCAAAGCGAACCAAGTCTTACAATGATATGCAAAATGCTGGCATAGTGCACACAGAGAATGAGGAAGAGGATGATGTACCTGAAATGAGCAGTAGCTTCACAGGTAAAATAAAAATATTACGGTCCATCAGTTATGACACGAAGGATTTTTGGAGGGGGATGGTTTTGTTTTTAATGGGTTTCCTGCAAAGCTGTGGATCACAGGCAGACCTGGCCAGTAAGACTGGCATTGGCATTGTGGGTGTCTGGGTGTGGGCAATCTCACAGTGTGTCTTCTAAAAAGGCCTCATGGGATTGAGCTGGGTGATGAAAAACTGGGGAAAAGCAGAAGGTTCAAGGAGGAGCTGAGCTATGGTTGACAGTTTCAATCGTTATAAACGTTATGAAATGGCTCAACCAGGATGCATTTGAAATTAATTACTGCTGCTTTCAAAATATGTTTCTGTCCTTTCCCCTTCCTTGCTTCTAGAGACACCTGTCACATACAATTACCAGGTCCTCTTCTCTGAGGTACCTTCCAGCAAACCAAGGGCTGCTTGCAGGAATGAGGTCTGAAGCACGAGTGCAAGCGCTCTGTTTTTGTGAAGGCCTTGTGTCCTGCCCAACAGAGATCTCAATCCCAGCATGGTGGCCTTTGAGCGCGGGCTGAAACATCACTGGAAACTTTTTGTAATCTAGTCAAGAGATGTGAAAGCAGATTCAGAGCAAAATACTATTGGGGACCAGTTGAGTTTCCACAGAAATTAACTGGAAATTTGTGAAATTCTGAGGGTGAAAAGCTCTTCCCATGTCTGCAATCCCAGTATTTGTTCATATTTAGAGTGTTACTTCCTCAGCTCAGTTTCAAGCACCAAATTCATCTTCCTAGCTCCCTTTGCAGAGGGTGCTTAGCAAGCACCTTTCACAGCTGCTGCTGTGGGTGCTCACCACCACTCTCACTAGGTCCTTTGTCCTCTGGTCATTTCCTGCCACCATGACAGATTTCCTCACCAGCCTCTGATGAGTCACAGGAGCTGTCATGCCAGTTCCTACCTGCCAAAGCCCTGGCTCTAACATCTATGTAAGAGCTTTAAAAGGATTCAGGCTAAGATTTACTTCTGTCCCTCTCTGGGCCAAACTGTTTAGTGGCCTTGAGGACTGTGTGGTGTTTGGCTGATATGTGCTAGATGTTTCCAATTCTGATCACTCCTGGCTGGCCTGATCCCTCCTAGCTGGAGGTTCTGGCTCTGCTTACCAGCTCCTTCACAAAGTTTTGCACCTGATAGTAGTTTCTCAGATCTTGTGACTGGCAACAGCCTCAGCCCTTGTCACGGCATCTGATTTTTGGGAGGAAGCCGGTGGGAAATGCTGTTTGACCTCCTTGCTGCTCTCCTCAGTTTGGTGCCCCTGAACTGACTCTAACAGCTTTTCTCTCCCTTGTTTTCCTTCACAAGATGAAATACTGGAAGATACAGCTCATTTGTCACAATGTTATCACACCCTGGCCCCTTGCCTCCATTAAATGGGCACAGAATCAAGAAAAGAGTTATTTCCTCTATACCAAAACGATTCCTTATGCTTATTTCACACATAAGAGTGCTAGCCATATTAAAATGCTCCTGCTTCCCTAGAAGACCTCTCAGTGACTTGTGTTTTCCAGACTTTGGCATGTTTACACTCGCAGTCTTAAGCTGGCGATGATTCATTCATACTTCTTTATCTTGTCAGCTTCTACCTAAAAATACCGAGTGCCAGGAAGGGTAGAAAGCAGGCAGCGAGTTGAGGGTACTAGTAGAGCCTAGATCTTGTTCTTCCCTCTTCTCCTGGTTTATTATTTGCAGTCTCTTGTCTTTCTAAAGGCAGCACACAGACTAGAAATAGCAGAGGAGCTGCAGTTTACAGCCATCCCCCCACACCAAACCAAGAGCTGTGAGGGATGTCAGCGGTCTGCAGTCTAGAGCTCTTGGCTGTGAAGCTCCTTCAGTCCCTCTGCTTGGGGACTTGGCAGAGCGTGACACTGATCTCTGTCTTTCACTCGGTGTGTTGCCTGCTGTGTGTGCTGGAGGCTGGTGGCCATTGATAATTTAGTGCCTTCAGGATGCAGAGAAAATCTCTTGGGTAGACACAGGGTAACTTCAGAATTTGTCTGTCTCCAAGGCCTCTCTGTGTGGGAGCATGGGGCACAGGCCTGCTTTGTGGAGAGCGTTTGCCATGATTATGGGTGGAGGGAATGAGCAGCAGTGTTTCATGGAAACAGCTCAAAACCTCCTGGATTTAAACATCAGAAACATTTCCTTGGAGGGAGGAGGGTCAGAAACATCATAAAATATTCCTGAATTACTTTGAAAGGTTGCAGTGATGAGCCATGGAATAAACCTCCTCAGATACCTGGAACAGGCACGAGTGAAGAGCAAGATATGGACTCATTGTATAGCTTTGACAATTGTATTAATTTGCCATCTTTTATTTAAAAAATCACACTGCACTGAAGACATTCATCATTAGCTTGTTGACTTTGAGCTTCTGCCTACCTTCTGCACTCGTGAAAATCTCCCCTTTTGATCATTCTTCAGAAAGGAAATTTTATTCTCCTAATCCCTGTCCCACAATGGACCCTGCGGGAGGGAACCTGTAAGCTGCTCGGAACCCCGCTGAACTCCTCTACATCAGTGAGCCCTGGCCTCAGACAGTGTGGAAGACTTTGGTACCTCAGCAGGGCCTGGGAGAGCGAACACAGAGGCTGATCACAGCTTCTGATGTGCGCTGGCGAGGGTCCGGCTGGCAGAGTGTGTGTGTGGGCAAAGCAAGCTCGTCCCTGACAGCAAAAAAGGCTGCAGAGTCTCTGTCCTGGGTTGATCTGTTGCTGTGTCCTGCAAATTAAAAAGCAAGGAGAGGAAAACTGTTAGGATAAACCTGGAGAAGCAAATGAGAGGAGGAAAAAGACCAATTTATCAATTTTATTTGTGCTTGTTTATTCCACAGCAGAGTCTGGTGACCAAGACGAGCATCCTACGCATATCCTAAGAGAGACAGCCCCACCGTCCACGATTGATAGCCACACCAACGTTCCCACCACGGAACCATCTCAGAACCTCCCTCAATACCTACCTCCTTCTGCCGAGGATAACCTAGGTCCTCTGCCGGAAAACTGGGAGATGGCCTACACCGAGAACGGAGAAGTCTATTTTATAGAGTAAAGCACACTTTTGTTCTAATTCCATCTCTCTCTCTCTGGGCATAAGTAAACCCCCATGGAGGCACTTTGTGTGTGTGTATGAAATATTTAGTGTATGCAGTTACATTGCAGAGCTGCAAGTTCTTTACTTGTGAAGGGTTTTTTGCATTTGCTGATTGGATTAACATCCATATTACCCCTGAGTTGAAAGACAGGGAGAATTGCCCCTTTTCTGAGGGCAGTTGCAATAGCACCAGACTTGGAAAATGTGGGTTGGGTGTTTTCATGGGTGGAATGAAAGCTCCTAATTGAAAGGGTTGAGACTTCATTTCTGGGGCCTGTCTCTGTGTGAAGCCCAGCAGGGAGAATTCCTCCATGGTGTGTTCAGGTGGTAGCGGAGCCAGGGAATGGAATTTGTGTGTTGTCTTCTCATCAGAGCAAACGGGCCAAACGTGTTCACGTGCTCCAGTGGTTTGCAGAAGGCATAGCTCAGTGCAGAGTAGGCACAGTCAGTTTGGCAAGGCAAGAAGTGCCTCGTGCTCTGAAGTCTTTGCCCAAGAGCTGAGTGCTGTCAGCAGTTTTATGATGATATTGATTTTTTTCATGCTATAAATAATAGTCTCTAATTATACTTGTCTAAATTTATTAGAGATAGGAGTAACTTATAAAATGGGACCTGTTAGTGGAAGAGACTTCATGTGCAGAGTTTAGCTAGACATTAAAATTCAATTATCTCTTGAAACTCAAGCCCTTAGCTGCCCAAGTAGAAGAAAGGGGTGAGAATTGATTTTGGATTGGATGGTCTGCATAATGTGGTCTTGGAAACTGAGATCCTCTGTCTGTGCACCAGAAAGGCAGTTAGTGCAGAAGAGCCCCCTCTGCTCATGGCCCTTTGGTACTGAGTTCAGCTGATTTTGGGACAGTAAGGGGCGTGGTCCTGCTCCTCATCAGGAGAGGTGACTTTTAGACAGAGCCAGCAGTGGTTCACCAGGTTCTCCCTTGACTGCAGTGTCAGGAGAACACATCAGAGCACCGCAGCAGCTTCAGAGGGCTGCTATAAAAAAAAACATTTCCAATTACCTGAAGAAGCTCCACCATCCCCTTGGTGAAAGCTAAAATCTAGAAGGCACAATGCAAATTCTCACTTGCTGCACATCAGGTGAATCTGAAACGTGTTCATTCTCCCAAACATCATATTCTACCCCTCATTATGTCCTCGGGGTGCCTCGTTCTCTGATGTACTTTCTGGCTTTAATGTACATAGCACAGCCTGCATAACAGCCCATCCAGCCTGCCATTTGCCTCCCTGGAGAAGGACAGATAATGAGCACTAAATGCTGCCCAAGCAGCCAGTTGCTCCCATCTTTGTCCTCATGTAGGCCCCAGCTGTTCTCCCTTGCAGGTGCTTCAGCAAGGGGTTCTGCTGCTGCCACCGATTTCCCCCAAACCCACCCCCATGGCTGCTGTATTCCCGAGTGATGCAGGACTGGAGCACCTTAACTCGTTTGTTAGACCTATTGCAGGAGAATCATGTATGTGGTGGAAGAGTAGAGCCTGCACACATGGCTGTCTGTCTGACATGAGAATCTGGTAGCACACCAACTGCTTCCTTCCCTGCAGCGCAGATTGACCATTTTGAGGATACAGACGCACAGGGGGTGATTTTGTGCTAGTACGTTTAGTGGGGATGCAGCGCTGAATGACTGCAGTTCTATTAATTCTAAGGACACCCTGAGCCTAGAAACAATTTAGTTTGATTTGTATCAGATTAAGAGAGCAAGCTAATGAGCTGTGTGGACCCAAGCTGGCTCAGATGTCTGTAGTGTCGTCTACAGCGCTTTGGGTTATCAAGTCAGGGTGCTGAAGGGAACAGTATGGGAACATCTGAGCTGCTTGCACTGAACCAGCGCAGGTCACGTGGGACCAGAGCTGCATGTTGGATAACCAATCCCAATGGCTTGCAGCTGAAGCAACTTGGCTCATGAGATAGGTTTCTCTGGTGCTTTAATTGGGGTTTTCATTAGCCAAAGTGTCTCAGACCCTCATTACCCTGCGTGAAGGGGTGTGTGTGTTACAGGTCAAACACAACCCTGTCCTTCAGAGTGTATGATCAGAGAGGTGTTTACCTAAACTGTGCCTCTGCAAACCACTGTTGTGAGCCTTTGGTGAGAGAGATGAAGTTGCAAAAAATATGCAAATATTTCATTGCTCTCCTCCCACCACCCTCTTTCTCAGCTAGATAACAGACTTTCCTATGTGTAAGTTGGCAGAACCCCTTCTCTCTGTTGCTGTTAATTTGCCTGACATGCTGAATTTCTGCAGTTCTGTTTTCTAGTCAGTGAGTAATTGCTGTGAAGCGTACAAAGGGATTAAACAAGTTTTGTCATCCTGTTTTGGGAAGGCTGGGTGGCAGGGTGTGTGGAACAAGGACCTTTAGGAACAAGAACACACTCAGCCCTCGGGAGCAGGGCAGTCTACCTGCAGTAAAATGCAAGTGTGCCAGTCGGTTGTTAGTTCCTCCAGGATCATAGCCCTCATTGTGGCATTTCCAGCTTCGTGGCACTGTTGTGAGGCTAAGGTTAAGTTTGTAAACCTCTCTGAGACCTTGAAGGAGAAGTAAATAGAATTACTACAGTATTGAAACTGAAAACTGTTAAGCAGTGTTAAAGGCTAAGCTAGATGAATGATGCCCCAGGGACTGGAAGGCTATCGTTACAGGTTACATCTGAGATGACATCAGGCTGTAGAAGAGGCATTGTATTACGAGATTGTCTCCATATGTATGTGAAAGAATGGGAGAAAATAATTTTTAGAAGATGTATTTTAAGCCTGTTTACTATGCAGCCTGGCTGCTGGGACTAGCACTGTCGGGGGACGGGAAGAAAGGAAGAGTTGAAAGTAAGGATGTTCATCTTCCATCAAAGGCTTTGACAGAACGGGTTTGTTTGTGTAATTAAAAAGTTTTCGCTGGAAGTTTTGTTTCTGACTAATTTTTTGGGTCAAATCTGACAAATGTCAAAGGCCTTTTGCAGGAACAGAGGTTACCGTGGGGTTTAAGGGAGGAAGGGAGCGTTTTTGTCAGGAGGGAAATGGTGCAGACAGATCCTGGAGTTAAGAAGGAAACCACCATTGACAAAAGTTTGGAAATTACTATTATAACATTGCAGCTTTCACATGCTCCTTCCAGTCAGGACTGCTGACTTGTATCTTCTCACTTTTCACTGCCGTGTGTTCAATGCCAAGATATTTGTGATGTGGTAGACTGGTCTGCAAAGCATAAAATTGTGATGCCATTTCTTCTGAAGCAAAAGTATGCCTTCAAGTCAGTTGAATAATAAAGAGGATATGTACTCTTGTGTCACTGATACTTCAGCTCTGCTTTATTAACAAAGGTCATATTTCCATTTTTCGTTTCCAGCCATAACACAAAAACAACATCTTGGCTAGATCCACGGTGCCTGAACAAACAGCAGAAGCCTCTAGAAGAATGTGAAGATGATGGTAAGAGACCGAAAATAGTGAAATAATAACATTTGGCCCATTTCTATATGGCCTTCTTCCCTTTCCAGTGTTCAGAAATAAAAAGAATAACACTATCAGTAAGCATGTAGAGACATTATCCGTTACATTGATGTGAAATCCCTGTTTGTGTCTGTAAGAGGCCAGATCTTTAATAAAAATCAGAGAGGTGCTAGAAGTAAGGTGCCTCTGGTTTTGCAAAGGCATTTGAATAGTCACTGATGCTGAACAAGACTCAAAGCTTTCTAACATGTTTGTTCCTTGGATCGCTGTGTAGGAGGAAAGTGACTGAGTCTCTGCGTGCTCCATTGTGTTACGCTTCAACCACCTGCTTTACATGAATGGAAAGAGTTATGTTGTTATTTCTTTGAGCAGAAATAACTCAATTGCTTCATTTCTACTGTTAAATTCTGACAGACCATTTAGTGTTATGATTGCAGAAAACAAATGCCATTTGAAAGTGTAGATTTTTGCCACTGAAAATTTACACTGATGTAATTTTGTATTCCTTGAGATGTTGGAAATGCAAGCCACTGTCCAATATAGAGCCACCAAATGCAGGACTGTGAAAGAAGGTTCTTTCCCCACATCCCTTAGGAGAGGCTGGAAGAAAAAGGAAATCAGGATGAAAATAACTTCAGTGTTTGGAAAAACCTGAATAGAAGTTTTGGTCTACTGACCAGGAAAGGTGATGGTACTCTGATGCATAATTTTGGCTAGCACAGTATTCATGGTAGGCATATCTTACAAACAGAAGTTTGCTTTGTCAGTGTCGGTGCTGTGCTTGTAAAATAAGTTTTCATAATGTGATTACCTCCTACTGGCGTGAGTCAGCTCAGTGAGAGTCACAATTTTATTTCAGAAAATAATCAACTCAGTCCCTTTTACTGCTAGGTTCAAGCCTGGCCTCCAGAACTGCTCTCACAATTTTTACACATGCAGATTTTCAAACTCTGCTTCCTTTCACATGTGAGATTTTGCAGGACACGATAATTGTCCTGCACAGCCTTCGCAGCCAAGATGAAGCAGGTCACCAACTTCACAGTGCACAAAGCATCGTACCCCCAAACCACAGGGATGTGCAAAACCCAGGCAGGACCCAAGCACAGCCAGCTGATGCCTGCTTCCCATCCTTAGCAACTGGTGTCATCTGAGCAGAGGGAGCTGGATTAATGAAGGCCTCGCTCTGCGCCTAAAAATGGATATGTCAGTGGGTAATCAGAGCTGGAACAAGATTAAATAGTAGCGTGTGCAGGCAACGCTCCCTCCTCCTTGCAGTTAAGTGTTGCTGGCAGTTCACAGAGGAGGTTGCTAAGTCTCAGCGTAAGCTTTCCTCTTTCAGAGCGTAGTTTTCGCTGAAACACAACTTGTGTCCTGGTTTTCTCCACCAGCAACACTCCATGACGTTGCCTGCTCCAGTGTAAGTGCCGCCGTGGGTCGGTGTGCCCCACACCCGTGGGTCAGGGTGCTCCACACTGGGGCAGCAGCGGTGGCTGAACTCCTCTGTTCAAGTGTTAAGTCTCCTCGCAGAAGGGAAAGTCTTTTTGAGAGGGAAGGCCCTCTCTTGTCCTCTTGGCAATTATAAAACAAACATCAGAATCATTATTTTGGTGAGATTAGAAACTAACAACTAGTATTTTTGTATTTAATTACAGTCATAATTTTGCGGAGTAGTGGCATTTTTGTGTATCAAGTCCTTAAAATCAGCTAATTTCACCTTCCCCCCACACCCCTTCACTTCATTCCCTGAGTTGCTCATTAATCAATGTTTTCAGCAGTCACTAGTTAAATGAGTTGCTTCGCAGGTACAGCGGTGCACAGCGCTGTTTGCTTGGCGCTCTGATCTTGCTTTGCACGTAAGAAGAAATTCTGTTTCAGAAAACAATGTGAGCACAAAGAAGAGGGTGGGTTATTTTTACTGCATCATAGAAGTCAGGCAGGTTTTTTGGCAAGGGTCACCACTGGGGGTGTTTCCACTGAAGTCAGTGGGACTCCTCTGTTTTATTGTTATGTGTTGTACGCGTGAGTTTTCAGGCTCGGTCCCATCCTGTTTGTGGTTTTTGTCCATGTCAGATGTTGTTTCAGATTTGTTTGGGTGCAGTTGCCTTGTGTTCTCTCTTTGTCAGGATATGTGTCCCTAACAAGTTTGTGGTTGTTTCCAGTTGTTTAGGCTATCAAAGGAAATTGCAATTCATGTTTCATGCTAATGGACCTGAGTAACTGCTTTGGTAGAATATATTACAAGCAGGTCACAGAAGAGGTTATTTTAGGTGTCCAAATTTTCAAAAGCAATGCTGTGACACTGCATCTTCTGTTTGCTTCTATCATTCATTTATGTGGCTTATACTTTACTGTATTATGTCCAAGATTGTGGGGTTTTTTTACCATCTTTGTTCTGGTTTTGTCACCATCTTTCATTTTCAGACTGCATTATTATTATTTATAGGCTAAGCAATACTTTAATCATCTGTGTCACTGTTAACTTATGAATATGGAGCAGATAATGATAAATGGAGCAACAGTGAATATTGATGGCTTTGTGTATTTGAAAAATTATGTGATCTTTGTCCCAGGTGCCCCACTAAAACTGGTGCATTCCTGTAGATGCCTCACCCGTGCAACTGGACTTCACTGTGGGCCTCTGCCTCCAGTTAAACAGGGTGCTTTGCTTTCATGTCTATCTTAAATCATCAGAGTAGTTACAGTAAAGTCAATTGGACCTTGTATGCACATAAATTTAGCTACTTTCTTGAAAACCTTGTCACATTAGTTCCTATTTAGATGCAAGGTTTTTCTCTCAGATTTCTTCATCAGTATTCGGGTCTGGCCTTTCTGATAGATCCGTGTGTCTACAGAATGGATTGCAAAGTTCAGACCGTGCAGATCTGAGGGTGAAGCTTCGCTGCAGCGAGAGCAACACCAGAGTATTACTTGGCCATATCAAACCATGGCATGGGAGTAGTCAATTGATGCAGGTGTTTAGAGAATGCAAGAACCAGTTCTTTCATTATCTCCATCAGATCCATCAATATTCTAATCACTAACACGTGATCAGTGGTACGCTTGGGCTTGGTCTGTAGAAAATTAGTGCTGGTTCTGCTGTTTGCTGGAGGGAATTTCTTGCTTGGTGCTGGTATCTGAAATTTTCTTTTAATTTTTTCTGTCTCATTTACTGCTCTTCCCTTGGAGAAGAAGGGGTACACACGGAGGAACTGGACAGTGAACTAGGTAAATCATCCATCTCTCGTTTTGATGTTTGACTTCAACTGCACTGTTTTAAGCCTTTAATTACTTACTTTCTCCTTTGAATCATTTTGCATCTTTCTGGTTTTGTTTGTTTTTATTTTTTTATTTCAGCAAACCTAATTTATCAGCAAAACTTCCCTAGCACACAAAGCATTGATCTTACTGTAGCTTCAGATTGACAGTGGTTTTCTTACTGATTCAGTTTGAAGAAGGCTGGAGAGCCTTAATCTGGCAAAGTGTTTGAAGGTGCTTCCTCCTGGACCATGCAGAAGTCAAGGGCTTTTCCACTGGCATTGCTGGCTCCAGGACAAAGCTTATAAGGGTCAAAGTTGAAATCATGTAGCTAATGATGCTTTTTCTTTGGCAACAAAGACATTTCCCAGACAAGAGAAGCAAAGTGTGATTTAGGAAGTGTTCTGTAGGTTGTTTCTGCTGAGCTTGTGAGTAAAACAGCTGAAAATTTTGCTCAGTAGGTGATTTTATAAACAGATGATTTTCTGTGATGTGCTGCACGTTTTATTTGCTGCACCTTTTTGTGAAGAACGCTGTCTTGCTATCTCAGTGGTGCTCATTCTGTTTATACTAATGGTGGAGGTAGTTGTTATCTGTGTTCAGCTATGCTCTAGTGCACTTGGAAAGCTGAAAGGCATAAGAGGTTGCATAGGATTTTATTTCCACTAGGTCTGTGATTGCTTTTAAAGAGGACTGTATTTATGGTTTATAGTTCTGTGTATTGGAGGATTGTATTACCAGAGAATTAACCTCTGGTTTCTGTAATGACTTGCGAGTAAGTGTATGCTACTTCCCGCTTCTCTGGGATTGATGTGACATCAGCAGCCAGCAGCTATTGCATGGACTTTTAACAATGCTCCAGGAACAGTTCTTCTGGAAAATACATCTGGAAGAGTGTTGGGGGCCTAACTTCTTCTTTGTGCAAGAATCTGAAAGAAATAACGATTTAAAGAAGAATGCAGTCATTGTAGTGGCACGTTAGCATTACACACAGCTCATGCTAAGCAGCTGCAGACTGAGAGACGTCAGAAGTTAGGTGGATGTATACCAACAACTTGCAAAGATTTCTCTTGAGGGTCTTCACAAAGGGTCACTCAACATAAGAGAGAAGTTAAAAAAAATCTGGGTGATTTCAAAGGCAGTAATGAAATGGAAACGTTCCCTTCTTTCAGTCTGGTATCAGGATCTAGTGCAAGAGAAGAACTGAGGAGATGCAGGGAAACTCATTAATTGATAAGCCTGACCCCAGGTCTACAGACATGCACATACACAAGTGTTTTGACATCATGAGATGTTCCCTCTGTTTTAAAGCAGATAAGCTTTATTGAGCTCACAGCCCATCCGTATACTGTTGAGATTTGGAAATGCTGCAGTGTAGAAAGATATTTTCAGGTGGGTCAGCTGGTTCCAGCACCATTAAGTGGTGGGCATGAAAACATGTGCCCTATTCACTAACTGCACTCGTGGTTAGTATAGACTGGTTGGCACCGCTTATTTAGCTCCAGAGTTATCAACAGTTTCTGTTTGGAATATAAGAAAATGAAAACTCAAAGCATTAGCTTGTTTTCTATAGAAGTAGGTTGAATATGGTCAGGTCACCTCCTTTTAACAGCAGGTTGTATGAAAGGATGCAGAAATTCCACTTTTAGAGTAGAATTTGACACATACTTGGGTAGATCCTCCTGGCCAGGGAACACTAAGAGCTGAATCTCCTGAGGTCACCTCCAGCTCCTTTACAGTGATGCCTGGGTGCCACTAAAATACCTGGTGGTTGGAGAAATTCTTTTTTAGGAATCCATCCCATACAAAACAAGAGCATCTCAGTAGGAATCCATGTATTTACCACAGGATTCAAAGTGTAAAATGGGATATATGTCCATTGAATTTACCTGCTGACAAATGCTCTTAGACTGCAGAGCACTGCCTGGATGTACCAAAAGAAAAACCATATGACTCACTCAGGTTCCAAGAGATGCAAAATGTTTTTGGAAATCTCATATTTGTGATAAAATCTAATGCTCCAGGTCATCTTCAGTTTGGCAGGAGGAGGTAGAGAAGGGAGATGAATAATTTAAAGCCACTCAGAAGCTAGACTGCACGATATGGCTGTGGAGAATATTGCCTCTTGCTTTAGAGAACTTTCAGAGGCTTTTAGAAGTCAGAAAGTGCATCTGTGTCTGTAATCAACAGGTAATGTGTGGAAAGCTTGTTACTTCTGAAAACAGGGAGGTGTGTTCCTGGAGTGTTAAATGGAAAGCTGCAGAGACAGAAACCTGGATTTTGGTACAATACCATCTTGGGGGTTAGGAAAGTGTTGCTTTTCTGACTTTCTGTCAGAAGAGTTTAAAACAAAAGAAAAAATAAAATGTAATACCAAAATCTTTCATGAACAGAAGTAAAAGAAAAGTTTTAAATTTCAAAACAGAAAACACTTAATAGTCCTAAACAGACAAAAGATATTTAGCAGGAAAAATTGTGGAAAACTCATTCTAAAGCATTTATGCATTACTTCTCCCCTCCCACATACATTTTTTATTTTTACTTTACCCCCAGCTTGGACTCTACCATTCTACTTTCACCATGGTGTAAAGAATTAAAAGGCTGCCACAACTTGTGATTTTCCTGATTGTATGCTACATCTTAATTTCATTGCACTGAAACTCTTTAAGCCAGTCCCAAGGTGTTTTCACCATATGGGACTCCTTTGCAAACCTGAGAGCTCCCTTTGCGAAAAGACTTTCAAGATTAGCCTTTAGCTCTCTAACTTTACCTCACATATGCTTGCATGGTGTAAAGGAGTATCTGTTTCTGAAGTGGTCATGTCACATTGATCTGCTGATAAAATTGTGGAGTATTGTCATGCCCAAAAGTTAGCACTGGCTTGCATTTAATGGCTTATGTCTCAAGGAATCCAAAGATGTTAAATCTGATGTGGATAAAATACTGATAAGAATAGAAAAGCTACCTTATATCTGCAAATAAAGGATATGTGGAGGAAAATCAATGAAAATTTATTTCATCATATCTGCAGACAATTCTGAACACAAACATAAACTTTGAGTAATTAGTCTCTGTGTGTTTGTATAAATTCTGTTTATCTCCAGTCTGGAGATATCCCTGTCCTTACAGCAACATAGCTGAAGTCTGTAATTGCAGAACTAAGTAGTTACATTTATTCTAATTAACAGGCCACTGTTGATTGTATTGGCTCAGCAAGTGGTGCCATTAATGAAAATAAATCTTTGCGTTTAATAATAACCAAACAGATAATTTAATAACCGCCTTGTCAATTTAATAATAAATTTGGGGCAATTATTTTGCATGGGGTATTTGGAGGTGCGTTCTATGACAGGCTTTTGTTGTGTTTTAATTTTTTAATTTAAAAGAATGTGCAGAGTCTGTGGGATCACATTTTTGCACAGACTGTAGCATGGTGGAACCTTCTTTTGAGTTGGTTCACAGCCTTGCGCAAACACACCGCTCTGTGTTCTTGATGGGATGATTATTTTGGTACCTACAGCCAGAGGGAACACCGTGTTTAAAAGAGTGGGACAGGGATCAGGCCCTTAAGTAATACATACAGCTTTAATAACCCCCAGTTGGTTGCTGAAGTGTTTTTATTACATTCACTAATTATAGTTAAAGTACTATGTACGGTCTAGAAAATCAACAGGAACAAACGTGGATACATTTCCAAATGTTAATTTCATCTTCAGAACTGTTTTATTTTTTTTGTTAATTATGCTAATTAAAAAAGAAAATCTTTGTTACATGTGATTATGGCAATATGTGTTTTTACATTAAGTGCTATGCAGTGAAATACATCTGTGTGTGCCAGCCCCACTTGGGTGGATTCCATATGCCAGACGTTGACGTTAAATTCACTTTGTCCTGTTTCAAGATGTGCTTTCACATTGGGCTCATGGCAGAGCAGTAGGGTCTGAGAAATCCCTGAGAAAGAAATCAAAAAGCCTCGATTTTCTCAACAGTGGTGAGCAAAACCAGCTCAGCCCTGGTACAGGAAAGCGATCTCTCTGTTAGTGTGCCACAATTGCTTGCCATAATCTCACCCACCCGCTCAAACTGGCGCTAAAGTGCTTCTAGGTGATTGCTTGCATCGACTTCCACTGCAGTGCCTCCATCCAGGACTCTGCCCATCATGGGCAAACCAGGAGTGTACTTGAGGCACTCCTGGAAAGGAAATTTATCAGTCATTTCTTCATTTAATGCAAAAGGCAAATCTGAAATGGCCTGGCATGGGCATCTTCCCATGAATTTGCTAACCCAGCACTGGTGGGACAGGCTATGATGCTGGTGTCGTGCTATGCCAGCCTTTACAAGGCCATGGTCATTCTGAAAAGTGTTCAAAGCAAATTCTGAGCTACTGCTGGGTTTTGCATGCTGAGCAGGAGCAGCTACCCTGTCAGAAATACACTGCACTTCAGTAATGCTTTTTCTATTTCCAGAGTTGCCTGCTGGTTGGGAGAAAATTGAGGATCCCGTATATGGTGTCTACTATGTAGAGTAAGTGCTGCTCTCTGGCTGTGGTGTGGCTGTCTGGTGGAGGAAGGCTTTCCCTCACGGTGGTCTGTGTGCTTTGTCAGTAGCATCTCATATCAAGGAGGAGATGCTGGTTCCTGTATGAGCTGAGGGATGCCACAAGAGCTGGGAGAGGCAACCTTGCCTTGCCATTCCCTGTCCTCTGGTGGGCTCTGGGAGCAGCACCCTGAGTGGGGGTGGGCTCAGGGTGGACAGGAGCACCCCGAGTAAGCTCCAGAGGAGACAGGAGCCCCCCCTGGGAGAGGGTGTGCAGAAGCCCCAGCACCTCACATATACTTGTTAGCAAGTGTGGAATTAACTGAGCTCGATCCCCATCGTACAGTGCATTGATCAAAATACAAGTGGGCAAGGCAGACCACCAATTCTCTGAGAAACCACTCAAAAGGAGGAGTGGGTGAGGCTGTGTGACCAGTCCTGGCAGAGGTTCTTGCATCAGGATGTGTAGTGAATAGAATTACAGGTTTAATGGAGCTCTCTCTGGAATTAGAACAGCTTCTTCTTTATCTAGATGTCAGATCGCTCCCTTGGGAAACCGGAGATCTGAGTTTTGTTTCATCATTGACCCCATAAAATGAATTTTTAATGATGTGTATATTCCTGTCTAGTAGGATGGCTTATGATAGCCCTCAGAATAGACATGGAATACAGCTTCTCTCTGCTTTGGCTCATTTCTGACCCTACCATCTGTGCCTAGGGAAACAAGGTTAGCAAACTGTGTAATTAAGGCTTGACATTTATTTACCAAAGACATCAAGAATATTTTTTGGCTATTAAATGCCATGCCAAGAGGTCTTTCCTGCATTTTTTTCCTGACATTTTTAATATAAATGCCCATTAGTTTTGTGGCACTCCTTAGTGATGCAATTAAATAGAAAAGGAACATGAATAAGCTTTACATTTATTTTACTTATTACCTGTAAGCTGGCAAGATGGTTATAATTCAAATAAATTGCTTCAAACAGTTGTTTCTGTCTCTTCCAATTCAGACATTCTGACATTCCATAATATATTTCTTGAGAAACAACTGTATCATCCAAAGTTTGTATTGTTTTTTAAGTAGTTATTTTTTCTGAACTTTCTGAAGATATCTTGAAATTGGAAATCCTTTCCAGAAGTGTTTTTTGATTAGTTAAATATTTTTCCTCTGTTTTAATAATTGACCTAGTTTAGTAGAAAACATATTGTGAACATAACTATCTAGAGTGCCTCTATCATAATTAGTTGAAAAAGAGGTTGATTGTTCATTCATGGGATGTGACATAACAAAATAGCAAGTCCTTGATGGTAAACTTTGCTGTGGATACAGATGGAGTTAAGCTAACATCATTTTTTAAGGTGTGCCTGCTCCTCTGATGTAGCAAAACCACTGTTGAAAAATTGCTCTTGGACGGGATGGTTGATGAGCAGCTCGCCTAGGCCGCAGCCGTCAGGTGCAGAGTCCCCAGAGCTCTGTCTCCACCACCTTGGCATCTGTGGCTGGTGATCATCCTCTGGGTTCTTAAAACACTCAGTCCACTGCAGAGTGCATTCCTTGTTGCCATGGTTGGGGTTGGGCTGCTTTTTATTTTATCTTTTCCTGAGATTGGTAAGAAGTATGAGCTCTAAACATCTTATATGGGTCAAAAGCTGCCTAATGGCCCTCCAAGGAGGACAGCTGTAGTTTCACCAAACGCTGGTTTCCACAGGGAGCATTTGCTGGTGGCTAATTCTGAATATATTTTGACCCATTTGGAGCACAGCTTTTCAGCTCACAGCCTGCATCCCCACAGGACTTTTTAAAGGCACCCTGTTAATAGTGTGCATCGATCAGAGAGCTGACAGATGTTACCAGTTGTTGGGGAGGGTTGTGGATTTTTTTGTTTGGTTGGGTTTTTGGGGCTCGTTTTAAACTTCAGTGAGCCAGGGGAAGACTGCACCTCTGGAAATCTGATTAAAGCAGGGATGATACAGGCATATCTTTTAAAATGCAGTCAGACAGAGTGCCTTTTCTGCTTTAATCTCATTTTTCACAGATAGATCACTAATTTATTCTAAGGACTTAGCCATTCTGACATCGTATCAGTACTGGAATCCACTTGTTTTCCTAAATACACTTTTTGGCACAACCAGGTGAGCCCTGCTCCGCAAACACGGTGGCTGTTGGGTTTGTTTGGGATTTTACTGCTTCCCTCAGAGCACTTTCACGCCTGGCTGTCATTCCTGCTTGTCACAAAGGGCTTCCTAATTTATTGCTCTCTTTCATCTCCAGCCACATCAACCGGAAGACTCAGTATGAAAACCCAGTTCTGGAAGCAAAGAGGAAGAAGCAGCTTGAGCAACAACAACAGCCACCAGAAGGTTGGAACCACTGAGGGTGTGATGGTGGGGTTGTCGTGGGGGGATGTGCCCTCCCTTGCCTTGGCAGCACCATGTCGATGTAGTTGTCCTCTCTCCCAGGGCCTTAGCATTTTGAAGGCAAAATGATGTGCCTAGAGGAGGCACATTGTGTCTGCCCTTCACGTAAGATGCAGCAAAGGAGAAAATCTGCACCATGAATCCACCTGAACACAGCACCTTCCACCCCTGTTAAAGGGGAGAGATTTTTCTTTTAATGTCCTTTATTTCTTGGAAGTTTCTAGGCTTCTGAGAAACAATTTAAACACACATTTTCCTCTTTAATCTGTTGTTCTAGTCTACATTAGGATACAAAGCCTCTTGAAGGGGATGAGGAGTGTGCCTTTAATTATGCACTAGAGAAACTGCAGAATCTCATTATTTTAAAACACTTATTTTTAATTTTCCTCTTTTTTTGCACTTTTTTTTCACTTTTTTTCTTTCATTTTAGATGTATTTCTCTTCAAATGCCACCCAACTGCAGTGAGGGTTGGTTTGGGAACCTTCATAGCTTTCGCATTAAGTTATTTCACAAGAGTTATTACCCAAGGGGAAAATAATTCAGGCTTCCACCGTCCTCCTGCATGACCACTTAGATACAAATCAAGTCCCATGTTTGAGTGTGAAGTAGGGGGTCCCAGCAGATGTATCAGTAGACCTGGATATAGAGAGTTCTCCAGAATGGTTTTTGGATACTCGATTTTTTTTTCCTGTCCCCTGACTGGTTCCTCTCTTGCCATTCTTCTCACATCCTCTCTGCTTGAACCCCACTCTCCCAGAACGTGTACGTGCAGGAGCTCTTAGTGCTGTTGTGAAAGAAGTAACATTTCCCTCTCTGTCCTCTCTAGAATGGACAGAAGAGTGTCCATCTCTCCCACCACCCGCTGCTCCAAACCATGTTTCAAACAACCAAGAGGCAGTTCGGGAAGCACCAGTGCAAGGTAACAACCTTGTTAAACCAGTTGTAAAACTGCAACAAGGGTTTTTTCCTGAGATCTAAATTTTCTCAGCCACCTGCAAAGGGTGTATCTCCATGACTACTGTCACACACCAGGACACCTGCCCATTTATCAGTACTCCCACATATTTTGAGATTAGTTTGTTTGAGACCACAATTGCCAAATGCATGAAGCAAGTAAGATCACCTGCATCATAAAAGGAGTGTGGCTCTCCTCTGTCTCAGTGTTGCAAGTCTTTTAAAAGGCATGGTGAAAACATGAGTTACAACATTGGTGGGATTTAACAGCAACTTCAGTGGATGAAAATCTAAGTAGGAGGAGACCCTTTTCTACAGAGCTGTATGGATGTGTGAGGGTTAGTCTTTGGCACCTTCTACTCTCTGTTGAGTTTGGAATGTGGCTCTTACAACGAGATCTAGAGCAGAGATGTTCACACAGGTTGACATTCCCTCTCAAAAAGCAGCACAAATCTCACCATGTTGCACTGTGACTAAGGCACAGACATGCATTAACATGGTCATGTTTAGTTTGAGAGCCAAAGTCAATGTCATCCCATGTTTGCACTCCTGGGCAGGTAGAGTTTGAGAGCCCTGGAAACTGCTCGGTGTTCTAGGGAGCTGTGATGCGCAGAGGCTGTTGGCGCTGTTGGGCAGGGCCTTGGTTGTCTTGGTTGCATTTGTGATTTCTGGGCAGCCAGGTCCTGATACTGCCATGGATGAGTCTGGCTTGCAACTTCATGGATTTTCCTTTTTGTGTGCTTTGAATCCGGGTGAAAATGTGGAGGGGGCTACAAGCTGGGAGTTACACCAGAAGAGGGAGATCCTCCACTGTTCAGAGAGCTCTGCAGAGGTACCTGGCCTCTGTGCTGAACCTGTCACTGTAGTCACAGAGGACAAAGAGGCACAAGTGCCATGGCCACATATTGGGGACAAGTTACATTGTGTTTCTGCAAAATTGGAGTCAAAGCTTGTCTGGGAAGCACTGTGTGAGGAGGGAATGATAATAGGTCCAGATACTGCAGAACAACTTTGAAGTTGTACATGTGTACAAGTATTTGGGGCTATTACAGCCCTATTTACTGGTGTCCATGGTCTGTGTATAGCCAGCTGCTCACAGACCAGTCATTTGTCCTAAATACCTAACCAGACAGGATGGGAATGGTTCCTGGGTTTACAGTGTGAGCTGAAATATTGCCAGATCAGGTTGCCAGCGAGGACAGAGACTTCCACTTATACCTGTTGCAGTACAAGAGTTCTCTGGTTACAAGTGGTTGTAAGCAGGCTTCATCTTTGGCTTACATCTAAATCACAGACCAAACAGTGGCACCATCCTGGTGTGCAGGAGCCAGAGTCAGGGAAGCTGAGAGAGGTGGTCTTCGTCTGGAGCACGTCACCTTGGCAGAGCTGGGAGCAGCGGGTGGGAGGGGGCTGGGAAAGACTCCCTTGCTCTGCAGGTCAGCTGTGGTTTCCAAAGGCAAGAGTAGCCACAGTGCTGCTGTCCACAGGGTGCCTTTTCTACCATGAAGAGCCAGAGTGTTCTCTGCAGCAGGTGGCACCACATCAGCCTTTCCAAAACAGACATGCCAAATCTGAGAGTGTCCAAAGCCCCCAGCATGACCCCAGAGGGTTTTAGGGTACATTAGAGTAATCCAGACTTGCAGCAAGCAAAAATGCAGGAGCTCTGGGGATCAGACTGTGACCACCAGGCACTTGGTGTTAGATATCCCATTGGAGAGCCCCAAAAACTCTGGTCTGGGAGACATCTGTGAATGCCACCTCTGCCTTTTTAACTTTTACACTGCCAGGCTGGAGCAGGACCAGCCATGCATCCATGCATGGCAGTGCAAAGGACCTCTCACTGGTGGTGACGTTAGAAGCCTCACTCATCTCTGTCCCTGCTCCCAACTGCCAGCCACCAAAATTTCACACCTTGCAGGAGAGTGTTTGCCTGTCTCAGCACCACTCCATGTGATGTGTTCTGGTACCTGCTGCTGGTTCCTCCTCTCTTTCACTCCTTCCTTTTCTCAGTGCTGCTCCCTCTTCTCCTGCTCCCACTTTGCAGCAGCTTCCTAGCTTTCCAGCTTCCCTGGCCCCTGCCCAGGGCTTTCCATCTCTCCCACCAATGGTACTGCTGGTGAGCATGTGGGTATAAGGACCCTCAGTGTGCCCCTGGCACTGCTCTCCCAGCTGGGGTTTTGTAGATACACCCATTTCAAATGTGATCCCCTCACAGGTGCAGGAGGTAGGACATAGCTGGCAATGTTGCTCTCCTGTTGGCATTCACTTGCAGATACCATCAAAGGGGGCTTGTTCTGCTTGTCTTTTGAACCAGAAATCAGCACAGGACCAAGCCCTGCTGCACGCTGCTGCTCAGACATGTTTGGCACCTGAGACCTTGGGTTTTGCTTTGATAGTCAGGACATTTTTGCAGCATAGGGGCTGAGCAGAGCATTTGTCTACGATGTGCAGGATTACTCTGTTCCTGTGCTACCCTTCAAAGGCAGAAGACTGCAAGTCCTCATGCTGCCCTCTCATAAATAATCTTCAAATATACTTTTTTTCCCCCCCAGTCAAAGGTTTACAAGCCTCAAATCCCCTCACCCTCCCTGAAGGTCTCCTTTCTGAACAGAGGCCCACGGCAATGCTGCAGAGGTTTTTGAGAGCACACCCGCTCTCCTGGCTGCGATACCCACTGCTGATCCCTGAGCTGTCACCAGAGGGCTTAGTGGCACAGCCTTTTCCCCTCGAAGCATTAAAAACAATTAAAAGAGCAGAGGTGTTCAGCGTTGGCACTGTGAAGTACAGCAACCAGGATTCCTTTTCCCAGCCTGTGCAACATGCCTTGCAAGGGATGAGCTTTTGTCTTTGGAGCACCTCGTTCCCTCTTAACTATGCTCCCAGGGAGCATTAACAGCCCTCCAGCACAGCCGCCCTGGACGGAGCTGCTCTTTGATCTGTACTTCACAACTGGGGTGTTTCATCCACAACAGGCCAGGCACAGAAAGGAAAGAGAAGAGATTTCAAACAGCCTCTGAAGAGCAACATCAGTGTCCTCCTTTTTCACTGGAGGAGGTCACAGGGTGGGGTTAAGCAGGGAGGGGGGGTTATGCTAAAGGGTTATGCCAGAGCTCAGAAGGTGCTTTTTGCTAGGTTGGTTGGGCCAAGCACTGAAATCCAGAATGAATCTCCTTCCAGCAGAAACTCTCTCTACAGACTCCTCCCATAGGGAGGGTTTTGTTCTGCCCCCATCCCATCCTTGGGATGGATAGAACCACTTCAGGGCTGAGATGAGACACAGATCTAAGCCATCATTGCCAGCTTTGATATATTCCTTTCCTTAAACCAGTGTGTTTCCTCCTTTGAAGCCTTGTGGCTTTGGTGTGCACAACCACAGCTAACAAAGCACCAGGTACTAGGGCTTTTCCTCACTCCTTTCCCTGCATGGTTGGATCCAAGGAGGCGGGTGGAGTACAGTGAGGTGAGAGGATGCTGGAGTCGTGTTCAGTCACATCCCAGCACACCGCTGCTTGTCCCTGTACTTGTTAGAGCAGGGAGGGGCAGAGGAAAAACACATCAAACACTCTTGCCTGCCTGTTTATAGATTTTCCAAACTTCCTACACAGGAAAACCTTTTTTTACACGAAACCCTTCTGAGTTGAAAGGGAAGTTCATCCACACCAAGCTAAGGAAAAGCAGCAGGGGTTTTGGCTTCACCGTTGTTGGAGGAGATGAGCCGGATGAATTTCTTCAAATCAAAAGTTTGGTGCTTGATGGCCCCGCAGCGCTGGATGGCAAAATGGAAACAGGTACTGATGCTTTAAATCAAAATCACTGCCCCTACACTGGTTTATGTTTTTACAGCTGTTGTTATGTGCACTTCATAAAGGACTGTAGTCCTCATCCCCTTTGGGGGAAGAGGTCTTTAGCTTTCCCATCCGCAAGCAGGAAAGTGAGATTTATTGAGGGATAAGTTCAAAATCTTCCAGCAAGGCATTTCGTGTGCTGGAATTTCACCTTGAGTGTCAAAATACCCAGCTGGGGCTCTGCCAGCTCCTGCAGAGAGGAGGCAGCAGTTGTGGGATCCAGGTCAGGCTGCAGGTTAGTGCTCCCCTGTAGCAGAGCATGCTGTGTTTTTGCAGAGCTGCATCACTCCATGTTTGTGTATCTGCCATGCTGCTCACCTCGTCTCCCAAGATACTCCCAGGGGATGAGTGGAGGAGTGGTCTGGTTTGCATTTACCTGCTTGGAGATGCCAAGGGCCAGTCTGTTGTGCCAGAGATAAGGTGTGATGAAATCCCATTAGGATTCACCTGAGGTCACAATTCCTCACTTGCAGGTGGAGCATCACATTAAACATCCCTGTGTTTCATCCCCACTGTTAAAAAAATGAATCAGAACTTAATTGTTACCTAGATTTCAGGCTGAAGCATGCCTAAGATGTGACACGTGGCAGTACATTTGAGCAGTTGGTATCTGGGAGCCTTCTGTGAGAGCTCTCACGTGCTCTCAGTTGTGTTTTTATTGTATGTCAGCGTAGCACAGAATATGACAGTGAGAGCTGGGCTTCAAAATAACTGTTAAATGAGAAATATAATGTCACTGGAATTTATTAAATTTTTCATCAGCCAATTCCATTTTCACTTCCAAAAATGTTTATGTACATCAAGGCTTGAAGGATGAATCCATTGTGTGCAGATACTTCTTGCTTTCCAAAGTGTCACCGCTCCTTTTCCTCGCAAAGGTACTGAGATGCTGCTGTGTGCCCGTGAGTGATACCTGTGGCTGCTGTGGATCAGCTCACAGGCTCTAGTCCTCACCTTCCTGGGGTGCAGAAAACATTCACGTTTGGTGTATCTGTCTGTGTCCTCTGCAGGAGACGTCATAGTCAGCGTGAACGATACCTGTGTTCTGGGGCACACTCACGCCCAAGTTGTGAAAATCTTCCAGTCCATCCCCATCGGTGCCAGTGTGGACCTGGAACTGTGCCGAGGCTACCCCCTGCCCTTTGATCCTGATGATCCCAACACGAGCCTGGTTACATCCGTGGCAATTTTGGACAAAGAGCCGATCATTGTGAACGGGCAGGAAAACTACGACTCCCCCGCGAGCCACAGTAGTAAAACAGGGAAAGTCAATGGCACAAAGGAGGTGAGACCCAGCAGCCCGGTTGAGGTCTCCTCCAACGGACCCCATGGTTACCCCAATGACACGGTCTCTTTGGCATCATCAATAGCAACACAGCCTGAACTCATAACTGTGCATATAGTGAAAGGGCCTATGGGCTTTGGGTTTACTATAGCAGACAGCCCTGGTGGGGGCGGCCAACGAGTGAAACAGATCGTGGACAGCCCGCGTTGTCGCGGCCTGAAGGAGGGTGATCTTATAGTGGAAGTCAACAAGAAGAATGTGCAGAGCCTCACTCACAACCAGGTGGTGGATATGCTGATTGAATGTCCTAAGGGAAGTGAAGTCACGTTGCTGGTGCAGCGAGGAGGTAAGTCTTCAAAACTGTTTTAGAAGACTTCTTGAAATTTTAACAACTCTGCTCTCCTAAGCTTCTCTTCAGACATGGCTTGTGTCCTGAGGTGTAGGAACTGCCCCAAGTTGACAGTTGTCACATCAACTAGATGGATAAATGATTTTTTGATGCTGCACTGGGAGGAATGTGCATGTAGTTCCCACATGCGCTGCACACATCTTTTGGTTGTGCCCAAGAGGGTGGTGGGTACACATGGTTACACCCTTACTTATGTAACAGACCCTGATCTCATGCTCATATGACTTAATTATTTTAAACAGAATCTGGACATTTGTTGAGCTGTTTTGGGAGATGGAAGAGGTTGGTGATAGGTTCTGTACTTTGCAGTCTTCATAATCAGATTTCTAATGGCTTTTCACTGTTGAAGGGTTATACCTGGGAAACATTTGGGAGTTCAGGAGAGGATTTAAACTTCTCCAAGTTGTAAGCAATTTAAATGTTACTTCTGGGCATCTTTATCTGCTGTGCAACAGGAAGCTGAGCTCACTTTTGGTTGTGTTGCTCAGAGGATACCAGCAGATGCAGAAGTATGTCTGCATCTCACTTGGGAGTATGGAAAGTGAGTGACATGTCCATGGCGTCAGTCCCTCCACGGGAACTCTTTCCCTGAGCATAGTAAGTGTAAAGCTGAGCTGGCACTCCCCTCTTCATGTAGCACACTTTTAGTCCATGGATTAGAGTCCCTGGAAGAGCTAGTGGCAAGCTCACAGGGCAAGTTCAAGTCAGCTGTTGGGTGCAAAGCCGAGGGGTCAGCTCTCCCTCCCCCTGCTCTAGCATCTGCAGCTGGGGTCAGAGACAGACAGAGCCCCAGCCACGCTGTGCTACCTACCCCATGAAGGGGTTTTCAGGGAGCACGTTGGTGCTTAGCATCTCACAGGGACAGAGCTAAGCAGACAAGTGGGTGCTGAACACAGCCCCCAGCCAGCCCTGGGAGGAGAGTCTGATATAAAAACACTCTTCTGATGCCTTTTCTAAAGTGCTTTGATTGTAGTCATTTAGCAGCATAAGGCAGTCTGGTTTAAGGGCGGACAAGCTGTTTTCTGAATTTGCAATTCTGGTTTGTTGTTTTTAAAGACATGTTTCAAGGAATTTAGGACATTGATGCTGCCATTAATAGCAGCTCTGGAGAAAGCCCTGCCTTCCTTGCATGCCTTCCTTTCTAAGTGTTTACTGTGTTTTTGTATTTTGATAGTAAATTAAAAACTAGAAAACATAATAGATTAAGAATTCTCCAATTTTCAAAGTGTGAGTTGCTTAAAGACTTTCAATACTAGAGAGGTTTAAAAAATGCAGTGTGTTCTCATGATTAATATATGTACTATGGAGAAAATATGGTTGGAAGAAAAATAGCAGCTATTATTAATACTCCCGGAGAGCGCATATATATCTGGTAACACCATACATTAATTATTTGAATTGTGGCTGACATTTAATAATCCTCCCTATGCCTTGAAGGCACAATGAAAAGATTTGATGAGGAAATAAAAGCACAGTTTTAATAAGATAGTAAATAGCTTCCTGGTAATCTTGCCAAATCTCTCTCTCCTTTTATTTAATCGAGATACTAACCACATGTTGAGCATTTGCTATCACCTTCCTTGATAGATACCATATCAATCTCCTTGAACTGCCTCCCTCCCTCCTTCAAGGTCCTGACATTTCCATCTGAGCATAGAGCACTTGCAGTTCCAAATTCTACGCTCTTGTGGCACGGACTCTGTAACCACGGTGGCCCTGGATCCACAGTTAATCACTGAAACGCGTTTTTCTTCACATCCAGAGGAATGCTGGACCGAAAGGTGGTGGCTCAGAAGCTGAGCAGAATGCAGACAGCCAGGGGAGCTGCAGAATGAAAACCAGTCAGGTTTCATAGAATCACAGACTGGTTTGAGTGCGAAGGGACCTCAAAAATCATCTAGTTCCAACCCCTTGCCACAGGCAGGGACAACTTCACTAGACCAGGTTGCCCAAAGCCCCATCCAACCTGGCCTTAAACACCTCCAGGGGATGGGGTGAGATGGAGCTTGCTAAAACTCACCCAGCCCTCAGTGCTGCTGCATGTGGGCCCCTTCTCCCATAACTTTACCTCGTGTTACCCTGTCAAGTCTTATATCAGAAGTACCATCCCCAGACAAGGTGACGCTGTTTATTTTGGTCTGATTACAGAAACGTATTTGGCTCATGTGTCTGATGAGCTCCTTCAGGGCTCTTGAAGCAGTTCTTCCTTAGCTTCACTGTCAGTTGTCCTTTCCTCCTCCTCCCTCTGGTGTCCAGTGAAGAAAATGCTCAGATGCTGTCAGGAATCCTTGCATTAACATTTGCATTCAGTCAGGCTTTGCATGAAGCATCCCTGCAACACTAAGGCTGTTGTTCAGAGCTGTCGAAAGGATTTGTCAGAAATGATTACTAATCAGGCAGAAAAATATCGTGGAGAGATGTGTAATATATGGCAAAAGCTCTGCCTGCTCCAAGCAACTGGTGCACTCCCAACAAGAAGGTTTAATTGTTAAAACACAAACCCAGAGCTGCTGAGAGCATAGGATGTTGTCTGCAAAGTGTAATTCAGCTGAAGCGCTGGCTCCTGGGAGCAGGTGAGTCCTGCCATTGCCTTTGAGTGAGGGACAGAAGGGTGATTCCAGGAAGGACGATGCTGAAATGTCCCCTCTCTGTGCTCCATGCTCACGTGTCATCTGAAAGTCCTTTGTGGAGTCACACAAGATTGGAGGGGATAGATGTGTTAAGGACGTCAAGTCGTTGAGATTTTGCTTTCCAGAGGCCCCATCAAACACTTGCCTTATCTATATTCTGGTTTAATGTTTTATTTCCTCCTCCCCTCTCTAGGTCTTAAATGCTGTAACTCCTCTTGTTTCCCTGTTCCTTCTAAGCACGGTGCTGGGTAAAACTCACTGGGCCTGTGGCGCGGTTCGGGCCTCTCGCGTGAGGGTTTGCGGCTGAACTGGAGCGGAGGCGGGTGCCCAGGGGCTAACAGGGTGTGTGCAGGGCCAGATTGGAAAAGCTGCTCCTGCTCAGCAAAATGAATGGGCAGAGGCGGTTGGAACTCCATGATCCTTTGGGGTCGCTTCCAACCCAGACCATTCTGGGTGATTCTGGGTGATTCTGTGACAGAATTACAGTCACTATCTATTAGGTAGGAGAGACAGGAGATAATTAAGTCATGGAGAGATCTTGGCTGAAGAACAACTTGGTATTGTTGGGCTATGAGAAATTTAAACTATAAATACGAAGAAAATGCCAAACCATTAGAGCCTGTAAGTCAGACTGGAGGAGGAGTAAAGCCTGTGCTGCCTGAAGGTGAAGTCTGGAGGGGATATGACATGGTGCCTGCAGCAGCAGAGGAGACAATTGGTAACCCAGCAGGACCAGTCCAGGGTTAGGGTAACCGAAAGTAAACCAGTGCTGCTGGTTACAAAATGCACAATTGTTGTCCCTGTGCTGCACAACGTGATTGCACATTTCGGTTATTTTAAAGAATGCCACAAAAAGCACTTCTTTATTATGAGTATCTGTGGCTGAAAAGGTTCTTTTAACCTTGTACCTACAAAGTACATGAAGTACTTCTCTCCTAAAAATAAAAAAAAGCAAGGGAGGTAATAATATTTGCTACTTGAAATCCATTTGTTATTGAAGTCTTGTCTACGCATAGTAATCAGCTGAAATAAGCAACTCTCAAATACCTCTCTGTTCTGCACAGATTTTATTCATAATAAAAGCAACATTTTGTCAGAATAATTTTCTTGTTCCCCAAGTGACTTTAATTCCAGGGAGTAGTGTCTATGCTGGGACAGGTCAGGGGCTGTTTCAAAACAACAAATACTGTGCTGTATTTTTGGAGGTCACTCAAGTTTAACATTTGCTTCAGTGAGCACATTTGTGTGTCATATTGATGTATTTTGTGAATTACCTCAGATTAATCAGGAATATTTTTCTTTTTTATTTCTTTTTTTTTTTATGTCAGTCTTCAGGTCATCCAAAAATACTGTGATTGGTTTGTGTTTCGTTACTGGAATTAAGCTGGGCAGTTTTCATGAAAGTTTGAATGGTTAGTTTCCCTTCAGACATTTCATAGTTACTTTTCACCAGCATCTTTATTTTCCAGAAGGTTGAAAATAGCACCAGCCATGAGCCTGATCTATGTAATCCCCTCGAAATTGAGTTCCCACTTTGCTCCAGACGGAAGTGTAAACATACAGGTGAAAATGTCACTCACACGCCGTGTGCAAATCAGTGGAGTTTCTAATAGCTTTCCCTACTGCCAAATTCACATTAAGCTGGGGAATGGAAATCAGCCTTTTGAGAAATACATCATTTATATGCTGGAGTTTCAAAACTAAATGTATGTTATGGGAAAAAGAACCTATGCAATATCTACTTGTCTAAATGCCCATCCGGGGGCTCCCGAGTGCTTATCTTCATGTAAAAGCAAAGTCTATACTCAATTCTCTGAATTCAAGTGAGTGAAAGGTGCTTGTGGGGAGCGATGACATAGGTGGAAGTGTGGAGAGGCCTGTGCAAATAGTCCTGCAAGTTCAGCCTGTGACTCTGTGGTCTTAAGGAGCTCCTTGGGATACATATGGCTAGACAAAGCTTTGTGGTAATGGAACAAAACAACAAAGCTCTAAAGCAATAAACCTCTTTAGTCTCTTTAGCTGGATGGACCTTCCTTTGCTGCTCTGGTGATGCTCTTGGCATGTGAGGCTTATTAACCTCCACTGATTCCCACAGAGAGAAATTAACTCCTCTTTGTGCGACAAACATGTGTTAGAGTCAGCTGCTCTGGACTTGAAGGTTCTTTCTCTAGCCTAAAATGGAAGGACATTTTTTTCTCCCTCTATTTATCTTCTGCCCATACCATTGAAACGTAGCACAGAAATAAAAAATGTGCATCTTTTTCTTTATGCTTCTTACTGCAGCTCCAGGCTCCCCGAAGCTAGGGTAGAAAGAGTTACAACATCCTTTAGACACAGCAGGAAAACTTTACAAACAATATATCATAACAGCTTATAATTGCAAACACATAACAGTATGATTGAAGTCAGATTGCTCTTTGAGATCTGGAGTGTCAAAATACAATGCTTAGGCATAAATGAGCAATGACATCAAGCATTAAATATCTGAGCTAAGTGAAATCCATTACTGCTGCTGGACATCTCCTTACTACTCCTTTCTGTCCCCACCATGAAGAGCTATCAGTCTGAATTTTATATGCAAAAGTAGTCTTTGTTTTCATTTATCAAGCTCCCCCTGCTCTCCCCACCCCCCCACCAATGAAATGAAATTTTCCCTTACTGTCCTTTCCAGAAGTGTTGGAAATGGATCATTTAGTGGTAGGAGCCAAACCAAAAAAAAAAAAAACCAAAAAACCAAACAACCCAACCAACAGTATCTCACAGTGCTGGAATTAGAGCTCCTTTTCAGTTGCTATCCCTAATGATGTAAAACCATGGTAATTAGAGCTGCAATCAGCTATTCAGTGCAGACTTGAACTCTTTTGAACAAGCCACTCACTTCTGTTTGCCCTTTAGGCTCGCAGTGAAGAGCGAGTTGAAAGTCATGCCACTTAGCATCTAGCTGCCAGAAAATTTCAAACCTCCTTAGCAGCTGCTGAAGAGGAGAAAAAGTGAGTCCAAACTGCATTTAGGACAAGAATCACAACCTGGGAATCATATGACTGTTACCACAGAGCATGTTTGCCTGTGCCAAAGCTTCTGGAAAAGGAAGAAAAGATCTCCATTTCCAGCAGCGTTTTCAGTTCCTAGTACAGAGGGAGCAGAGCACTATAGTGGGGTCTTTGTCCCATGCTTGGATCTGTAGGGACACCAGTGGAAATCCTCACTGAGCACAGGGCTGCTGGTACAGATCATCTTGTGGGACACCTTCATGGTTGGTTTTCTTCCTCTGCTCCCCAGCCCACCATGTTGTGGCAGCTTCTTCCCTGACCCAGAGCAGGAGCAGGTCTAATTCTTCTCTGCGGTACAGTGTGCTCGACTGACCTCTGCATTTTTTGAAAATCAAATTTCAAGTCACCTCTTATCTCCTGTCAATGACCACCAGCTCCCAAAGCTCCCAGTACCTTCTGCTCAGGTATCTCCCATCAAACCTGCTTCTCAAGCCTCAGCAGTTTATAGCTCAGTGTAGGTTATTTAGAGCTGTCCACTGAAAAATACCTGGTACTGTAGTGCTAGTAATACTATCTAGAAACAACAAATGCTGGGGTATTTTTGATAGCTTATGAGCAGCCCTCATAATTAATAAACTTTATTAAAAAAATCAGAATTCATATCATGCTTAAAGAAATATATATCCTTGTGGAATGCCAAGATTTATTTTTCAAGTTCATTACTTTGTATTCCGGGGTTATTCCTTTGTAATTCCAGAGTTATGGATTTTCTGATTAAATTGAGAATCTCATCGGGCATTTTTCAGTTGCCTGGGAATAAGGGAATCACATCAGTAAAGTTTTAAAGTTGGTTGAAAAACTGCATTAGAAATGATGAAATTCATTGGTTTTTTTAAACTGTTTTGCAAAGTTACTTTTCCCTTTCCTCAAAGCAGGCAATCTGAGGAAAAAGACATTGCTGACACACTCGTTCAGTGGAGTTTTAACACAAGCTGCCTCGGCTCTGTGAGTTGTGTGCCAGGAAGATGCAAATCTGGGCAAAGCTTTGGTTGGGAATAGTTGCATCTTTTTTTCCAAACTACCAAGACACTCTTTGCTGTTCTTTCTATTAAGTGGAATTATATTTTAACAAGGCCCAAAAAAGCTGAGAGAGGGCTTTAAAGAGATTTTTGATGTCCCATTTACTATTCTCTTACAGCCTTATTCTGATTAGGGACTAGTATATCAAGGAGCAGATAGAAAAATCAGAGGAAGTCAGGATGAGATGAAATACAAGAAATGTTGCACATTTCGGTAGTATTAATAAGAAGTTTGAAGTTCATACCCCTTATTAGAATTGCTTATGTGCATGTATTTCAATCCACTGTGCAAGTTAATTCTCCTCTAAACAGCTCTGTAGATACGTCTTTTTGGGGCAATGCTGTGTATTGTTATGCATCACCGTGCACTGATCACTGGTAATTGGTTTTGTAAAGCAAGCTAGCAGGAACTTGTTTTCTCTTTGTGATAAAAATAAGCCGAACTTAACATTTAAAATCAGGTCATCTTATTAATAATGTAATATTCGGGGATTACAGCAGTGTTTTTCTCCTTCAAAGTGTTTTACAGGTGTTAATCTTAGTGACATTAGTGCCGTTTGATGGTCTGAATTTGCAGGGTTTGGGATAACTGTGCTTACCAGAAACGTGAAGGGGGAAATTTTGGTGCTGCTTCAGTCCATGGCAAGGCTCCCATTAGACTCCAGGAGGCAGCAGGGTTTCACCACGGGTTTAGATTCTTACATACACCCGCAGCCACAAAGTGTAATTGTCAGTAGCTTGTTCAGACACCAAATAGCTTGATGTGCGTTACTAATATTCATACAAATGCTGCATTTGCAGGAACTAATTAATTAGCCTTACCAGGTCATGCTGGAGTCTCTCAATGCAAGACATCTGGTTGAAATAGTAAGCGACAAATTCGAATACCAACCTCAAAAAGCTCAAGTGCTCAAAAATCCTGTGATAAGCTCCTAAAGTTCCAGATGTAAAAATACCACATTGGAGTTTTTTCTGTATTTTTATTTCAAGCCTCTAGTATTCATATTCAATTGCCTTTTCTAAACCCTGGGAGACTAAGAAACTCCAAACAAAGCACATTGTTGTACAAGCACCTGACTCCAAAACCAACAGCTTTATAATATTACAGTTCTGATATGAAAGGAGTATCGGCATCGCTGGTATGTGGATGTTTTAATTGCCTGCAGAATTCCCAGCTCTTACTGGTGTGATGCATGCAAAGTGCTGACATTAATCTGTTAGTCATTTGAGGCACAAGTGTTTTCCCCTCAGCTACCCTTCATTAACTCCATTTGCACTGATTCTCTTCTAGAAATGAGTAAGCAAACGAAGAGATGCCCGAGAAATCTGCTTTTTGGGTCAGCATTAGTTTTACATCAGTTGCCCTGCATTTTTGTGGCAGCGTGGCCTATCTGTGCCATAGCTTGTGTCCCCCAGATACATGTGTCATCCCAGCTCCAGAGTTGTGTGGAAGGGGGATGTAGGATAGAACAGTTGCTGATTCATTGCTTGGCATTTTGTTGCACATTTTGCCTTAATTTCAAGGGCTGAGATCATTTCCTAAAGTTCTGAGGTACTTCAGGAAGCATCCTTTAACACCAGGATGAGACCTGTACTTCAGTTTTATTAAGGAGGTGAACAATTAACCTATTTGGAATAACGAAATAATTTCAGTTTTGCGTAGTCTTGCCCGCTGACAGCGCGGTGTGGCGGTGTGCGCGTCATGCGCAAGGCTGACGGTCTGCAGCAGGGGATCTAGATCTGCTTCAAAACCTTTAACAAAACCAAAGCATTTGTTCAATGCTGGAAGAAAAAAAAAACATCTGAAATCTTCCCATCAGGATGTTTTATTGCACAAACTGCCTTATCTTGCAGAAAGCAGTAGGCTCTTAGATGAAAACAAAAACAGGAGGTTGCTTAGCAAATGAAAGATGAGAGCTCTGAAATTCTCCCTGAAGGTTTTTTTTCCTCCCTAACTTGAGGTTTTGAAAGTTGCCTTCCCCCCTCTTTATGTTTTGATTTGGTTTTGGTATTAAATGCTGAAGTGGTGTAAGTGGAGCAACTCAAACCCACACAGTGTTGTTTTATATCAAATGTGATGTGATGTAACACAAGGTGGCACAGCAGAACCTAATACTATGCACTAGATAAGGCAGATTTAGCTAGAGATGTGCCTCCCACATTTTTGTCAGGATTTGCACAGCAGGAAAAGGAGCAGACTTGGAGCTGTGCAGCAAGGAGGGGTTTATTCCACCCAGTTTCTCCTCTAACTCTTACATACTGCCCGGGTGGCATTTCAGTGTGCATATACTTATAAATAATGAGGATTTATCAGCCACGTTGCAGGTAGGTGCAGTGGCTGCTGGCCTGATTTGGCATTATAATAACCAGCCATAACAGATTTAATGAGGTATCAGAAATCCAGGAAAGGTCTTTGTTTATTGCTGTAATTAAATACATTTGGAGAGTCATTAAAAGCAATAGCAGGTGGGCAAAACTGAGGAAGAAGGATGGCTTTGTAATGGGCTAGTCAGTGGTTTTGTTCCGAGACTGATTGGGTTTGAATGTGTGTCCTCATGTCTCTAAGTCTCTATTCTGGATGTATTTCCCCCCCCCATTCTGCATTGGGCTTTTATGTTTTTTCATTTTCTTTTTTTTTCTTTTTTTTGGGGAGGTGATGTGGTTGGAGTGGTGTTTCTTGAACAGGTGGACTTTTCTGATGGTCATAGTTATGAAGATTTTACCAGTTTCAAAGACTCTGTTAAAGCAGTGTCTTTGTGCCAGATGACCTGCAGTGTCCCAGGAGTTGCACTTGAGAAGCTGGCAAGGCCTGTAGACCAGGCAGATTTGGTAGAGGAGGCTGAGCTTCAGGGAGAGTGGTAAGATGCTAGAACAGGCTGCCCAGGTGGTGGATGCCCCAACTCTGGAGGTGTTCAAGGCCAGGTTGGATGGGGCCCTGGGCAACCTTGTCTAGATCCAGGCCTGGAGGTTGGTGGCCCTGCCTGTGGCAGGGGGGGTGGAACTCGATAGCCCTTGGGGTCCCTTGGGGTCTGTGACTCTGTGATTCTGTGAGATGGCACAGCCAGTAGGGCTGCTGGGGCAGTCAGGGCCCTGTCACTGGGGGCACATGAAGGTAATGTTGCTGAGCATGTGGTGTGTGGATATCAGGACCCAGAAGTTTTGACTCCATCCTTGTCCTTAATGGTTAGTTTGAGAGATGTACAGTTCCATACTTGCAAGTATAATGAGTTACCGATTTAGTTTTATAGAAACCTGTCTTTAAAATCGAATAAAGTCATGTTTTGTGAAAACATCTGCAAGCCCATTGTCCTCTCGTAAAGATTTTCTGCCTTAGTATGCCATGTGTGCATGTGCAGCCCTCAGGGCTGAATCTGGCTAAGCATTCCATAAATATTAGCTTGTTATTAAGGGTTGTTATTTATTAATAGCAACATCAAACTAATGCCAAGAGGGCCTTATTTGTAGGCGTCCCCTTTGTGCCGGCTGCTCTCAAATATGAAATATGAGAATCTGCCATAAGCCACGCAGGTTTGAGCGTGTGGATTTACACCGTGTAACAGTGCTGTGATAAGTCTGAAGACAAACACCCTGGCTGAGCAGGATAAATACAGATGTTAAAACAGCAAAATATGGTTTCTCTGCTACTAACACCCTCGGTGCTGAGCTTGGAGTGGCACATGGGATTGGCCTTGAGGTGCTGCTGCCCTCCAGCACCCATATGGCCGTGCCACAGGGTGGGCAACTGAAGAGAGGAGATTTGGGGCTTGACATCTTCAGAATTGCCACATACCCCAAAAATTGTGAGATGTGCTCTAGAAATAAAGCTTGCAAATCAAGGATTTTGTGGGCTTGTGGAAAAGTGTAGGTACCTTCAGGGATATCCACACGTGTATGACTTCGTATGTGAAAAAACCCACAACATGTACACACACAAAAAAAGGACATGGAGGTTCCTAATTACTTCCCAATTCTGGTATTTCTGAGGTTTCAGAAATGTAATGCCTGTGTACATATTTGTTTAAATATTAACATTGACTCCAACAGCTTGAGCTTTAGGAAGAACTCTTAATTAAATAAGTTTCAAAATAAAAACATGCTCTCAGCCATAGGTTAGATGGGTAATTGTCACACTAATTCTCAATCTTGTCAATATCTTACTGTCTTGGCATTACCATATGTATCTTAATCCATAGTTCATGTTATATTTTTACAGTAATTAAATAGCATTTTATTAGCCTGTATCATCTTGTTCACTTCTAAAATCAATTCTGGCTTGAGATGCTGAAAATATGACCGAGACTTCAATTACAAGGAATTGTTTAGCATCCTGACCAAAAATGAGTAATTGATGCTAGTGCAATTTAACATCTTCAGAGCATTCAATTGAAATTCTTGTTAATGGCAATAACATACTATGCCTCATTATGGTTTTTGCCAGTGGGTTAATAATGCCCAAGACAGTCTCTTGAAAACATCCTGTTTGTAGCATTAGCATTAGAAGCGTGGCATTTGTCACTGTATTTGGTAGTTACCAAACTTGATTTATGTCAGGGCTATATTTCTGCAGTGTAAATTACTCTCTCACTTAAAGCTTGTGTTGCATAGATGATTCTTTTTCTAGTGCAGTTTTACTCTAGTTATGCAGATCACAATGATGAGCAGAAAAGTTGGGCAGGGTATTTCTAAGGGTTGTCTTCTCGGTGGTGCTCCTCACGCCTGCATAGCCTTGCATCTCTTGCTGCAAATAATTCTGGGATGTTTTCAGTTCTTTCTGCAGTCTGGAAAAGATCACATTCCATCTATTTTTTTAGGTAATGTTTGCCCTCTATTAGAAATTCTTTGGCAATGGATTATACAGAACTAAGGGTACTGCATTGTCACCACCAGCCTCCTGTCCCCTGCCTCCCCTGCAGCACTAATGGCCATTAGCATTAATTATTTAAAGTTCCTTGTTTTGCACACATAAAGCAGCGATCAATGTGTGATGCCGTGTGTATATGGTTGTGTACCCCCTGACTCTGGTAGTTTATTGCTCATTTTTCAAAGCTTCTGTTTAGTTTGACACAGGCTTTGGTTTTTATTCAGCACAATGTAAGCAGAACTATTTGGAAAGCTTGTTGGGTTGGGGTTTTTTCCAGACATGGACATTTTGTCTATAAATGTTAACCTTGTGACACAGACTGAAATGTTTCTTTTCCTGTGTTTTTATTCATCTCCCACTAATTTTCAGACATTGTGCATCCTGGGCTGCAGACAACAAAATGGTGAAACCAAATGGATGACCTTTTTCACCTACAGCTTTTTTTTTTTTTCACCATGGTAGGGGGGGCACTGAGTGAGCTTTGAGGTTCTTTCCAACCCAAACCAGCCTGGGATTCTGGGACTCTATGGATGATCCAGATTAGAAGTGTTAAACAGTCATGAGAAGTGAAGATCTAGGCACAGTTATCCTTTTCTTCTTTTTTTTTTTTTTCATGTGCAATAACATCCCAAAACTGAAAAATGTTGAGCAGTAGCCTTAGATGTTGTTGACAACAAGATGACAGTCTGGCTTCCAGGCTGGCTCTTCACAATTTCAAGTACATTTTTCCTATGGGTAGATAAACTAAATATATAACTATATAATCAGAAAACTGGTGCTGATTTGATCCAGCTCCAGTTGAAATCCCACTGAACTTTATCGTTATGGTTGTGGTGGAGGGGGCAGTGTTCATGTCAACTGGCCTTCACATACTCAAGCTGTTTGGATAGGTTGACTCCTGTGGTGCCTAGAGACAGGTCTTCCTTAAGATTCAACCCCTGATCATTTTTATCTGATGTCTCTAAAACATGGGGTAGTGGAACAGGGCATGATATGCCCCCGTCCATCTAGGTAATTTGTGAGCATTTGTGGCCTTCTGAGCTCTCACCAGCATCAGGCCCAGGCTGTGGTGTGGGTCTGTAGTTCATTTTGTACATCCTCAGTAAAACAGAATTTACCATGTGTTGTGGCCTTCCCGTGTTAATTGGTTGCATGAGGACAAAAGATTTGAGAAAATGCTCCTGTAAAAATGAAGGACCACTGTGTGCCAGACACAGCAACACTTGTGGTCACAGTTGTCCCATGGGCTCTTCCATGACCTCATCATAGGTAGGCTTAGGGAACTTACAGCTTCCAACTCCCAGATGTTTTTACCATATAAGACTGCAAAATCAACACGTGCCGGATAATGGGAAATAAGATGGGTTGTAGCCTTACTTCATGGACCACATCACCCACAGCATAATGCAGTGTCACACAACAGAAATACTGCAGCTGATGGGGAATGGCATTAAGAGTGCTGAAGTCATGGTACAAAACTTGCTTAATGATTTGCATTTTTTCCCCTATGTTACAAAATGTAGTTGAGCAGATGGATGCAGCCAGCTGTACATAGAGCTTTAGGGAGTACTAGGGAGAAAAGAGAGACGTTTTTGTTAAGATAAATGTAATAATCTCTGTGATAATTAGTTTAATTTAGATCCCTGCATCTGACTCATTTTTGACTAACCTTGTATGAAGCCTTTCTTGCCTTGCTGATGACTCTGTGAATTTAGTTTGATTACAATCCCTTTTTTTGTGCTCGTGGATTGCTCACTGATCACTGATATTTTTCATTAAGCAGTTGCTTTATTACATTGTTATTTAGAGGGGAGTAATTTGAGTTTTCTAATTAATTTAATTCCAGGCACATTTAGTAAGTAGCTACAATGAGCCCATTGAAGGGGTTTTAGGTCATATTGACATTGTTTACCAGATGTGCTCGTTTGTTTTAAAACATTGTTAAATCCGTGATGACAACAGCCCCGTTGGGTTGCTTCACTCTTCCACCTCTAATCTGCGCTTCCAAAGCCCCTCAATTTTAGAACATGCCTTTCAAGTCCTAGTGAGTGATGTCCATAGGCATGAGACATCACAGAGGAATGACATTGCAAACAATGTGGCTATAAACTATTATTGTTCCATTATCGGATTTGCAAAATAGCAGCAAAAAAAGCCCTTTGGCTTCTCTTAGCAGGGATGTGAATGCCATTACTCCAACCACCGAAAACCTGGACAGTGCCAAAGAGACACAAACTGAGTGTTAAGTCCACACTTGGCCCATTTACCTCTGGAAAACTCTCAGTGAGGGTTCTGAGGAGAACAGGGAGCTGGGAGGATGAGTGTACCAAGCAGGGCACGGCGCGAGGAGTGGCCTGTGCAGTGATGGGATGCACTGATGTAATGAAAAGGTGAAAGTTGTAATTCATAGGTTCATCCCAGCTTCCTTTGGGATGCAGTTGTTTTAGCCAGAAGCTAGTGGTGCTCCCAGCATCTGGGGGTTATTCAAGCACTTTGTGTTCCTTGCTGCTAAATACCACATCCATTCCGTTATCTGAGCGTGAAGATTATGTTTTATACCTATCAGTTGCTTGCTTGAGCTGCAGCATCAAGAACTGGAGATTTAAAACGAGACCATAATTAGTGAATAAATAACATTTTTACAGCAAAATGTACCTGCAGGCTATTCCCCTGACTATAAGCTCATCCCATGAAAAACTACCAGTGTTTGTTAACATGTTGTACAGTTGCTTATTTTGTTTAAAAAGTCAATTACAGCTGCTTCTGCAGCAAAGTCTGGCACAGAGCAGTGACAATGTAATATTCATTGGTCTCTGAAGAACCTTCTGGACAATGGCCTTGATGTGCTTTCCATTATTTTTCAACTGTTTCCTATCTTTTTGTGATTGGAACAGCCAAAATTTGCAGGAAAGGTTTGTATAGTAGTTTGTACTTAGTAAATTTGAACGTTTCATGCTAGTAATGCGTTTAACTGAATTCTGGCTGCTTCTCAGCTTTATTTCTTGCAGGGAATATTTAAATTGCTGTAGTACCTTTTCTGGCTCGTGTTGGTCAGTTAAGGGTGTGTGTGTGCATGGGGATCTGTTCTACCTATTGATTTAATAGGAAAGAGCATCTCTTGGAAAGGGAGAGTAAACGTGTGTGCATGCATGTGGAAGGGGAGAGACAGAGAGAGAGGGAGAGAGGGAGGGAGAATCTCTATCTGTGTGTTTATCTCTGTGATAAATGATGCCTGTTAAAAATGTGACTTGCCACGAACATTATTAGTGCTTTCCTCTTTAAGTGCATTATACAAACACAGTCACTGTCAGCAGAAATGAAGCTGTGGTCTCCATTGTTTAGTTCAAACAGTTTTGATGTTTCATTGTCCCTCGATCAATCAGTGCCTGGAGGGGTATCAGCTATTGGCTGGGAAGGCATCACTGATGTGCAGAGCAGAGATATTCCTCAAAAGCTGGAAATACTTCATTTAAAATACTCATTATAGTTTGCATCCAAGCCTCTGAACAGGCTGCAAAGTGAGCTCTGTTTATCATTTTTAATTGTGGATCTTCCCTATTCAGTGCTAACATCTCCCAAATTACCTTAAAACGAGCTCCTTCCTAGACAGATTTGTAATTCACTTGCATCGCTTATTTTATTCCGCGTGTAAAAGTTAGGCGAGGGCATGGGTTTTAGCACAAACAAAATGCATAAAGCAGAAAACATAACGCACCATAAATACCACGTAAATCACATCCTAAAGACAAAAGCAGATTTCAAACATCTGAATTACTGAGCACTTAATGTGGAGTGTAATCTGCTGGTTTGGTTTATGTCTGTTCTCTGGAGTGCCACACGGAGCAAAACACGGAGAGTTCCCTCTCCTCCAGCAGCGGAGGGTGGTTTGCCCAGGAAAGAGGTTTTTGTGTGTCATGGGTAAATCCCCAACCAGTGTCTCCTTTGCTGCTGGAACTGAGCTAGATCAGAAGTAGTTGATAGGAATCCAACTTGATTTTTCTTGCTCATCACAGAGCGGGTAAGAGGCAGCCCCAAAATGCAAAATTGCCCTTGAAGAAACCTTCTCCTGTGCCCTCCCAGTTGTTTCTTCCTTTGTATTGACTGCAACCTGTCTAAGCCCCCCTCTCCAAGCTCAGGACACTCACAGTGCTATTTTCAAGCCTCAGTTCTCTGGAATTGTAACTAACAGATAAAATCTCTGCCTTCAAAGATTTGCTCTTAGGATGGACAGGTAGGAAAACGTGTGTTTTCTCACTAAGATTCCCATTTTTAGGGATAAAAGCTTATTCCTCCGCATGCTTTTGTTTTCCTTTGCCCAGCCTGTGTCTCCTGGCTCAAGCTGATGCACATTTCCCTTTGAAAAAAAAAATAATAAATAATCGATTTCTAGAGAAATACTTTTCAAAAAATCAACCTGTTCCCCCTGCGCCGCTGCGATTGGTGCGATACAATCGCCGAGGCGATCGCGTCAAGAGGAAATAGCCTCGGCTTAATTGTAAGCTGTGTCTCCCCTAATCCAGGGGAGCGTTTGAGATTCTGCCCGAGCGCTGGGTTTCAGCGGGGCTGTGGGTTTCTCTCTTCCAGCCTCCCGGCTGCTGCAGCACAAGTCAGCATAGCTAATGCAGATAGAGCTCTCCCCCCTCCCTGCTCCCTCTTCCCTGCTCCCATCTCTTCGCTCGCTCTCCCTCTCCCTGTGCTTTGATTCGATATGAACAGACTGGTAACTCCGATGCGAGAGCGAAAGCTGACATAACTCTGCAGATGGCTACGTTTGGATGATGCACCTAGGGGTTTTTCTTTTAAGGGAAGGTGATGTTTAGATGCTAATGTTTATTTTTCCCTTGTTGCCATTTTTCAGGACTGCCGGTCCCAAAGAAGAGCCCAAAGTCGGTAAGCACTTTTCAGCTACTATTTCTGTCTGTTTGTCTGCTTTGAAGGAGAAAGGCATGAGTTTGGCTTGTTTTCTTTGTGGATCTTGATTGTTTTAAGTTGTCTTTCTGTTGCAACCGTGATTACCTTGCACGGCTCCCGCTGCATGGGGAGATGAAAGAGGAATGCAGTGCGGAAAGGAGACTTATTTGCAAATAAAGCCTCAGGTTTACAGATCCTCTTCCCTGACAGATGAGCTTCTCTGTTGTTTAACTTAACCAAAAAAATGCAATTGTTTCCTTTTGGAAAGATGGGAGGCTCCACCTTCTTGCCAGATAGCAATTCCTGTCGGGTGCTCGGAGGCACCAACCTTTTCCATTAACTCCCTGAGTTTTTCTTGAGTCCCCTCAGCTGAATTATTAACAGAATGGGAAAGCATCTTGCAGAGAGAGACAAAGCATGAACGGAGCATGATTACGGTTCCCAGGGAATACGGTTAGCTGTCCGAGCACTGGCTCTGGAGGCATTTTCATACCGAGCAGGGTTGTGCTGCAGGTGGGAGATTCCTTATTTTTAAAAACCAAAACCAAACAGTAATTACTTGTCCCTTTTGATCTGATTTCTGTGTGAAGCTGTAACCTGGATGACATATTAGCTTAATAGCATGGAAGCTGTGATCTAAAGTATCATTAAAGCTCCGTGCGTGATATTGTGTTAGAAATTAACCTGCTATTTGTATGCGACAAAAGGCAATGTTTTATTTTTAAAGGAAACAGAATAATTCCAGCTTGAAAGTTTCCAGTTATCTTTTGACAGGGAGGGGAAAAAAAAAAGAGATTTCTCTCCCAGTAGCTTTGGGGAAGCAAAATGTGTGAGGTCTTTGCCGTGTTGCACGACAGCGTGAAACTTCACCGACAGTCCCCGTGGATGCCCAAAACCGCAGCTGGGCGCAGCTCACCTCGCTGCAAACCTGGGCAAGAGGCTTACGAAGGGGCTGAGCAGAAGGCTCCTGCTTTTAATGCGAGTTCTCTGTTCATCCAAAAAGAAAGCCCTGAAATAATTAATGTGATTCTGATGGCTTAGGGCAGCGCTGATTAAAGTCACGTGAGCCCAGGCCTCTACCATTGTCAGCTCGCATTAATGTTGAGAGGCAGAAGCGCGGGGTGTGCTCCCTCGCAGATCACGGGCACGTCAGACCCTGCACGCTCACTTCTGTCTCATAGGCTGAGGTTATTTGAGACTTCACTAAAACAGAAGGAAATGTGTAGAACACCTACACTCCTGGCACGTTTCTTTTCCCTGCCCTCACTTCATTTTTTTTTTCCCCTGGTCGGAGCAGGAGTCTCTGCACTTGATCTGGACTCCAACTCCTGTCATTAAACCAGCCCCAATCTAGGAGACTCAGGCTGTTCAAAGCACAGAGGCTCCCTCTTGGCACATTTGGCATCTGGATCCTGCTGTGTCAGACACCTTTCTGGCTGGCAGAGATGCAGAGTGAAAATCTGAGCATCATCTAAATCCATGTCAGGATAATCCTGCCTCTCTGAACAAAGAGACTGCTTGCAAACAGGTGTAGCTCTGCAACAGCACGTTTCTCCCTACTATTTGCTTTGAGGAGCCTTGGGAAAGCAATCCCATTGCCTTGCACGGCTCTCCCAGACCCTTGCACCTTGGTTTAGGGTCCTTCCAGTAATTTTTACTACGACCCTAGGCGGTGCTGTTGCCTCTAAAGCAGAGGACTCGCCAAAGCAGAGCCTCCCGTTCCCCCTGCCTGCACACCGGATCATTTGCATCGACAATTAGCAGCGATGTTTTACGCTGCCGCATTGTGCGGCAGCCTCGGTGACCGAGGACCCGCCGCTCCTCGGAGGAGCAGAGTCGGAGCTGCTCCGTTCCCAGGCACCAGTGATGTGCACGGATTGAGCACGGAAACCTGGAGCCAAGTGCCTGGGCAGAGGAGGAAGCTGTCCCTGGAGCTGTCTGGGATGGAGTTACACCCACGCCAGAGCTTGTGTGGCCACAGCGATGGTCAAAAGCATTGAGATTTGTTTTGCCTAAAGCCTTCCTTCCTCAGGTCAGTTAGTCACAGGGCTGCTGTTTGGCTGCCTGGTGGGGGCTCCTCAGCCCCCCAACTCTTGTCCTGGCAGGGGTGAGCCAGCCCTGCTATGCTGGTACCCTCCCCACCTGGGATGCTGTCTCTTGCCCCCTGCCCTGGCGTTTCCCACGGGTGGTTTGCTGCACTGGCTGCTCTTGGGTGAATATGGGTGCTGCCAGCTGAGCTCTAAACCCCCAGGCTGTCCCCAGTGCCACACAGCTGGCCTTGGCACTTGAGTTCAGTGTGCTCCCTGTTCCCCAGCTCCCGTTCCCCGACACAGAGGGACTGTTTTCCAGAATTCATTGGTTAATAAATGAGCTGCAGTTAGAGGACAGTGTGCATCCAGGCCAGGAGAAGTTGGCCTGATCTTAACTTCTGCTCATTCTTTGTTTCTTCTGCTGCACTGGGGGAAAGGGAGCTCGGGTCTTCATGCTCCTCTGCCTCACTGGGTGCAGAGAGGAGCCTTCTCTTGTTACCTCATATCCTTTCCCAGAGCCTGGACACTCTCCCCACTTAAGCCAACATCCATCTCTTGCTCAAACAAGCCCTATTTTTAGTTATCGGCCCCAGTCCTGTATTCCCAAAAGGCCGACTCCAGGCTGTTGGATACCTCCCAGCTGGGAGGAGGTGTTTTAGCTTCTTGGAGGGTTTTGTTCCTGCTGGGGCTGTGACACCACCCAGCAATATTTTTCTCCCTTGAGGCCAGTTTTCCTAGACTGTATTTTTCAGCCTGTGTGTACCTTTGATGAGCTGTGCTCTTTTACTCAGTTTTTAAGGAGAGTTTTTTTTAACTCCGTGAAAGAGCCAAATCATTAAAAAAAGTTTGCAGCCGTACATGGGACTAGGAGCTTCCAAGTCCTTTCTTCCTCCATTCCCCCAACAGGGTCACTCTCAGAGCAGCTCTTAGTGCTGCTTGTTTGTTTTCAGTTTCCCATTGATTCTTTTTTAGATGAAAATGAGTAATATTCTTGCACTGACTTTCTGCAGATAAAGATTTTCAGGGTACAAGTTCTCTAGTATGGTGATTTCCCTGCTGTTATCCTGGCATAATATGGGTGGAAACAAACTTTCTTTCTTTTTCTTTTTTCCCTTTTTTCCCCATTTGCTTCCATCCAAATGCTCCACAAGGGGGCAAAGATTCCCATTTCCAGCTGGCTTTGCTATTGCTGCCAGGACCAGCTTCTTCAAAACGCTCCAGAGTAGAAAATCTGCAGCTAGATCATCAGAAGACAGGATCACTGCAGGGGGAAGAAAGTGCTAATCTCTTCCAAAAATCTAATTTTTCTTTTGAGTGTAAATAAATACATTGTCAGCATTGCTGAATTGTAGCCAAAAATGCAATGCCTATGCACAGCCAAGAGCCTTGCCACGTATTTCGGGTGGATAGGCAGCACTTGGGGCTCTGCTGATGTCCTTTTTTGTCAGGGTAAAGAATTAAGTTCCATAGCACAAGCCTTCATACAGCACATTCCTTCTTTCAGAGACCACTTTTTTTTTCTCCCCACCTTGAAATGCAATGGGAGGAAACCACAGCAACTCTTCCCTCTTGCAGTTTAATGCCTGGAGAATCCCAAAAAGCCTTGGTGTCCGTTTGTGCCACAGGACGTGCTCCCTACCGCTGTCTCCTCTTCTGCTGCCGGTGTCTCGCTGCCTGGCACAGACACACACAACTGCTGCTAACAATTAGTGTCCCTTCTCTGCCTGCAGCCACCTCTCAGCCGGGTCACAGGCACCGGCAGTCACTGTACAAAGTAACATCTAATTGCTCTTTCATTAGCATGAGTGACAAACTGGTCTCTGCTGTTCATCTGTAGCCTCTTACAGGCACTTGGAGACTTTCGCAAGCAGTTTTTCTGCTGTCTCCTTTTTAAGCACAGCTGCTTCAAGCTCCCCAGCTCACGTCACCTCTGCTGTTTTCTTGCCTCCTTGTAATCAGAGGACGATGTAGTGCTCAGTGTGGGCTCACTCAGCCCCTTTGCTGAGGGAGAAGCTGCCTTTCAGGTCGGCAAGTGCAGTGCCTGTGGCTGCAAACGGGATTGCACAGTGGGGGGGGAAGAAATCTGGAAGACTGATGTGTGCCCAAACCTTGACCACTGCTGCCTCATCTTCTGCAGCAATTGTCCCCCCAGCCACACTCGAAATCCAAGCCACACTGACATCCCCTTTAACTGGTGGGGAAAGGGCAGGTGGAAAAGAACTTCTTTCCAATAGCACCTTTTCTTCACCCTACATTCTGCAGCGTGAGCACTGCGAAGCTTCAGCAAAGGTGTAGGGAAGCTGGCACAGCACAGGCACCCCTCAGCTGCAGCTCAGACCTTGGGCTTGGGATTTTCCAGATTTCTAGGAAAGATTTTGCAGGAAGTTCCAGATTTCCACATAGTTATTTTGTCATGGCTGTAGTACAGTACCAAGGCAGTTGGGTTTTTTAATCACTTGTATTTGAGTCTGCCTGAATGGACTCAAGGTATCCATCATAGTCGTGATTTCTAGCCACTTTTGGTTGAAGATGGTATTTCTGACAAGCTGTTTATACTTGTCACCAGCTCTGGAGAAGACCATAGACTCTAGAGGGTCAATGATGCTCCCACTGACTTGGGTAGTTCAGTGTCCCATGCTCTTGTAGCTGGTACTGTCAGAAGTCAACACAATTCAGCTGATCTGCTTTATTTTGTGCTGAAAAACATGCTCAAAATCTCAGGGTATGTAGAGGTCTGTCACCAGAGAGCCCCGTGCTCATCTGGCCTTGATATGGCTGCTTCCCTGCATGGGTGGGAGCTGGTAGAGCTGGACACTCAGGTCCAGACCCAGAAGAATCAGCCCTAAAGCAAGCAGCGTGGCAGGAGATAATGAAGCCAACCTTTCATTGGTGTGTCATCAGCTCAGGTCTCTTGGGAAAGTTCTCTTTGCACCAAGACACAAACTTCTTCATCTGGGCAGTTCCAACTGCAGGAGCATCACGGAGCACAGGATGGTCAGACCCTGCAAGTTGTGGTGCTGCTGATGTGCTGAAGCTGCTACAGCACATGTAGAAGTTTGGCCCCAAACCTTTTTGACCTCATCTGGTGATGTTAAACTCCATTAATATTGTCTTGAATTAATTTAATTACATCAATTATTTCCGTGGCTGTGTTCCCCTTTCTCTCTTTCCCTCATCAACTTGTAAACTAAGATGTTTCAAGCTTATAAAGGAGTTAGTGACTGGGAAAGCAACTGTCCCCCTGAAGAAGTTTTCTCCTATTTCTTGCAAAATGTATCTGCATTTGCAACTGGGACTCTAGTTTAAGTAGAGGTGGTTTTGATTGAGATAGGCAGACACTTTCCTCTGCAACCCAGATACAAAACAGAATTCATAGTTTGATATTTTGACCTTTCATATCATAAAGTGAGAATTCTTTTTAAAGTTCAAATGGTTTTCTTTTTAAATCAGAAACTTTTCATCATCTTCAACATTTCCCCAAGGGCTGAATAAAGTTTCACATTTTAGTCTCTGTACTCCAGCATCTGTAAACCAGCTATTTCCAGTGAGATTGGCCTGGAGTTTCACAGGATGCTTGTAGTTATTTTAGTAGTTTGACCAAACAAACAAAACAATTCAGATGGCTGGACTGAGAGTTGTAAAGTGGTTTTTGGGGGTTTTTTTTTGTTTGTTTGTTTTATTAATTTTTAGTTACAAAGGAGTGATTATCCACAGCATAGATGTTTTAAAATTGCTTCACTTAAAAACTGAAGGGCTGCATGTGAATTAGCTTCTTTTACCACTTAAAAAGCTAAAAATGTTTGCAATTGGTTCAGATATTTGTGTTTGAAAGTCTGCAGATGAGTAATCACAGCAGGTATGCTTTGTTCAAAATTGCTTTAAAGGACAAAGGCAATTTCACATTCTAGTCAATCGAGATATCATTTAAAGAAATGCTGGTAGTGGATCAACAGCTCAGATGTAAGACTGTGAGAGCAAAGTCATTTGGACTGTTGGAGCTGGTTTTTTTTTCTCAGTGTAAACCTAAAAATATGCAGAACTTTAAAAAAAAAAACACACAAAAAAGAGAGGAAAAAATCCCTAGAGAAAGATATTGTTAAGACTGAAGAGGCACTTTGGTACAGTGACTTTCTGCTGTGTAATTGATTCAGCCCTGCTGTGATGGAGCATTGGCCACCTGGAGCTCTGTGATCAGAGGAAGGGAGAGGGTCCCCAGACCTGTGTGTATCCCAACCCCCTGTACTGTTCCTCTCTGTGTTTGCTTCTGGCTTCTTGCCAAAGAAAGATTTTTCTTTGGTTTCTTGTGGAGAAGTCCCTGAAAGCAGAGACCCTTGTTGCAATGTGTTCAGGAACCCCTTGATAGAAGGAGGCTTGGCATTTTTGTCTGAGGTTTTTTGGGGAGACTGGCTCACCCCTTTTAGCCAGAAAATGGTGTATGTTGTAAAAACAACCTGTAGGATGCTGTTTTTCCAGCCACCCTTTGCACCACTGAAGCCCCGGGATCATGCCAGCTCCCTGTGCCGGAGCAGGTGGGAGCTTGGGCTCAACCTTGATGCCAACCCAAGGTCATCTCTAAAGAGCATTAAAAAGCATTTGCTGTACAGTTTGGGGAGCTCTTGTTGAAGGAGGATTTTGCTGCATATTGAGTAGTACAAATCCTGGCAATGCAAATGTGACTTGTGCTTCATTTGAGCACACCGTTGTGAATTTGAGTTAAGAGTTATGTACCCTGCTTAGCTAAATATTGAGTAGACAGAGCTCTTGACATACTGCTTTTGGATAAGCCTTGAATTTAGGTGGATGTATTTTTTTCCTGTTTTAATATGCTGAATTAAAACAAGGAAATCAAACTGCAAATAGTTGTTTCCACATTTGTGAAGGTCTGCTGTAATCCTGTGGATGCTCTGGGAAGCAGAAACAAGAAAGTGGTACTCTGTTGTCCACCCACTTGTGATGTGGGGGTTACAAGAGGTGCAGAGAAGTGATCTTTCATAGTAAGGGTTGTGCTTGAATCTGTTTCAGAGGGACTGTTTTAAGTTTTTCCAGTTGAAATCTGGTAGCTTTTCCTTTCTCTCTCTTGCAGGCTCAAGTTAGACCGTGATGTTATCTGAGTTAGGAGGTTGTTGAGTTTTTCTGCCTTTAATGCAGGAAAAAATAAGTGCACTGAAACTAGTAACCTATAATGAGATTTAGATTTGTTCTATGTGTGACATGGAGAACTGCATATTTTTTTATGATAAATGACTTTGTTTTGCATAGCTCTTTCTGTCAGCCTGCCTATCAAAGTCTGTCATCGGGGAATTTAACTGTACCCAGCATTAACTGGTGGCAGCAAAACTGTGATTTATATATTTACTTATGTGCATGCAGAAACCCTGATCAAAGAAGGGAGAAAAAATTGATGGAAAACACCCACTCAAAGACCAATAACCGTCTGTTCTCTCTCTTTCCACTCGCTTTCTTCCTTACAGCAACCACTTGAGAGGAAAGACAGCCAAAACAGTTCTCAGCACAGCGTCTCCAGCCACCGCAGCGGGCACACCGCTTCCCCCGTCCACAGCACGCAGGTGCTGCCCGACTACACGGCCGCGGAGGCGCCGGCTGCGGATCAACCGGACAGTTCTGGGCAGAAGAAGCCAGATCCGTTCAAAATCTGGGCCCAGTCCAGGAGCATGTATGAAAGCCGACGTGAGTATGAAGCAGGTGTGGTTGCTAAGGCTACGGCTCTGGCAGCTGCTCTCTGTATATTTTCTTTGAGGAGAACTGAATCTTTTAGATTTATGTTGGAAATGTAAGGCTTTGGTTTGCTATCTGTCAGTGATATCTACCTGATAGAGGTGCGTTTTCCTCTCTGCTGAGGGATGAATTCGATCATCTCTAGGAAAGAGCACTTAGACTAAAGCTTAATTTAAAAAAAAATAAATCCCTTTAACATTAAAGACAAATTTTCTCTTTTCTTTGCTGTTATGTGAAGCTGAAGGAGAAATTCCAGATTTGTTATCCAGATCCTAAACTTTTTTTTGAGGTTAAGGCTTGTTGTCTGATATGCATAGAAATTTCAGTAAGGAGGGGAAGTGTTTAGTTTGCTGAAATTCATATCAGATGCTTTCCAGTCTCACTCTGGGGAGGAGGAAATCCAGCTGAGCCATTTTACTTTGACCAGAGTGGACACTTTAACGGTACGGATATCAAATGCATATTTTGAGTGGCTTTTATGGCAATTAATAATCTGCACACTTGGCTAATAGTTCAGCAGGGCTTTGACTCTGCTCCAAGACTATAAATATGGTTTCAATCAGTTTCTTCCCTGCAAACAAAATAAACATACTGACTTCGCTTTAATTGCGCTGCTGAGGATGATCAAATCTGCAAAAGCTTACTAAGGAAGGACTCAGACTGTTGGGTTCATTTTCAAAAGCAATAGTTACTTCAATTACAGGAAAAGGAGCTTCAAAGTTTTGGTGCTGTACAGAGTATCACCTGGAGTTTGATTTTATTGTGCTGACTGGAAATTGGTAAAACCAGTATGAAATGAACATTACCCCAGAATGAAAAATGGTAGGATTAGGGGTTTTTTTCTGACCAAATGAATCACTTTGAAATCTTATGTCCTGGAAAAATGAAATTGTGAGTCATGGTTTCTTGGCTGAAGATGCATCTCTTCAGATTGAATGCCTCAGCAGTGCAGTTTGTAGGTGTCTCAGCTTCTGTGCGCTGCGCTCCTTCCCAGGGATTCGGCACTGACCTTGCTGGCTCTTGGGCCAGGTCATGCTCATCTACAGAGAACTGCAGTGATGGACTTGGACATGTGTCTTGCTGGAATAGGAGAAAGGGGCAGGGAGCCAAGGGACACATTTGCTCCTCAGCCCTGCAGAGCTCCTCCTACTGCCTGGATGGACAGGGTGAGGCCATCACTGTCCCATGGCACGGGCAGCACCCTTGCTCAGCTCATGTGGTTCCCGTAGGCATTATGCTGGCATTGCCTCTAACCCCCTGCAGCTACTCAGCTAATTTCTAATTAACTGTTTAACACATACTAATTAGTCATTAGTATCAGCTTAGCAGCCTTAGTAGCTCCTGTCTGTGTTTCCTGATAAAACCCAAGGCTGAGCTGGAGAAACTCTGAGGTGCACAGGCAGGCACTTGCCCTTCTGGTCTACCCCCAACACCATGTGCTAAATCTTCCCTCTTTCCTTGATGGCTGCAGGTATCTCATAGAGGTTTTAATCCTTGTCTGTGCTTAAGAGTCCTTCCAGAGGCCTTTTCACTGTCTCTTGACCCACTGGTTTCCCACACCCCATCTCTCCCAGTGCCACTGTTCTCTCTGCTTGGGCCTTTTCTAGACTTAGACCAGCAGCACTCCTTCAACTTCCTTGTCTCACCTTTCTGTGGTCCAGTGCTTCTCTGGTGGGGTTGATGCTCTTCTATTGCTTCAATCCTTATCTCCTGCCTCTCTACCAAATGACACCTACCTGCTTGAACATCAGTGATTTCTTAGAAACTTTTCATTCTATTTCCTTTCCAAGAAGGTACTTGCTGAGATTTCTTGGGTTCACAGATGGACATTTTGCAGAATGGCAGAAGAGTGATATAGTCTTGTCTCCTTGTAAGCATGTGCCACTAGCAATGTCCAAGAGCCTGTGAATTTCCACCCTTGTGCTGAAGTGAAACTTGTTCCCTGTGGATTAACCTGTACTCTTACCTTGTGACTTAACACCATGTGACATGGCTTTGCTGTTCCTCATGAGGGGTGAAGAAAAGCAGGAAAGATAGTTTAAGTGAAAAATGGCAGTTGGAAATGCTCTGTCTCTTGTCATGGTCCCAAAGTGTGACTGGTGGTTTGATTTAGAGGTCAGTGGTCATCTCTTGCTCCTTTCCTTGCCTTTCATCCTTCTCACCAGTCTCAAATGGAGACAGTGGTTCACACCTCCTCTGCCCTGGGAGCTTGGGGTGAGCAACCGTGTTTCTTTCCCTGTGTCTGTATTAACAGTGGGCAGTTGGTGGCTGCTCCATTGTGAATGTGAATCATCCTTTTGAGACTCACTCCCAGGTGTTGCCCAAGGCCCATCTGCGTGGCGCTCAGACCACTCTTGGGAAGTTCTGCTGACATGGATCACTAGACTGTGGGATGGGAGAAGCCATTCCCTGGGCCTCCAATTTCACCTTCTGTCTGCTCCACATGTGCTGTTCTTCATGTTTTACCCAGCTGTAGTTAGTTTAACTCCAGTACCACCTTTGGCTGGTGGCGATACAGTCATATCTTTCTGCTTTGCTTGAGCACCCATGCCGTTTAGCTTTGGGATGGAGGTTAGCATCTCCTCTCCCATGACATCCAGAGCTCTGGGTCCTAGCAGTGACTCACTCTGCATTCTTCTGATGAGCAGAACTAAACAAATAACTGCTGGAGAGCAGATATTTGTTTAGTTCTGCTCACATCTGGTTCTGCATCACCAGATGGTCGTGAGATTGGCTGATGCATCCTGTAACAGTGGCATTTGGTGGGTCCTAGAAGTCCCTGCTGCCTGAGAACTCCCAGTTCAGCTCTCCCTGCTGCCCAGGCAGGGCTTGCTCTTTGTTGATTCATGGCCTTTAATTTTATATTAAAATTTTATCTTGAAACCTGAAGGATTTGAAGATGTTCTTTTGAGAGGCAGGGTTTTGAATCCCCAACAAGTGGACTGAAAAACAGCAACAACCTTTTCTGTTGAAGTATGGGATGAAGTTAAAAAAGACAGAATTTTAGAGCATTAGATCATCCTCAGTGTTTTATTTCGTCCCAATTGTGAAATTGTTGAGTATAAAGAGAACACAGTGCAATTTTTCAAGTGCAGCTGACACAAAAAGATGAATTCATTAGCCCTAGCTCAGACAGACTTTTTTATCATCTAAAAATAATAATATAAAGAGGTTTCATTCGATATATGAATACATTGTCTCCAGGATGTTTCTAGGAAGTACTGAATCTATAATGACCACCTACTGCCTTTTTCACTGGGAGTGCATCCCACTGTTATTAGCATTAATAATAACGATGCAGACTCAGAAAGCACACAGGCAACATTTTAATTTTTTACAATTGGTGAAATGCATTCTTCCTTTCCTTGAGGACTCTTTGCATGAGCATTTCATAAAAAACCTATATTTGACTTAAGTGACTTGTCTCACTGAAGCCATTGGTAGAGTGGAATTTGGTTCAGCAGCACTGGAGAATCTAGAATTTTGTGAAAGCGTATGGTTTGTTATTTACCCAGTGCATCTTGATATCAGGAAGTGCTCTGATTCTGTGGAGGAGAGCCACAGACGTTAGTGTAGAGAAATTAAAAAATAGAAAAAGAAAAAAAAATAAGAGAACTGAAGCTAGAATTAGTAATAGAAAGCTCAGCAATGGCTCCATAACTGTCCCTGACTCTGGTTGAGTGGCAGTGGGTGAGAACTGCAACTTCATGCAACAAATACTGAAGGGCTAAAGTTCCTTCACATGCAGCTCTCCAGGGTGAGGGGATCAGGCCTGCAAGGTGCTGAATGCTTGGGCTCTGCTCCAAGGAAGCTTATTTCAAGCTGTAAACCCATGGGGACTCTGATTCTGTCAGGCTAAGGCTGAGCCCAAACGCTGTGCTGCAGCCTGGCCCAGACTCACGGTGATTTGCTGGATTAAGACTTTTGAGAGTAGGCAGCTGTGTGTTGAGTCTGGAAACCTGTTGGTCAGTGGCAGTAACAAATGCAGCTTTTGTTGGTGCTGAGGTTTAGCTGCCTGAGCTCCTTTTTTCCAGGTAATTCAGTGCTGCTTGTGGGAGTTGTGTACGTATGAATCAGGGAGAAGGACAAACCCTTAAGGTTTGAACACTGAAGCAGTTTCAAAATCCAGGAATGACACACGTGGAAAACACTTGAGAAACAGTAACCACGTAGTTTATCAGAGAACCACAATTCTGCCATCTTGACTGGTTTATTGAAAATATATTTTTATAATATGCTTCTTATTTTTCAATGTATTACTAAACTTCCTTAAAGATTAACGCAATCTGTTGTCAAATTTTTCTCATGTGGCCTGATTGCTTTGCAAAATACCGTATCCTACATATGGCCATCTGTCAAAACAGCAGTGACAAAACAAATTAATCTGAATTGCAGATGTGTTAATGAATCCCTTTGAAGGGCTTAAGCATTTAATTAAAAGTAAAGCAGAACACGATAGATAATTTTTAAAGCTTTTAAAATATTCCAAGTTATTGTTAATATTTGAAATTTATTTTTGGGCATATCACTTATTTGGTAGGATTTCCTCTCCCCAGACCTAATTAAAATAATACAAATAAGTCTTGACCCCAAGTGTGTATCATTCACTCACCAGCAGTTACATTGAATTAAAAATATTTGCACAATGACACCAAACATTAGCTACTTTGTCCCTAAAACAGGAAAGAAAAAATACTCTCAGGAAATTGCTGCCGCCTTCTGATCACACTGACTTTAAAGATGATAGTTAGTAAAAGCCCCTTGGTAGGGTCATGTCCTTTTATTATATTAATAGGAGACAAACAGTTGGGCACACAGATGTGTCCATGCCCTTAGAGGATGTCTTGCTAAAAAGGACCATAGTACTTGCAACACGTTGCATGAGTTGCAGAATGTGCTGAGCTGGGTGTGGGCAGACTTCCCTGATGTCTGTCAGGCACCAGCCTGGTCCAGGGTGCAGTGGAGGCATCTCACCTGTCCCTTCTCCTGACATCAGTGTCAGGACCTGATTAAATGGAAGAGATGGAAAAAGTGGAATTCTCCTGCAGTGGGATAGTGCAGGGATTTGTTTAAAGTATGGAATTTCCTGAAACTTGTAGCTAAATCACAGGACTTCTGAACACTGAGACTCTCCATCAGCTTCAGGGAGACTATTCACTATTAATTTTAAGTTTGTCCTTTTGTACTTTGCTGAATCCGTGCCTTAAAACATTTATACTTTGCCAAGCTGTGAGTCATTAAAAGTGCTGCTGCCTCAAATGAGCCAGTGACTAAAGCAAACTCATACTGATGGTTTTTGAATCCATCTTTTGTTGAAACTGATATCACACTAGGCAGATTTTTAAAAATATATAGCATGTAAGATAATTGCTAATTTGTATAGGAATGTTTGATTAAAATGACTTCTAATTAAGTACTGCACTCATTGTTCATCACCATGTATTTAGAATTTCTTTTAACTTTACAAAGAGATTTTTCCATTTGGAAAACTAACTATGTCATGATGGTGAATTTTTTTTGTAGAAAAGTATTTTTAAGGTGTTTTTAAAGAGATTCCTCCTCTGAGGAACAAAAGTGTTCTTCGAATATACCTGCATGCATGTGCACAGATGTGTAAATTTGTATGTGTGCCTGTATTATATATCCATATGCACAAAGGTGTCTGCAAATAGATGTGAAATTTAGTATGTCGTAATCCATAGTGCCTCTAACCTTAGCAATTCTATGCATGAAAGCCTAACATGACCCATGTAGTCAAAATTAACTAAATGAACTAACAAGTAAGCAGATACATTAAGCTTTGCAAAATTGTAAAATTAATATTACAGCTATGTCACCTTCGCCTGCAACTGGACTGAGCAAGGGTGAGAGAGAGAGAGAAATCAATTCCACCAGTTTTGGAGAATGTAAGACTGTGCCGAGAATGTATCTGTGTCTTGTGATGTCGTGTTCTGGTGTCATTGCTGCTCTGTGGTGGTGGGGGGGGTCTCCATCACCCTGGGGGGCTGGCAGGGTGCTGTGCCAAGGTTAGCCACAGAGGTGCAGAGCACTTGCTTTGCTGTGTCTTTGGCTAGCAGTGGGTTTTGTAGCTGCCGGGGTGGGGAGGTGGTATCATGTTCATGTTTCCTTCATGAGTCGGCCTGTGTGGCTCATCGACGGGGCTGTGGCACTCGCCTCTCCTTCCATTCCTCCTCACAGCCCCAGCAGAACTCTTGTTACCACTTTTGTGACACTTTCCAATTGGTCTGGGATGAGAGCACTGGCAGGTTGTACCCGTTTGGGCTGTGTATGTGTTTTTTCCTGAAAGTCAGACGTGCTTGAGAGCAGGTCAAGGTGAAGAGCTTCAATGAGTGAATCGTGGAGGCCATTTCTCATTCATTTTCAAGAAAGTTTCAGCACCAGCTTTAAGTATGGAGAGTGGCTCCTCTGAAGCAGTGCTGAATAACAGAAAACCTGAAGTAATCTCCAGTATGGAGAGCTCCAGGGATCCCACCTCGGCTGGATGGGAGCACAGAGGTGATGGGGTTTTCTGGGCCATGCCAGTAAATCACCATACTGCACAGTTGGCACAAAAAGTGGTAAAGGAGTTTTGTTGGGTTGGAATTCACACTGTGTAAATGTGTGTTGTCTGTATGTTTGTTGTATCTGTGTTGCACCTCTTTGTAGTCCTTCCAGCAGAAGGAGCATTACACAAGTGAACTTGCTTCTTTGAGTATAGACTTGTGGGGTTTATTGCTTTGGTCTGACATCACCATGACACCTTGGCTTGCCATTGTCTCCAGCAGCCGTTAATTGGCTAACTGGTACCCAAACCAGGAACATCAGGCATCATTCAGTGAGACTGGAGAATTGACAAATGGGAAAGTGTTGAGAGATGCCAAGGAAATGGGCCCACACTGAAGTGCTCTTCAGAAGCCATTTTGCCTCTGACAGATCCAACACGCACTATTAAGTGGTTGGGGCCAGCCTTTGCCAAAAAAGCCTGCAAAGTGCTGGAGAGATGCTTCAAATGTGTCTGCCCTTCACAGTCCCCCTCGCTGAATTCAGTGACAAACACCGATAAATTCTTTGAGTTCTGCTGTTGTGTCGCATGTCTGAGTGGACTTCAGCCAGCTCTCCTCAGCAGATGAACCACACAGGCTTCCAGTGTGTTCATCACTTGATCAGTCTGTAATTGTATCCAGACAAAAATTAACCTCTAGTTCAGTAAGGTAATGTGCATAGGTCTTAAGCAAGCTGAGTTTATAACTGCAAGTAAACAAAATGTGAAAATATATACAAAACCATTTTGAAGGAAGATAAAGCAGACATCTCTGCCTTAGCACTCACCTGTTCTTTGAATTTTTAGTATTCCCAGGTCAGAAATTCATATTATATTTGAAACCTGAGTCACTGAAGAGAGAGCATTAGAGCTAACCGAAAATCTTAGCATGGAAAAGCACCAGATGAGTAGACCCAGACCATTGTGCAACAGGTGCTGATGATGTAAAATGCAATTCGGGCTCATGCTGACACTGATGTCAGTGGAAAACAATGAGTTTGTCTGTTTATAGATTCAGAAAACTAGATGATGTTTCATTAAATATGTTGCATCCTGTATCTGTGTATGCACTTATTTAAATTACATTCCTGAACAGAGTACTTTGGTTTCTTTACTAAAGATACAGGCAGCTGACTTTTAAAGGAACATCTTTTTTATCATCAATTATAAATTTTGGGAGGGGATCATTACAAAATTAGTCAATGTTACAGATACCAACCAATAAATATTAAATGAACCTGAAGTTGTCTTCTGATATGATTTAATGTTAGCAATTAATTTTGCATTTTTAAAAGAGGGATGAAAGCAAGCATGAATAAGTTAATATAAAACATTACTGTTCAACCGCACTTCAAGGTTAGTACTTCACTGTATGCAATATTCATTGTAAAAACCTTGCTGGTGTTCCATACTAATGAGTAGGTAAGGTGGAGCTTTTTCATGTTTCCAGCTGGTTTTGTCTGGTGGTTTTACAGAGCTCGTACACAAGCGAGAGTCAGGAGAGCTGCTTTGCTTTCAGTGAAGCCCTTCTGTTTTACACCAACTGGGGATCTGTCCTGTAGTTATTTAAAGCAGTGTCAGTAGTCAGATAGCAAACTATGCTTCCAAAAGTTAATTAAACAGTAGAAGTCATAACAAGTGTCTCTTTTGTCTCCATGAAAAAGGAGGCAGCTGTGTTGTTTCTGGAGAGTGATTCTCTGTTGTTCACATTTGTTTATTGATTATTTGGAAGAGGATTTTGCACTGGGTAATGATGCTAATATTGATGGAAGGAAATACTGTGGTGATAAGCAAATGGCAAGTCACAATTAGACACCTAGGAAGTAGAAACCACCAGGTAATTTTTATTAGTGATTTAAATACTAATCCTTTGGTATTTAAAACTATAAATGTTTTTAATTACATCTACAAATTCAAGACTGCCTCGTTTAAGGGTAAAGTTGTGCAGCAGATCCCTCTACACATACATCATTATAGTCCTGATTTGTGTATAAAGATACGGGGTTTTGATTAAAAATTACAATTTTCCTTCTTTCCCTTCAGTTCCAGATTACCAAGAGCAGGATATCTTTCTATGGAGAAAGGAAACCGGTTTTGGATTTAGGATTCTAGGTGGAAATGAGCCTGGAGAACCTGTGAGTACATCCAAAAGTGGTCTTGTTTTAATTCGTGACATCTCCATAATCATGGCAGTGGCATGTACAGATGTGCAGAAGGGTGCCTTAGCATCTCTATCAAAATAACTAGTGGGCTGTGTATTTATCACACAACTCCTTCCCACTGTCCTTCTAAAAAAACAACCCAAAACTTCCATAATTGAAGTGGGTTTGGCTTCCCCTGCTATTTCCTGGTTTTGCAATAGCCCAGATGCAGACACTTAAGTCTGAAAATGCCAGGAAAAGATGTCAGGTTTGCAAGTCTTAGATCTTGGAGTTTCAGATTCTGATCTTAGAGTGTCAGGTTTTGCTCAATTCCCTGAGCACTGAGTAGGTGGACAGTCGGGTGGTATGGTGTTTGTAAACCCTAGAGGCAGCTGAAAGGATAACTCAATCACAGCCTCCCTGACAAGACTCTCAGTGCTTTTAACCATCTTCCACTCTGGTCACTGGCTGAAGACATTTCCCAAGGCTATCTGTCATTAGAGTGAATGGACCGCCTAAAGAAACAAGATGTCAATTTATTACAGTTCCATGATGTGGCTCTATCCACATGGAGCTGCCTTCACAGGAGCAGCTTTCCTGACCAGCAGACATTTGTCAACAATTTCCTGACTAAATTGGGTATAACTACCAGTGCCCCTTGCTTCCAGCTGGCTGCTGAGCTACTTCTCTTTTATCATTTTTTGGTGGTTCTTTTCTTACTTTCTTATTTATGCTGATTCATCAGATCTACATCGGTCACATTGTGCCGCTGGGTGCTGCTGATGCTGACGGACGCCTGCGGTCGGGCGATGAGCTGATCTGTGTGGATGGGACGCCTGTTGTCGGGAAATCACACCAGCTTGTGGTCCAGCTCATGCAACAGGCAGCCAAACAAGGTCACGTCAATCTGACCGTCAGGCGCAAAGTGGTTTACACAGGTAGGCCGCAGTGTCGCTCGGCGGGGGTAGATTTTCTTGCCAGACTCCATCTGTTCAGCAAACTGTTTAAACAAAAAAAAGCTCCTCTTTGTAATACTGGGAAAACTCAGGGGATGTGGTGTTATTCTTCCTCCTTTGCCTATTTTTAGTCCTTTTTGTTCTTTATCAAATAAGTTTCAAATATTTTGTCAAGACTCTCAATCTCTGTCAGCTTCCCTAGTCTTTGTGAAGGTTGCTGTTAAAACAAGGAACTGTTCTCTTGCAACAGAACATTTTTAGTTGGACTCATGCAGCAAAAGACACTGTGCCTGGCTGCCTGTGTTTTCTGTTTAATTCCCAAAATAACTGTGCTGCCTGATAGCGTCCCTTAAACTGTGAGCGAGGGACAAGATGCTGAAGAGTCCACAGGAGGGGAAGCAAGGGCAGAGCATGAGTGAGGGCACTGGGGTGCGTGTTGGCTTAGTGTCAGGCACAGGAAGAGCTTCAACTGGGGTTGCAACAGGTACCAACAGCAGGATGCAAACCTCTAAGTGTCATTGGTTCTGGTAGTGCAGGGTTGATGTGTTCTAATAGAGGTTTCTGTGTGCTGAGTTATGCTAGGCCTTGTGTACACACTGCACAAGTGTATGGTCTAAAGGGACAGCAAAGAAGCTGGCAGAAAGAGAGAGATGCAAAGAGAAGTGACACTGCCTGGTGGCACACAGATCAGTGACACAAAAATGTCCTGATAGCAAGGAAAATGAAGACAAAAACATGAGCTCTTTAAATGACGTGTGACCTTATGCATAATATTGGAGAGTAACACTGGGGTACTGCCTCTTGTGAGGCCCTTTAGGGCTCAAGTGTGGGATTCAGCTTAGCATTCTCGTTCAAAAGAAAGGACATTATACAGCCTTTCAAGTTTAGGCATCAGCAGAAAAATAGGCAGTGACGTACTTTAATCTTAAAGAGCATCAAAATAACATTCAGGTTGAAAATTAAGCCCACGTAGAAATTAGGTCTAGAACAATACCTCTAAAATAGCTCCCTATTCTTATCCAGGGCTGAGCTCCTTCCATATTAAATAAATTTTCACTTCTTGGTTTTTTCCTTCTTCCTGTTGTGAATTAAGTGCTGGGTTATGTCTCTCCTCTAATAGCCTCTCTCATTCCTCACAAAGAGCTGCCAATGTGAGAGAAGCTTTAGGAGATGAGCTTCTGGAAGAAGGGAAAAGGCAGCTGAATTTTGGTATTGTTTTGTGTGTAGATTTTCTGTCCACTTTTGCAGCCTCCAGGCTGGAAATTACCATAAAAGATTTAGATTCATGAGAGGTCTTGATAAAAACCCTTGGTATTTGATTCTGGGGCTTGTTACTCCAGACTGAGCTATTTCTGAGTCATCTCAACTGTGGACACTTACTCTAGCATAAATTATTCAGGACTCCTTCTTTCACTTTGTATTTGCAGGATTTTAAATTCCAGCATAACTTTGTAGAGAAACATCTTCCTGAATTTTGGTCACTTATTCCTCCTCTTATCTATGTGCCAGTAGAAAAATATTGTTCACCTGAGTGGTCAATCCACCATGTCTTGAGATTCATATGAGGGAAATACTTGTGGTATACTTATGGTGTAGAATACTGTATGTTTAGTACACTCTTTGAGTATAGAAGCACAGGGAGGTGCTTCTGTCCAAGAATATTTTAAAATTCTTTGGATCATGAGCCTCAGGTTTAGGTTTTGTTTGGCATTCATTTTCTTTTAGCAGCTTTTAAGATGACTTTAACTTAATTTTGATTCACCAAACTGGAGATTTGACCTGATTAGTGGAGGCAGAGACAAGAGCAATATGCTGCGCTCGGCTGTGCAAATGGGCTGGGGGGAACTGGATGAGCAGCAAGAAGCAGAAGGGATTGAGGGCCACAAGCTTTAACCTGAGGTTGGCTCAGGTGAAGAAAAACACCGTGCTGGGGTGTAAGCAGGGGGGAACTCTCCTGATTTCCCAGCAGATGATGGCTTAGCTGCAATATGGTCCAGCACTTCAAGAAAGACATGTTTGAGTTGGAGAGAGCCCAACTGGAGAGAGTCCAGAGGACAAGAGAATAAGGGGAGCTCTAGAAAACATCGTCTGCAAGGAAATATTGAACAAATTGGGATTGTTTAGCCTAAAGCAGAAAAGGGGGAGGAGGTGTTAAACTCCCCAAGACTATAAGAGGCTGCTGCAAAGAGGAAGGGAATATGTTCTCCATATGCCTGCTAGATAGAACTAGAAATAATAGCCTTATGTTGCAGCAGGGAAGATTTCAGTTAGATATTGCAACCAATAGATTGCCTGGGGAGATATTTAACAGCAGATTAGACAAACATCTGTCAGGACTGACAGTAAGTATAGTTGGCCCTGACTCAAGAAGAGTGGGGACTAATCGATTTTTCTCGAGATTTCTTCAAGCCTTTTTGGTAGCTGATTAGATTTTAAACTAATACAACTTCAAACTTCAGTTGCTGTTGAACACTTGTTTAATACAATATTAATGATAATGTTTGTAATCTTTAATGGTTCCTCCCGACTGTGCCAGACTGTACAGATGACAGTTGTTCATTCTTCTAGCCAGAAGAGCTTGGTTCCCATGTTGTTTTGCTTTAGGATGGGTGGTTATTATGACTTAAGACCATGTTAATCAAAGGCAATCAGCGCTACCCAACCGATAGCACTGACTTAAATGCACAGAGGTGGTGACTGATGGGTGTTTGATGCTGCTGTGTGTCCTCGCAGCGTGTGCACGTATACATGGTTGCACATATGGAAGTGAAGTGAGGATGTGATAGCCAAAGGAGACACCACTGAATTAATGTAATTGAGGTTTTAAATGCCACAGAGCATCCAGGCACACAGCACTGCACTGGCTTAACTGTACTGCTGCTGTAGAACCATAGAATCATAGAATGATTAGAGTTGGAAGGGACTCCCAGAGGTCATCTAGTCCAACCCCCCTGCAAGAAGCAGGGACACCCCCAACTAGATCAGGTTCCTCAGGGCCTCATCCAACCTGGCCTTGAACGTCTCCAGGGATGGGGCCTTGAACTGTAGTTGGGCAGTGAAAGGCTTTGGCTGCGTGACCATATGTGGGAGGTGGCCAGTGCCGTCACCAAACAGAGCTGTTGGCGATGACGTCTGAACAGAGACAGAGCCCTTGATCACTGTGGCCATGATTTATAGATTAAAGCAGGCGATCTGCTTTTCTTCTTTTTTACCTTCTCCTCAGTGGGCGGCACATTTGAAGCCCTACAACCTGCTCAGTCTGGTTTTTTTCCTTCCCAGTTCCCAAAGCAGAGAATGAAGTCCCATCCCCAGCCTCTTCCCACCACAGCAGCAACCAGCCGGCCTCGCTGACAGAGGAGAAGCGAACACCGCAGGGCAGCCAGAACTCCCTCAACACCGTCAGCTCGGGCAGCGGCAGCACCAGCGGCATCGGCAGCGGCGGCGGAGGCGGCAGCGGCGTCGTCAGCGCCGTGGTCCAGCCCTACGACGTGGAAATCCGCCGTGGTGAGAATGAGGGGTTTGGCTTCGTCATCGTCTCGTCTGTGAGCAGACCGGAGGCGGGGACGACGTTCGGTAAGTTCTTGGGTGGGTGTTTTTTTAATGCGCCTCAAGCGAGACGCAGGTTTGAGCACTGCGGTGCAAGGAGGCAAGTGGGAATCTGTTTAATTAAAAGTCATAAGCGTGCCCTAATTAATGTAATTAATAGTTTAATCGGAGACCAAGACTTGGTAGGTGTTTGCCTCCTGGGTTTCGCTCAGTGCTGAGTTGAGAAAAGCGAAATGAGAAATCCCAACTTGAAGAGAAAAAATGCCACCAATGGCAGTTCCTGATGCTCCCCGAAGCTCTGGCTCTCCCTGATAGAGGGATGCCTTTCTGGGGCTTGCTCTCAGAAGAGCTGGGGATCCCCCAGTGATGCTGTTGGCTAAGACAGGAATGGAGCAGGTGGAATGAAATATGTGCCCTGATGGTGGAATTGAGCCAGTTCATTTAAAAGCAGTAACGCTTAAACTGATTAACTTCTCTTTGGCAATCAGGGTTATTCTGGTCCTCATTATGGAGTGAGCATGCTGATAGCTGGGAAGTTTTAATTAATAGTACTTGCTGGTGAGACATAAATTGGAGAATGCTGTTAAAAAAACAGGATCTTTTTGGACACATTCCACCTCTTCCCAAATTAATTTCATCAGAGCAGTGGGAAATGATGTTCCTGTGATGTCATGCTTGATATCCTATGTGAATAGACATGGTGGTTGGTTTTTTCTGAAGACAGTCCTTTCTGCTAGGCAAACCTGTGTCCAGGTGCTGCTGCAAGAGGTGTACATAAGCTGGTTTTGCAGGTGTGCACAGTGCAGCCCGCTCTAGACCAGGAATGGCTTTGCATAGGGGAAACCAGTCAGAGATGTTATTTCTTCCCTTTCTATCTCCTCCAAAAGTGCTATCCACTTACAGTTGGTAAGGGAAAAAGAAGGTGTTCCCCTCCTGCTAGGCTGTGGTGTGTGATAAGGATGGAGTGGGGAAGGCAGACTGAGTGTCCTGGGCATCTTCACACGTCCTCTCAGAGCAGGGTTGTGGTTTGCAGGTAAATGACATCTCCCTGTACAGCTTGAGTGTCCCTGCAGCACGCGGGTGTGTGTGACAAGAAGTGGCCTTTCTCCCTTTGTTCCTAGGCTTTTTTCTCTGAAATTTCCTGCCTTTGAGCAGTATCAGTGCCATTGCTAATAAATCGAGGAAGCATCATCTCCTTTGTTCATGTTGATGTAGCATAGGCCATTTGTAGCACTGTTCTGGGCAGTCATGGCAGAAGAAATTTCAAGGGGGAAATGTCTAGTGCAGACCCGGTGCATTGAGTTCTGTCTGTTCTCAGGTGCTAGGCTACCTCTCACTGTTCTTGCTGCTGGAAACTGCTCTTCCAGACTAGGTATTTTTGGTGCCAGAACACAAAAGTGTAATGCAATATAGATTAAACTACCTCTAAAGCAGAAAGCATGCTTTTATCTTCTGAAAGAATTTGCAAACATGTATATAACTTTTACTGTATGAAAACTGTGCTCTAACCCTTTTCTGCAGAGAAAACTTGACCTGAGGTTGTAAAGAGTTGTGTTTGCTTTAGTCCAAGATACTTGCTAACTGGAAGTTTTCTGTGCAGGGGCTCCTCATGGAGATCTGTTGATCTGTGACTGTTTTTCCTTTAATTTTTTTCAAGTATATTCAGCTTTTTCCTAATACTCTGCATGAGATGTGTTCCCTCTGCTGCGTGGTGCTTGCTTTGGACCTGCTTTGTAGTGTTGTTTTTTTTTCTTTCATGAATAGTGTTTAGAGATGGGCCAAACTGGTTCTAAAACCCACCTTGGTCACTTTGGTGTGGGCTCTGTCACCTGTGTCCAGTGGATTGGATAGAGTAGGAACTCATTTCATGAACCCTTAAAACAGCCTTGAAACTGAATGGGGTTTTGTAGTACCAGAAAATTTCTAACATCACAGTAAAAGAAGAAAGAAAAACCCAAACCCAAATCCCCCCACCGTTTGTAACTAGTATTAACAGTTTCTGCCAGTCTTCATCGCATCTTTCAAACCTTTTTCTCTCACCTCACATTCCTTTTCTTAGCCTTTTCTTCTTTATGGTCTTTCTAGTGTTGTCATGTGTGCAGCAATGTATATCTCTAAAACTACTAATGGAATAAAGACTACAGCACAGATGGGAAAGCACATCTTGAGGGTGAATGTATTGTGGATGCAAAGTATGAGATGACCACTCTGTATTTACCTCATGGGTTTAATCACATGCTGTTCATCTGAGGGTTTCTTGCCCCTATGAGGAAGCCATGCAAAAGCCCAGTGGATTTATCTAAGTGAAGTTGTGTATCCTCTGTGTCCCAGTTCTGTGTTCTGCGGAAGACCCTGTGTTTTTGGGACAAGCAATGCCATGGAACAGGAGAGTTTTGTCTCCAAAACACATTCATCCTAAAGTGCTCTTGCTCTGTGTGTCAGACATCTCAATGATTTTGTGTGTAGTTTTAGAGGTATTTAAATGAGAAGGTCCTTATTCCTTCCCTGCTCCCATCCTGATGCCATCTAAGATCATAAAAGGGGAAGGGTTAACAGGGGCTGAGGTGGATGCCTGCACCAAACAGGTTACCTTTGTCAGTCTTGGCCCATCTGCAGTGGTCCTGTACCTTCCCTGGTAGTACCTTTACTCACAATGGAAGAAAACTGTTTCATGTTGCTTCCCCATGCAGCGCTGATAGATGGGGTCTTCGTGGTAGAAGGGGAGTCGCGCTCCCTCCTAGGCCTAGAACAATTTTATCTTTCCGCGTCGAGAAAGAACAAAACATTGGCAGAAGCTTGAACAGCAGTTGGCTTGGAGGAAGTCTAGAGAGGCTGACGCTGATGTCATCTTGGGGGAGGAAGGTTGTGTTTTCTACAAACAGTTCTCATTTTTTTCTTCTCAAAAATAATATCAGGATTTGGGTTGTGACGGGGCTGCTAAGTGCAGTTGTGGCCTAGGAAAATCTCACCTTTAGAAGTCAAGGTGGGGAGGGGAGTTTTGAGTGATTGACAAAACACCTTTTTTGCAAAAGAAGTACTGTGCACTCATACTAGTTGATTGCCAATGTTTTGAACACTGGCAGCAAAGCTATCCTATAATAACTATTGCTTGATGCATTAATTAATTAACCCTTAACCTTCTCTTTCCCTTTTCAACCCTTTTTCTCCTTTTCCCCTTCACCATATTCCCACATACGTAAACAATTAAAAAACCAAAAACCAAAAACCAAAACCAAACCAAAACCAACCCCCAAACCAATACAAAAGCGGGAAATGCATGTGTGGCCATGCCTCACAAAATAGGTCGGATAATTGAAGGGAGTCCCGCAGACCGCTGTGGCAAGCTGAAAGTAGGCGATCGGATCTTGGCTGTGAATGGGTGCTCCATCACCAACAAGTCGCATTCAGACATCGTCAACCTCATTAAGGAAGCGGGAAACACCGTTACCCTGCGCATCATTCCAGGAGATGGTAAAGTATATGTTTCCTGCTGTCTTGTCTGACTTTCTTCCCGGGCTTTTTTTGCATCAGTCAGAGCTGAGAAGTCATGGAGGGCTCAACTGTCACTCCCACTTTGGGAATTAGCAGTGAGGGACGTGGTGAGTCCCCCATAGCTTTATTTTTTTTTTTATTTTCTATATAAATGGGAGGTGTTTGGGGTTGGTTTTTTTTTACACAAGGAGGTGCTGATTCTGCATTAAAAAAAATGGTATTCCATTCCATCGTGGTTTTCAAGTATCTCCTTAAAATGATTTTCTGTAAATTTGATGCATATCTCAGTACACTTTGATAATCAAATCAAAGGTTTATAACAGGTTAATAACACAGCTTCAGAATATTTAGGGATCACTTGTTAATGTGTGGAAGCCCTGAAGCTTTGTACGTACACAAGCAGGCTAGAGAGTAAAGAGATCACAGAAAGGGATAAACACTTTGTCATGTTTTAAGCTGTTTGAAAAGAAGATTTGGTTTTATTCTGGGTAAGTTGCTTTGGGAGTGAGCTCAGTACATTTTGAAATGACTTTGTTAAATGGTGATGGCTCTGGAGCTGCTGTGTGCTCACAGCCAGTGGTTGTAAGAATTACCCTGGACAAGATCTCACTCTTTTAGCTTGAAGGGAATGTGCAGGGTCCCTAATGACATGTCCACACTTTATAGCAGTTACAGGTCATTGAACTATTTAATAAAAACAAGGCCCTGCTTTATATATCAGTTTCATTAAATTGATGTCTATCTGTGATGCCCAACAGGAACAGAGCAGAAACATATGTAAAGTATCTGCAGGAGAAATAAAATGGCTGTGGTTCTAAATTCTAAGGTATTTTGTTTGTTCACAGCCCTGCTCTGCCTTTGAGAGGTACACAGGGAGAACTCACTAGGCAGAAACCCCTTTCCATTGTGCTCTTTTTAAGCCAAAACCACAGGTTTAGGATTTGATAGGTCAGATACAGTGCTGATGGGCATTCCTTAGAGCTGTACGGGGCTGTATTAGCACTGAGTGAAATATGGAGAAAGTGGGAGAAGGTTTGAAAGAAATGTTGAGAACATGTGGCTGGACTGAACCTGGTACCTCCAAAGCAGGATGAAGAAGTTTCATGATGTGATTTCCAGTGAAAAGCATTCCATAGTTGCTAACTCTTTTCCCTTCAAATCTGAATCATGGATTTAATTACTCCATGCACGTGATTATACCATGTTTAGTATAGGATTAAAAATAGGCCAGGCTGAGAAATGATCTGGTTTTAAATTCTTTCTGGTTAGGATGATCTGTTTTGCATACAGGCCCTATTTTCCTACTGTTTAGTAGCTACCAGGTCAAATGGTATATGATCCTTTGCTCTTCCAGCAAAGTGACTATTCATGAATAATAAAATGCCTGTGAATCAGGCTAACATCTGAGCTGGCCTGTGCGTGCCAGTTCTGGAGGGGTAAAACCGGGAGAGGAATATTAGTATCTGATCAAAATCAAGGAAGGTGCCTCTTTGGATAAATAATTATTATTTTAAAGGGCAAAAATGCATAAGAATTAGATAGGTTTTGAATTGTTTAAGGGTTTTTTTTTAAGGAGGATCATAGCCTCCTGATGTGAATTCTCACCCAGTCTTGTTCATGAAAATATATGTACAGAATACCATCATAAATTGCTTAGGTTAGAAGTGAAGTCTGTAGCTCTGACTGACATCAGGTATTCCTAGAGAAGGTGGATAGCTATCATTTAGGGAAAAAGTCATCTCTTTTCTCTTGTAGCAATGCATACTTCAGGTCTTTTTATTTACTGTCCCTTTGAAATTCCAAGTCAGATTGCCAGCTCTGCATAGTGTTACCTGTTTTTAATTTCCAAAAGCCAGTAACACCAGACACTCAGAACTGCTGTGAGGTTTGCCCTAAAACCCATGGGATTTAAGCAGTTGGTCTCAATGTTGTTTTCTTCTTGTCCTCTTTCTGTGCTTTTGTTGATTTGTAGTTTTCTTTTTGTTGCTTTTGAGGTGCTTTTTTGATAAATATACATGATCTGACAGTGTTCCCAATGCGGTGTGAGGGGGAGAATGAATCAGAAGCCGTGCTTCTCAGATAAACATGGAACTAAGGCTCATCACACGACTCACAATAAACTGACACTGCTAATCTCTTCTAACATTATTAAAACACAAAGGGTTTTGGCTTTGTAATAAGTCTTGCACCAACTCATTGGCATAGGCCATTGCGGGAGTGTATTTGCAGTGAAATTACAATATTTCAGCATATTCCAGAGATACAGAGATCTGAAAAATGACAAGTTTAGATTAGGCATTTAATGGGTGTCTGCTGTTCTGGGGCAGAAGGGGCAAGGAATCCACGAAATATGTAGGATTTTACAAGTACAACTGTTAATCCTACCGGAGATATTTCCTCTTGTATTTGTGCTCTGTTCCAGTTTTGCATGGTGGCTGGCACGCGTCCTGAGCCCGTGTCTAGCAAAAACTAGCAAACTAGTGAAACTCCTGACTCATGGGGTAGGGTGGGCTAAAGATAGATCCAGTACAGTGGCATGAAGACACATCTGCACCAAAGATGTGTTGTTGCTCTGCTTGGTATTCTGAGTGTGACCTAGTAAAGGGGAGGAATCTTGTATTCTCTTTGAAGCCCATCTTCAACTGATCTTCAGATATTTGTGGAGGATTTCAGAGGCTTTTGTTCTGGATGAATACAGAACACTTAACCATGTTTTGGGCCTTCTGTGGAAAGCAGTTTTAGTATCAAGGCATCTTTACAAAATACATGGAGTTATTTCTTAAAATCCAACAGAGTTAACACATATGGGGATGTCTCCTTCTCACACAAGCCAGCTGCCAGCAGCACGTTCTCACCAGGGCATGCTTTGGTCATGGGTACCCAGAGAGACGCAGGCAGACCCAGGAGCCTCTCTTGCTCTCTGAGCTGCTGGACACAAGCCAGCTCTGGTCTGGAAGATGATACAGCTCCATATGCTGAGGGTTTGGGGATGTTAACGTGGGCACAGTGCTGCAGGCAAAGGAGCTGTGCTGCTGTGCTCTTGTTGCATCCATCTGTTTAAAAGGTTCTTCTTTTTCTCTTTCCCTTTCCCGGAGTTTCCCTTGACACACACTAGCTACAGAAAGGAAAAAATCTTCACCTTGTCTAGATTTCTCTACAATTAAAATAAATCCATGAAGTAAAATAAGTTCCCAGGACCAAGTAAGCCCATGACCACCACCACTTCTTAATTTGGGGAAAAACCCTCCCATTTCTGCAATTTTGCATTGCAGCTGGACTCTGTTTAATAATGGAAGATTTCTCCATTGTCAATAAAATGAATTACTGGATGCCTGGAGCTTAAGAGGCAAACAAGGGCAGGGTAGAAGACCTTGTAATTTTATGTTGGAGAGACAGATGTTTCCACACGGTTTTCATTCCTGTTGGCTTTTGTTTGGTTTTTTGTAAGTGGGATTGAAACTAGAGAAATTCAGTCAAGAAACAAGGTGCATGGCCTTAATTTTGGGCAGTTCTGGGTTAACTCTGCTCTTATTGATGTTTATCAAAATGGCAAGGGGACTGTTTTTCCAGTCATGATAGTCCCTTTTCAGACATGCCTACAGCAACGCCCTTCCTGTTTTCAGGAAACAGGAGAGAGGGCATCTGTACAGAGAGAAATGGGGTGTTTGCACAGGCTGGTGTGGGGTTAGGAGCCCTTTGCCAAGGTATAAGTTGAGGTTTGAAGTTAATCCTGCTCTCTGTATTCTCTTGGTGAGCCCTTTTGTACCCAGAGCTGGTGATGCATTTGGTGCAGGTGTTTCCATGTCCCTGTGTGCAGCTTTGAGTGTTCAGGCAGCGGTGGGTTTTATTTCAGAGGTTGATTTCAGTAAGTTTGGGTTTTAGCCACGGTCAATATCACCTTGTGAGGTGTTAGATAAAAGCCACATCTCAATCCTACTGAAGATTGCCACTTCTGATGGAGGAAGCACTGATAAGTGTATAATCCATGAAATAGTTATTGCTCCTGTAAAATTAATCCTCCAACCTACCATATTTGGAGACTTTAATGATTGGAATTCATGTCATTAGACAACAGACAAAACATTCCTCAGTCCTTCCTCCACAAGTCAGTCTTCATTCTGACTGTACCTAACAGAGGTGTTTCTCATGCAGATTTCCCAAGTTTGGGATTTTTTTTTCCTTTTTCCAATTCATTGTACAGTTTCATATACATAATTACTATGCCTTATCTTAGCTTTCATCGTGGTTTTAGATTTAAGAAATTTGAGTCACACTCAAGTTCTTTAAAACCAACATGATACTTTCCAGTGAAATGCTTTTGCATACCTGTTTTTTTCTTTCTTTTCATTGAATAGCTAACAGTCCTCCCTCATAATGAAAAAAAATTTATTTTGCAGAATCCTCCAATGCTACTTTATTGACCAATGCAGAAAAAATTGCTACAATTACAACCACACATACTCCTCAACAAATACCACAGGAGACCAGGTCAGACTGTTTTTCTTGAGGAGAGCATGTTGACGTGCTTGCTCTCTGTTGGGCTACTTCTTGGTCATCTTCACATCCCATGAGCTGGATTTTTCCTCTCTCCCTCTTTCTCTTATTCATTACAGCAGGAACAACACCAAACCAAAGCAGGAATCCCAGTTTGATTTCAAACCACCCCAAGCAGCGCAGGTAAGGAGAACCTTTCTAATTGTTTTGTTTACCACAAACTGTTGCTTCAGATCTGCTTGAGAGCTGTGTTTAAATATTTCCCTTGAAAATTCCTACTGGGAGGTTTTTCTCCCTGTCTGTTTGCTGGAGAAAGAGTCATTTGCTGATGAGTTCCTTAGTATGTGTTGCTGTTGTTTCAGCTGAGAAATATTTCCAACACATTCTGATTGAGACTTCTAGGGAGAAAAAAAAAGGAAGGGAAAAAAGACAATAATAATTTATATCTTTATTTATTGAGCTATACTTTTTGTGAGGAGTCTCTCCAGATAGTACTGTTGCATGCAAATGATATATTCAGAGGGGAAAAAAAGAGTAAAACTTAATACGGGGCAATAGCTGGAGTGTTCCAGCTTTCCCAGATAGCATCTTATTAAGAGATTGTCTGTCAAACTGTTGCTTTGCCACTGGCAATCCCAGAAGTAACCTCATCCATTAAGGGCTTCAAGACACCCCTACCCTAACAGCATTTGTGGAACTGGAAGTGAGGTTGTCCCAGCCTTCCTTGGCCTAGTTGGTAGAGTGCTAACCCCCCTCCAGAGTGAACCTTTCTGCATGGGTGCAGGAAGTGGTGTATAACATAGATGCTAAAAATGCACAGGACACAGCCAAGCCCGTTCATGCAAACAGCCCTTTGCACTCCAAATTGGGATCTAAGGGAGCAGGAAATATTAGTCTGTGTGAGAAAACTCAAATGACTTTCTTCTTTTAATTATGAGCAATAATAATAATGTTCATTGGTTGAATAGCTTCAAAATGAGAGTAGAGCAGCCTTTAACTTTCTGCTCAATTGTGCATGTGTTGTCTTCCCTCCAGCAGGAGCAAGATTTTTACACTGTTGAGCTGGAAAGAGGAGCCAAAGGGTTTGGCTTTAGCCTGCGAGGTGGCCGGGAGTATAATATGGATCTGTATGTGTTGCGGCTAGCTGAGGATGGTCCGGCTGAGAGATGTGGGAAGATGAGGGTATGCACAAACACATTTAAAAACCACATTTCTTTGCAATAATCTGACTTCCCTGTCTCTACTCCTACTGGTACACCTTCTGCTGTGCCAGCTAAGAGGAAAATTAGATGTTAACTGAAAGGAGCAGCGGTTCCTAGTTCCCTGTCAGTAGCTTCTGTCACTCTTTGTATGCAGTCTGCAGCAGTGTGTGTGCATTGGAAGGTCTCACACCCTTGTTCCAACCCAAGTTTTCAAATTCTAATATGTGATCTGACTTTCAAAGCCTCACAAAGAGGTGGCAATGAAAATGTAATAGCCACCATCTTTGTCAGCTCCTTGAAAGCTGTAGCCATGAGTAGAGAATCGAGGTGTTCTACCTGATCCCTGCCTCTGCCCATGGGTAGTGGTGAGGGAGCATGTCTATTGACCCATGGGTTGCAAAATTATGATGTAGTCTTTGATTAGTATTAACTGTTAGCTTCATGTATCAGTTGAATTATAAACAATATTACAAGGGCATATATTATGTCTACAGAACAAACTAAATTGCCAAGCTTTATGTCCTACTTGCTCCTCAGTTAGGATGCAGAAAAACTTTATATGTCTTTTCCTTCCCTAGATATATCACGTGAAGGGCATTTTCAAAATTCTTTTGCTAAGGGTAGATTTATAGGTCTAAAGTTTTTGCTGCTGCAAATAAATCAGTACTGCCCTGTGGCAGTCAGTGCTTTGACAAGCTCCTCCATGCCCTGTTTTCCTATTCTGAGAACTGATAATATTTACAAAAATAGGTTTACTGGTTCATAGTAGATATCTGTATCCAAGTGAGAAATGGATGTGAAGAAGCAGTTATATTAGACTGTAAAACAAACAACTGCTTTATCTAAAAGACTTTAATAATAATCTAAATAAAACAACACTGGTCCTAACACAGCTCTAGGTACTGAGGAATACAATAATGCAAGGTGGTTTTGCAGGATAGCAATGAAATATTTTGATACCTCAAGCTTTCCCTTTCATTGTCATGTCTCCTAGGCCACTGCATACTGTTTTTTTGTGGACTGTAAATGGAAGGAGTTTGGTATATTTAGCTTCACCTTGTGCGTAGTTCTTCTACCTTTGCTGTGGCTTTTGTCTTGTGTGTGGTGGTGGTGGTGGTGACCCTGGTGGGGGCTTGTTTCTCATCTTAGACTCATTTTTTTCTTACATTTACAGATTGGTGACGAAATCTTAGAGATCAATGGAGAAACAACCAAGAACATGAAGCATGCTCGGGCCATCGAACTGATTAAAAATGGTGGCCGCAGGGTCCGCCTGTTTCTGAAACGTGGAGATGGCTCTGTCCCAGAATATGGTGGGTCAAACTATGAAAACATTCCTTTCTTCCCTGGCATCACTCCATGAATGATTTGTCTCAAGATCTGAAGCGGGAATTCTTTTTTATTTTCCTTTCTCACCAGTGTCTTACCAACCTTTGCAACATATGATTAATTGCCTCGCTTGTGCTGAATTTTCTACACATTTCATCCTTTGCTTGCTTCCATGGACTTGGGGCGCAGTGTAAGGCAAGATCATCATAGCAGTATTTTTGGTGATCAGAGAGGAAAAAAACAAAACAAAACAAAAAAAACCTTATTGTCTTGTCCAGCCAAACAAGGAATGTCATTGAACTGTGCCAAACTGTTTCTCAGCGGCTGAATTGTTGTTTCAAATAGGTCTCTACTTCTTCTAATCAATGCAAAAACTGGGATCCTGGGTTATTATTCTGAAACACTGATTTTATTTTTTTTTTTGTTAGGTTTTTTTCTTAGTTCCTGTCTGTATCCATAGACATAAATGCCGAGATGGCTTAGGAGATTTTTGCCTTCCCTTAATATTTATGTAAATAGCTATAAAGTTATTTAAGAAAAAGAAGAAAGAAAAAAAAAAGCTTTACTGCAAAAAAATATATTGATTTGGCCTCCTGAGCCCTTTTCCTTCCCCCTTAAACTGTCTGCTGGTTTCAACTAGTTAATTTGTAAGGTCTGAAAAGGTGAGGAGGTTATGAAAAGGTGCTCTCGTGTCTGTCTTGGGGGAAACATTGAATCTGTGTTTCTTGCTAAGAATTGCATTAGATTTCCTTTTCTTCCCCCGGAGGTTGGATTGCTGGGTGGCTTAACTTAGCACACTATTTAATATTATAATTATGTCTTATTTATTTGAGATAATTGTCAAATATTGTGCCCTCGATGGAGGGCTACTCCCAACCAAAGGTCTTTGAGGTTTCTATAGAAACTGATGATTGAAGGGATGTCCTTTATACATTTCTCCCCATATTTGGGTTATTTCTGTGTCAGTAAGTCCTGTGTTTATCATGCACTCCGTGTCCCTAAACCTGAAACAAAACCCTTCTGCACAATTTATAAACTAGATTTTCTTTTCATTTACTGTACCACGCTTGAGAGTTTCTGCTCACTATTTAACTTGACCAATTCAGAGTAAAAGCAACAAACAATTGAAGTGTTTAACAAGACGGAAGGGAAGTTGTGGGTTTACACTTCTGTAATATAAATAGCACACCAGAAGATTCAATGATGGCACTGAAATTCTGTAATGTTCTTTCTACTTTTGTCTTTTCCTATACTCCTTTGGATGTACAGTACTGTATCATATGCTAGACTGCATAAATACCCTGTAAATTAAGTGCTTCACTTCTCAAAGCCTATGTCTGTTGCACTGAGGATGGAAATCCACCACCAATTTACTTTTGGCTACTACTAAACCACTAAACGTTCATTCTCCAAGCAAAGATTTAATATACAGGGGTTGCACTACTGTAAAGAATATCCTTGTAACATTTGGGACTCCTTCCTCTCTTCGTTCTGTTCACTGCAGTCGCAAATGGTTCCTCTAATAATGTTAAGTTCCAATATTTTTCTGACTCGATTGGAACGTGCTTCTCTATGAGGCTGTATATTTTTGTAATGAGTTTTGTACTTATTTTTAATGTTGTGGTCTCTGGTGGACTTTATTTTTCGTTGTTGTTTGATTGTTAATGTTTTTTCTATGACATTCTGTGTCGCTGTTCCAGCTGTCTTTTAGAATGGATGCTCTCGTTGTCTGGGTTATTGAATCACCTCTTAGATGTCTCTTTATGTCACGATAATAACAACTGCTGTCTTTGCAGCCTTATATTTGGGTGAAGCCTAGACAATCTGACTGGAAAAAAAATAAACTTTCTTTATTCTAAGATAAAATATGAAGATTTTTCTTTCTTTCATCTTGATTATAGGCAATCTAAATTTTCTACTTTTCTCTTTCTCTTTCTCTTACCTTTCTTGGTGCTGGGCTCTTCCTTCCTCAGCGATGATACCTCCTAATATCGCTGCATGTATGAGAAATGACAAGCTCGGGGAGTCTTGCTTCTACCTTATGGGCCATAATCAAACTACGGTTTGTAGCTAAAATCAATATTAGGTGTTTTTGTGCTGTGGCCTAATTCCCTCACATTGCTTTCCGCTTCGCTATATTTTATATGTACAGCAGTTCATTCCGAGCACCCTGCGTCCCCTGAATTGTAAGTACTCCACAGGACACGTTTAAACCTCGCTTGTACCTTGTGTGATAGTCAGGTTGCTGCAAGCCACGTGCTTACAGATACAGAAAAGCTGCCAGAAAGTGGTCCCCAGCTGCTGCCTGAAAAAGCTAATAAGTAAAAAAACATGTGAGTCACAACACGGGTTTCACCTGGAAATCACCAAATCCATGGCCCATGCACGCACAGACCTTCCCAAGCTGAGGAGTGGAAATGCCATCAGATGGGCATGATGGCAGGAGGAATGGGGAGGTAGATTGTTTGGCTTGGGGGGAGGGAAGACAAAAAGGGGGAAAGCAGAAAGAAAATAGAAATAAAAATCTGTCCCCACAAGTATTTGTGAGGGTTTTCAGTCATTTGCCATCAGGAGAGTCCACCCTGAGGTGGGTGTCTCGGCAGGAAGCGTAGCCAACACCAGCCGAGCTGCCGTGCAGAACTTACCTTAAAAAGAAAAACAACAAGCAAATAAAAGCGAGGCTGGCATTAAGTCAGCCCAGCTACTTTAATGTTTGCCATGCCTATAATGAATCATTCATAAACATCCATTACAAATGACGTGAGTAATTGTAGCTCAGCTGCACGCAGGCTGGGTTTTAGTTCTGGGCTGGGTTGTTTTGTTTTTGCAGCTTGTCTCACTGAGGTAGCTCAGCTGTATTTTACCTGAAAGATAATGAACTGGAGATTAGGTTTTAATCAAAGCCTTCCTACATATTACACGATATCTTTCCATTGCTTTGATATGAAAAAAATCATAACTCTTGTCATCGTTGTTCAAATCATTGTGGCAAAACCAAAATCTACCCTAGGACTTCTCACAACCTGGTAGAACAAAGTGAGATTAAGTAACGTCTCAAACCAAATGGAAATTGCAGTGATTACAGTCTAATTCTCACACCTTCAAAATGTTATTTTACAAGGTGAAAACTTAATGATCAATTCTATTTTCTGCACATTTTCTGCTATTCGAAACGAGGCCTCCCACACCTGGAAGGCAGTATGTTCAAAAGACTTTAAAGTATCATTTCCTAAAGGCCCTCTTTATTGGAAATTGTTAAAAAAAAAACAACTAACAACCCAAACTATGGTATTTTTTTTTCCCACTGGAAAGAAAGTAGTGTAAGCAAAACGTTTTGAATTGGGCTTGGGGAAAATGTAAAATGCCCCATGACGAGAAGAGCATAAAGATGATATCGGCTTGGACCAAAACACGGCTAATGAGCAGAGCAGCACCAGTACTAACCTGTAACTCGTTGTTCACAGTTAAATTAACAAAAGCTTCGGTTGGCCTTCGCTGACTGCTTTAACAGTTGTTTGTTTTTGTCACTAATGAAGTCTGAAGAGTGATAAGTGGTGTCACGGCGCTGCGGAAGGCATCGGTACCAAACGCTGTGCTGTTATTTTCTTTCAGACCCCAGCAGTGACAGGAACAGTCCCGCCACAGGTTCACAAAGTGTATCGGAAATGAAACCTGTGCCATCCGACCGACGGCAGCACCCATCATCGGAGTCCAGTTATCCACCAGACCTTCACAAATCATCACAACATGGGGACAAGCGGACTTACGTTAGAGACCTGAAAGGCAGCAGAGAGTTTAGCAGACATCCCAATGAACACCACACTTGGAATGGGACTTCTAAAACCAACGACCACGTGCCGGGCAGGAGGACAGAGAGGTCGCCGGAAAGGAGGCGCGAGAGGCAGCCGGAGAGGGCGGTGGTGAACGGGCAGAAGAGGAGGTCTCCTGACAAGCGGAGGGAAGGGACGAGGAGCGCTGACAACACTTTGGAGAGGCGGGAGCGGCACGACAGGAGGAGAGACCTTTCCCCTGAGAGGCGCAGAGAGCGGTCTCCCAGCCGGCNTCATCCGACCGGCGGAGGGAGAGGTCACCCGACAGACGGCTCAGGGAGGAGCGAGCCGGCCACCGGGAGCGGGAAGACCCCGGCTGGAAGCACGAACCGAGCCGCAGGCACCCGCCTGAGCATCGCAGGCGGCCGTACAAGGAGTGCAGCACCGACCTCAGCATCTGAGGGGCTCCTCCGCGGTCCCCGTCGCCTTCGCCACGCCGCAGCAGTGGAGGAGGAAGTGCGGGAGCCGAAACCATCCGGCTTTCGCAGGCGAGGAGACATCCGGCACCTGCTGATCCTACAAACCTTTTATGCAGATGAAATCTTATAACAAAGCAAAACAAAGTGTTGTGCCTGATGTATAAT